>OY998243.1:17374292-17974292 GCA_963922005.1 Cornus suecica
CCATTCCATTTATAGTAAACAAAACATTCATTGCACATATCAGATTATACATAAAAACCCTAACAATCTTTTGTGTACAAATTGTTCAAAACCAGAGCTTCACTCAACAAATGTGATCTCCATTTTCTACATTTCTATAGGGTTTGTTTCTGTGCCCACTCGCCACATCTTTTTTCTTTCTTGTCCCCCAAGTATGCGACTGTACTTTCAAACACACACACACACAACATTTGACAGTACAGTTTGATTTTTAAGATTAAATGGAGCTATAAAATTGGAATTTACAGTGTTCAATGACGGTGCTGTGGATTTAGATTTTATATATTACACATTCTAGTGTTGGATTTGAGGTTTTGGAGTTGAGAGTTATAAGTTGCAAGTGAGGCACATTTTTTTTTATTCTTCTCAACAAATTATTTATTTATTTGATTTGATTTTATGTTTTTTCAGGAATTTGATGATGAGTACAGACATTGAATCAGAAATCGTAGTGCCAAGGTTAGAAATGAATGAGCCCACAAATGGATTTAACATTTATTTATTTATTAATTTTACTTTTTATTTATTTATTTTCAGGAATTTGATGATGAGTACAGAAATTTCAATGCCAAGGTTGGAATTTATGAAGCCAGTGTTTTCAGTTATTAGTTAATTTCTTTGATTTTTTTTTCCTTCTTCTAATTGTGCAGACAATTAAAGAAGTCATATACAAGAGATTTTCTGTTATCTTTGACTGAGTTGGGTATATGCGGAGAGTTACCAAACGAATTTGATAGATCAAATTTACAATAAGACACTGCTATACTTGATTGGTTCATTTCTGTAATTGTCATTGCTGCAAATTTGTTAATTTTTTTGTCCTCCTAGTTTCTGAAAAATTAGAGTTTATGATTTTTCATCTAAACTTTTGGTGCTAATATTTTTTTCTGCTGAAATTTAGAAGCAATTCAACGGCATTTCTTGTCGGTGTGTGCATAGGGATGGCAAAAAAACCCGCCCGCCCCGCTTATCCCGGCCCGTTAAATTAATCAGGGCGAATACGAGGCAAAAAAAAATTACCCGATTATAAATGGGGCGGGTATGAGTCACCCCCACCCCGCCCCAAACCCGCCCCGAATATGTATAGCTATATATATATAGGGAAACATGTGTATGACTTGTCAAATTGTTACTGCAAAAGGCTAATAGGCTAGCGCAATAAAAAAAATGAAAAAGGACGATGAACTTTATTTTAGGTGAATGACCTTGCCTAGCTGAATCAGTCTCTTTCCAAATCTTAGTTCTGACTCATAATATTCTCTCTTATTGTGGGATGGCTCTGACCTTGCCTATATCTACACATATCAATTACACCATGTGGGATGGCAGAATTGTCACATCTTTTTTTGAACTCATATAGGACAATATATGTATATATTTCTACAGTTGAGTCTATTTTCTATAGAACCAACCCACCACTACTTTCTCTATCTAGAAAATTCTCTTTCTAGAACCCTGTTTCGAACCACGTTTGGTTTGAGTCGAGCCATGGCTGCAACACTGGAATGCTTATCAAGCCGTACGAGCAGAGACGAGGACTTGGTAGAGCAAGCCCTAATGCGGACGGGTTGGGCCACCACTATGGACGGAGGCGGCGATGCTCAATTCACCACGGTCCATAGCGGCGCCGGCGGAGGTGGCGCAGTTGGGGTTCAGATCCAGCAGGGTCGCGGGGCAAGGATAACCGGGTCACGGGGCGGGGCGGGGCGGAAAATAAAAAAAAATAATCGGGGACGGGGCGGGTACGGGGTGGGAAAATTAAACCGGGTTCGGGGATGGAAAATATGATACCCGCCCCTTTGTCACCCCTATGTGCGCATTTAGCAAGACTCCCTATGTTACTTTATAGTTTTTTCCATTAAGGCCATTAACTGCTGCAATTTTCCCCTGCTTTTGTATGGTTTAAACAGTCAAAATTTTCATACACGAGATTTCCTTTTGTCACATAGAGAGTTGGAAACATGCAAAAGATTGCCTAGTGGATTTGACCTATTTAATTCTTTTTTGTTGTTGCTAAGTTTACTTTGTTAATGGTGTTGTCTTCATAGTTTCTGAAAAATTCAGAGTTGATGTTATCTCATCTAGACTTGTGGTGCTATTAATTTTTCTGCTGAAATTTAGAAGCAATTCGACAGCATTTCAACTATCTGTGTTAATTATTCCACTCGTTTTGTTATGATTCAGACGGTCAAAATGCTCATACACAAGGGATTTTCTTTTGTCATTTGAAGAGATGGAAACTTGCAGAAGGTTACCTAGAGGATTTGACCTATCAATTCTGCAGTAAGATGCAACCATACTTTCGAGATTTAACATTTGTTGTTATTGTTGTTGCTGTTATATTGCTCTTAATTCTATGTTTCACTTTTTAAACAGGGATTTTGATGACATTTCCAGTAGCATACTTGAAAATCACAGAGCGCCCGGCAGTACTTCTGGTTTATCGACATCCTCTAGATGGGATGTTTTATCGACACCCGCTAGATGGGATTCTGGCAAGAATTCTCAAGGACTATGTGGAAAACATGATGGTGTTTCGTGTGGGCTGAATAATAGATACAGTCCCCTTCAGGACTATTGTAGTTCAGGTAAAAAAAAAAAAAAAATTTCATATCATGTTAACTTTATCCTAAATATAAAAATTTACTATCAGCTTTTTTTATAGACACTTATCAGTAACTTCCAGTGACACAAAATTTTGTGCAACTGTTTTCATTGTGCGATTTTGAAGTTGTTACAATTCTCCCGTACATTTTTTGCTTAATCAGGGACTTATATTGGACTAGTGGACAAACCGTTGAATACTAAATGGATTGATGATGGGAGATATGGGAAACACAAATGATTCCTATAGATGACTTCTACTCGTTAAAGTATCAAAGCCTAACTGAATTTTGTTTTGTGCATTAACATATTTTCTTATGTATTCTAGTTCAGGTTCTAGTTTCATTAAAAGTTGTGTGTCATCCCGTATCAACAAAAACACCATTCCTCTTAAATCAGACACCGCTTGACTCTTGAGAGAGTTTTCCAGAAGTAGTCAATTTTCATGTGGTGATTGTCATACCAATACATATTTCATCAATAAAAATGAGGGTGAATGTCATTGATCAGAGTGCTTGAGGAAATCAATGGCAAGTGGTTTGTTAACCTGATGTTAAAAGTAACATCACGCTGTAAGGTTCCAATGTTGTAGTTCATACTGCCAACTTACTGCAAAATATGGTAAGATTAGTCGTTTAATACATGTTTAGCGCTCATGTGTAAATGAGGTGGTTCCGCTAGAACATGTGTGCTTTCAATAATGATAATATCAGGGATGCAAAATCCTACACACATCTATGAACTAAAATGGTATGTGATTTCATTTTTCTTCTTTTATTAATAATTAATTACTATTATTGTATATGATAACTGAGGTTGCTCATACTTGGTGTAGAACGGAACTTTGTAAATTTTTTAGAAATGGGAATAGTTATATCTCCCTTCTGGAAACTTATTCATACATAAAATAGAGGCACATCCTGGACATGAACACATGCATGTGTGTGTTTTAATTGCATTTGCACATAGAGACGGGCCTAGAAAAGTAACAAAATATATGCATATTTTGGTCTAATCGCTTCACTGTATCCTGTCTGCTTGGCACATCAATTATTGACAGAGATGCATATTTTGCAACCTCTGAGTTACTTCTGTAAATTACTCATACTTACCGGTACTCTATTTTCCGACTATGTTTGGTGACGCATAAGATATTAATTTGAGGCATGGAGGCCCAATAGATCTTTTATCTAAGACCCAAGTGTGAGAACAGAATACTATTCTATATCAACAAGTAGCCTATGATAGATATGGAAACATGGGAAGATAACCTCCCCAATTAGGGGTTATTTTAAAATGAAGTATAAGCTTTAGTACCTTCAAAAGTAGAATGAGTTCAATGTTATATCTGGTCATGTAGGGCTTCATAAGTTAGTATGCAAACTTTGTAATAAAACCGTGTTACTCACTTGAGTGCTGCTCATGCGGGTACCGTGATTCCATTTGTTTTTAGAAGAAAGTTTCAGAAGCTTATCAAGAAACACACACGCACCCCATTTAAGCAGGTTGGAGGTTCATCGTTGATCTGTACATTACTTTTTCCTTTGGGTGTTGGTGTGCTGAAGTTTATCACTGCAATTTTTCAAAAGCACGAATCTTTTGAGTTAGTTGCATCAGACTAAAACATAGATGGTGGGGTTTGAGTTGGGTTAACTTTGTGTTAGTCCACAAATTAAACAACTCAGACCCCTGCTAGCATATTTGTGATTAATGGCACAAGAAGCATTTGATTATCTAAATATCACTAATAATAATAGAAGCGTAATTTTGTTAATTTATGTTACAAATTTGGAGCTAAATCCACACTGGTTTATTTAATCTGTACAGTTTTGTTGCTGTCAACAAGTTTTAGATATATAGGATGCTATACTGGAATGTGCCTCCTGATATTGGTCTAAATTGTGATCTTTTGGTATAAATTAGCACATTTTTCGTATATGCCTTCAGGGAATCGATCTTGCAATGGATTTTATGGCTTCTTGAACCATTTGTGTTATTATGCAGATACTGAAAATGGTGATCATTCTCGACATCCTTTGAAGAATTCTGAATATGGTCAACTCTTAGGAAGTGGTGCTTTTTCAAGAGCTTATGGAGGTACAACTGAATCTTTGGCTCCGCAAGTTCAAGAGAATGATCATTATCAGCTCAAAAAAAGTGATAAACCATATCGTCCTCCACATTCTTACAAGGTCTATTCACCACACATGCTTCATATACATGCCTATAAACTTGATATTATAGAGAATTTTGTAAAGTGCTTATTTATGCTCTTTTAAGTGTTGAGACAACATATGTAAGCTAAAAACACATGGTTGATTACTACAATGTGCTATTCTTTCAGAAAGTACGTGATCCAGGGGTAGAGTGTATTGACTTAATCCGGATACGGTGCCAGCAACAACACCAAGATGTTGAAGCAGATAAGACCCAGAAGCCCACATTGCATTCATCCAAGTTTTCTCATTGGCTTCCGGAAGGAAGTAAGCCTGTGTGCCCTTTTCTAAAATGATCTTTTAGAGTCCAGAGTACTATTCTCAGCATTGCAATTATTTAATCATCCTTGAATCGTTTAACATTCATGTAAACTACTACTTTAGGAATTGAGTCACCGAGTCATAGAGTTAAGCTAACTCTAATTATTATCTCGGTCCAGAGATGGAAGTATCTGGCGGTAGCTTGTCTGTAAACACGAAATATGCTAATGAGGGGTCTAATGGGTTCGTCACTGAGCAGAAGTTCGCTTCTCACTATAGTGAACTTGCATGCAAGCCTGTGACATCTACATTGGCTTTCGCTACTGAAGGAATTTCTGAGCAATTGTGTGATTGTTGTAACCCAACTGCAACTCGAGGAATTCTTACATGTGAAGACCTTGAACGATCGATTATGCCTGAAGATGCTGTGATGGGACAGAATGTTCATCATATGGGGAATGATAATCCAAAGTATGCTTGTGCGGATGATGCATCCAAGTGCCTTTATTCTTTATTACAAGAGGCAGCATCTCCCAAAGTCTATATTGGATCCTCAAATGAAATTTTTTCTTCTGAACTAGAAAGTGACAATGTTGTCGTTAATGTTTCAGTGAAGGAGATTAATCAACAAGTGGAAAAAAGGCAAACTCTTGAATCAATTATCAGTAGGAGGTGCATGAATGAATTGCAATCAAATCAAGCATTTGTCTTTGTACAAAGAGGTCCACCCGACAGGCTTACAAGAACCGTTATTTCAGATCCTGGTGGATTTCCGTTTCCAGTTACAAATGAAAATACAGCTTCAAATACAGATGAATATGGTAACAGTGGGACCAATCGCGAAGGCACCAAGTCTGCGAACTTAAGTCAACAGACTGACTTGGAGAAGACGAAACAGTCTGCGTTTCACGATGATTGGACTGAATTAGCATCAAATCCCCGAATGGAATCGGCAATTCCTGATTCGACAATTGAAATCCTTTGGCCCGATGAAGATAGTTTGATTGCAATTGATGACCCTGTAGCTACTCAACACTCAAAGCCTATGTCAAAGATGGCATCAATCATGCAAACACAACAGGAAGTGAAGCTCAGTACCAAAGTTGGCTGTGGTGAAACAATTGACTCCACAGGTGAAATCTGTTGGCCGGACGAGGAGAGTTTGATTGCAATTGATTATCTGTTAATTCCTGAACACTCAATGTCCATCCGTGGTGGGAATCTGACTGGAGCTCATAAGTCGACCTCGCATATCACACTTGATATCTGTGGTGGTAATGACGGATCTACTGTATCGGGTGTGGGAAAGTTACCTCATCTCTCTGGTCCATATGATACAAAGGGCTCAGGGATTCCTTCTCACAATCTGCTTTCACAGCAATCCGACGCACTGTTCCATCACTCTCAACCAAGTCCAGGAAGACCATCTTTCCGTCCACTAGATTCCCATCAAGCTCAGAAGAATTCTCAAACCAAGCTCATTCATCCTAAGAGCAATCATTGTACTCCGTCTCCACATCATAATTTACACACATACATTTACCCTTGGCAAACTACTCCTGACAAGCCCAACAGATTTCATCATACTGCCAAGCATTCACAGTTGCAGCAGTCACCAAATTTCCCTTTCCAACAAATGGAGCATCAGCTGCCGAGAGGTTCACCACTTCCTCCTCCCATTGACCAAATGGCTGCTTACACTCAAAATTTGAACCCAGTACAAAATTTCCTCCCAAATTCTCAGCAATCTAGCTATGTGGGCTTCGAAATGCCAAATCCAGGTAAAGCAATTTATCCTTTGTGTTTATAATCCTCTCTTCACTCTTATGTCTTGGTAGTTTATATTTGTGAAAAATATCCCTTCTTGATCTCCCTTCTTGACATATATCTAGACAATATGTAAAATAAAATGCTATTTTGAGTTCTTTTAGCTGTTTTGACAGCCCTCTCATACACGGTTGTGGTGACCACCTCTTAGGATTTGGAAATATTCCTCACACAAATGATAATTGCGGAAGTTTCAAGCTGAATCTCTGCTTTGGTACGGTAGGGTGAAAAATGAACCAAATAGCTCTAGCCGCCTAAAGTTTGGTTCCTATAGAAGTTTCTTGAAACAGTTTGTTGGATACTTGAAGCTGTATTTGAGCTTGGTTGGTAAGATCGTATAAAAATACCAAGCCAAGTTTGATCAACCGTATGAGCAACTCACAAGTTGGTCTGAGTCAAGCACAAGTTTGACCATGAGCTGCTGGTTTACACCTACATCCTTTAAACCGAATATTAGCAATAATAAACAATAATATCAAAATTATGAATAAAAAATAGTATAGCATTGTGCTGCATTTAAAACAAGTGTACTTTTTCTATCCAAATATTGTTCTTATCAAGTATATTCCAAATTCGGGCAAGGACTATCCTAAGGGATTTGAAAGATAGTCGCTCAGATTCAGTTAATGTTAACTTGGTGATGGCAAACTTGTATGTTTCTCTAATGCCTTCATTCTCAAGACACTTTTGCCATCTCAATTACAATTAAGGATGATTGTGATTGCAATTGTAATTGTAATTGTAATTGTAATTGAAATTGAAATTATAATGTTAACATACTAGCTGTATGTAGGTCCACAGGTCGTGAACTTCTTTTCCCGGAGAAGAAGCAATGACTATGAATAGTCATCGATTCCCAGTAAAGGGTAGAATATGCAGTATTTACAGACGAAAGTATTTGGTATAGCCCTTAATATTTGATGATTAGACCGCTTAGCGTAGCATTCGATTTTAATTCGTCTATCTAAGGTCATGACTGTTTTATATCTCTCATCATTCGATTTTAGAGGACATATTTGTGCTTTATATGCTATTATAATGTTAGCCTCACATACTCACAGGGCAGATCTGGCCAGAGGAGCAAACTATTATTGAGGTTATTCTTATTATTATTATTAACATAAAATCCTATCAAAAGAGAATTACATGTAGCCCCTTAAATTTTCTATTAACCTTTATAGTCTTGCTTTTAGAGATAATCTGGTGAACTAAAATATACCCATGCAGTCCTTGCTATAACTGCATTCATGTCTGCGTGTGGGAGCGTGTGTATTGTGTTCTATCTATCCGATTTTAAGAGAAAAGAGAAGTAATGCTCAACACTTCTACAACCTCATTATCAGCTCTCAACTTTTTTTCCGTGCTTTTCTTCTCATATTAGTTTTGAACATCTATTTGTTTAAGTTGTATTCTCCTCTTCATCTTTTGGTCATATATTTTCCATTTTTGGTTAAAATTATGAAAACGCCATTTTTGAGGGCTTTCCTTATTCTATACAAGGCAGCTCACAATGTCCTACAAAAGCATGATAAGTGAGTGTATCCGCATCATGGACATGCTCTTAAGAATATACACTAAGAATTGATTGTAAGGAAATATTGCTATAATTCACATTAGTAGTTTGCCCACCCACCCCGCAATATGTATTGTTCTGGCTCTGCCCCTGCTCCTACAATTTATTTGAACTTATTTACTTTACTTATTATTATTATTATTACTTGTATTAAAACAAGTACTCTTACTCTAAAAATTCTGCCGGACCATGTACTTCACACAGGAGTACTATATCTGAAGCTCTCTGTTTTATTTATGATACACTACGTTTAAATCCCTTAATTCGAATTAGGAAGGATTAGGAAATTAGTTTCGTAAATTACTATAAAATTAGAAAATGACGTTAAAAGTAAATCACGCAGAAACTGTCTGATATTCATGCATATCAAGCAAGGAAAGTTGGGCTGAAGCGTAGGTAATTCAACAAGTATGACATTTTATTGCATTTAATCATTGTACTCACATATCTCTCTTATCTCCAAAGTCACGAACTTCCAATAAATTCTATACCTGCATAATGTTATTGTATAGTTCCACTTTCATGACATGCGCAATATTCGCGAACTCTTACGTCATCAGTCTCCCTTTAATATAAAGAGGGAGAACTAAGCAGCTTAAGTGCCATGAGTAGGGAACTTAGTAATTCCTTTTCTCTCAAAGTGAAGAATCCCTAAATTCCACAACAAAATAAGTTATCTACTCGGGGTTGGTTATATGGCCACTATAGAAGCACCTTGGGGGAGTGGAATTTATTTGAGGAGACAGAGCTGTAACACTATAACAAACCAGAGCTTAAATGGCTTTGTTTTGTCTTACTCTCGTTTGAATGTCAACTCTGTACCAATTCTTCAACAATATGTTATGGAGAACAAAATGGGAAATATTGTTTGCCCCTGTAGTTAGAATTGTTGGGGCTAGTGGTACCCAAACGATTCATCGGATGGATTGTCCCTTGTCACTCTAAGTAGTGTGGCACTAAAACTTTTATGCTGTCGAGTACAACGTTTGAGATATTTGGAAGTTCGACATTCTTGCTGGACAGGCTGCTCATTAACCCAACTGGTATAAACCTCTCTTCCAACAGAGAAAATGAGCATTCGAGTCCCACAACGTAAATTTGTTGTGGAACTTGTGTCGCGCTATTACCTCTATGCTGTGTGTGGCCTACAACATTTGAAATATTTACGAGTAAAACATTCTTGCTGGGGCTGTCACCGCCCATTAACCCAACTGGTATAACCTCTCTTCCAACAAAAGAATTGAGTTTTCTAGCCCCAAAAGGAGCACTGTAGAATTCTACTATAGAATGACACTGTTTTGTCAAAACAAAAACTAACTGGAAATCATTGCTTCATGTTATCCTATAATCTCGTAAGCTTGTGTACTTTATACGATGATTCTGATTTGAGAGTCTTTATATACATTCAGAATTTCATTTTACGATTGACTATACTAAATTTGTGCTTCTCGTAATGTCCCGTGATGTTTCTAGATCCTGGTTATGTTGCTGGACACAATGGGATAAATATGGGAGCAAATCCGATGTATCATTTCACCTTGGGTGGCTATGATCAAGAGGCTTACAATAGACAGTTTGGCCCAGTATTTTCGTTCGGACAGTGATCAATTTCGTGGTGTTGGTCAAGTTTATATGATTTCACATGTTTTCAAACACCAGCAGTAATGTAAGTACACATCCTCTTAGTCTCAAGAGGGTGTGGTACATACATACTATAGGTTATCTACCATATATAGTTTACATGGTTAGGGATATACATTTCTCGTTTGCATTTGGGAGATGGATATTCATTCAGAAAGTTACAAAATACATATATCTGGATGTTTGTATAGAAAGGTTCTAAATTGGTCCTTGGCTGAAGCTGTTCTTGATATCTGGTTGAAGTGTATGTAGATATGGATGGTAGTAGTATGATTGAGGCAATAATAAGTAAATTACTAAATGCACCATACTTCATCAAAATTATTGATATATGTAAAGAAAATAACACGTACCCTGCAATAAGTAGAAATATAAAATATCCTTCTCCCTCCCCGTAGTATTTTTCCATGATCAAAAATAAAAAAAATATTTTTCCCTTCAAAACCTTGATATATTCCTTGTCAACTTTTCAGATCCGCAAAGTTGGAGCGAAGAAAAAAAAAAAAATCAAGTTGTGGAGAGAGTTCACGCCTCCATTGAGGGTTCACTTGCACCACCAACACAACAACGCTCAATGTGCTAACATATGATTATAGAGATCACCCAAACTCTAAGAAAGAAATATCATAGATATGCTAATAAAGGAGAGATGCATGAAATTCAAATGTTAAGAAGAAGACTGTTTCGATTGGGCAATGTTTCCAATATGTGCGCATATCTATACACACATACATATATATATATATATATATATATATATATTTGGTTAAAAGAACCCAGGGGTGACTTGGCCTTCATTGCTACTCGAAAGAAAATTTGAATCTATCAAGTTTGATCAATGATAGAACACGAATACTATCACACAAGCTTTGTTACGTGTGTCCTTTATAAAATCTAATGGTGCGCAATGAACGATGGCGATTACTACCCCGGATGATATCACCACCTTTGGTTGGTGCACCCAAGTGGTTTTATGTGCATTCGTTTCTTACCACTCACTGTTGAAGCTATACTACAGAGTACAGACACAAATTCAACCTCCTACAAGCCATTTTCACAAGATTTTGAAACAGGATATTTCCTCATCATACCTTTTATATAATTATAATTGGGCAAATAGCGCAAAACCCCCTGTGGTTTGAAAACTGTGCAGAAAATCCCCTCAAGGTTTTCAACCTCCTACAAGCCATTTTCACAAGATTTTTTTTTTCTCCATCTGTTCTCTTTGTAATGTTGGTGTTCAAATTAATAGAGAATCCTTACCAATCTTAGGTGAAGCAACAACACCCATCAACCACAATATATATATATATATATGGGCAGATTTAAGGTGAAGAGAGAGAAGGGCCGAGAGAGACAGAGAGAGATCTGATGAAGAGCAATGTTAGAGAGAGAGAGAGGGGGGAGCAAGGAAACGAAATGGGGGTGACTGCATACACATATACACATATATCTATATTTGGAAGAGGGGTACTTTGGTAACTAGGTAAGGGCTTTTTCAGAATCTAGAAAAAATTATGACATGTGACTGTCATGTGCTTAGATTCCGTCCAAAAAATTGATCGGAACAGTGTTACAGGGGGTCAGCGTGCACATTTTTGCCAAACTAGTGGGGGTTATCTGCACAAAGTAAAGTGGAGGAATGTTTTCTGCACAGTTTTCAAACTATAGGGGGTTTTGCGCCATTTGCCCAATTACAATTATATATCTATATCTATATCTATATCTATATATATATTACACTCGCATTGTATTACACAATGGTTTCGAATTTTAAAGTAAACAAGGCAAAAACAGGGCAAATATTTGGGGGTCGAGCATGCAATGTAGACAAGCTACATAATTTATATAAGGGTAAAAGGCTTAAAACATCCCTATGATTTGCCCCATGGGCACTAAACACCCCTATATTTTATTTTGGGTAAAAAAATTCTTAAAAGATTGAAAAAGCCCCCTGTCATTAGAAATGGGCGTTAATTCGTCATGTGCACCTCACATGACCTATTAAATGTCATTATTAGCCTTTATTGAAGTGGTAGAAGGATCTCTTTGCCCCCTTAATAAGTTTTCATGATATATGATATATATGCCCTATATATATCATCTTCAAGCTCTCTCTCTTTTGTTCTCTCTCTCTCGGGTTAGCAACATTAGCCCAAAAATGTCATCTTCAAGCTCCAATTTGATCCAAAGAAGTGGATATGTGGGAAATGTCATTGTGGTTTCAAATCTCCATTGAATACATTCTTGACCGACAAGAACCCTGGTATAAGGTTTTTTGGATTCATTTCATTCGGTTTGGATCGCTTTGAATTCTTATCATCCTCTGTTTCGACTAGCTGAAAATAAAAATAAAAAACCACAAAATTATTGAAATGCGAATAAAATTTTGGGAGGAAAAATTGGTAAGAAGTTTGACTTTTCTTTTAAAAAATTAAAAAAATTATACCTTAGTGGGAGACTGAGGCGATGCAATTTCCTTGGATTTTGCTCCGGAAACAGCTTTTCTTTTCCTGGAATTCAACTCCATTGGTGTTCCAAATCCATTGTCCTCAATTGGGATTTGCTCAGAAACAAAGGACTCTGTCTCATTAGGACTGTTGAATTCAGTTCCACAACTTGATCATTTGCTAAATTTCTTATCAGTCACCATGCCCAAAACATTGTTTGATCTCGTTTCCATATGGGTTTGCTCGCAATTCTTATTTTCATGAACACCCATTGATTATCCAGAAGCTTTCAGTGAGGGATTACTCGAAACTCATGGTAAATTTGCTCCTCCCATAAATGGGTTGGATCTATAAGGAAATTCATCATTGTTGGCCCCAATTGGCTCGTCCGGCCATTGAAACTCCAGCTGCCGAAGCAAGAAAACTTGGCAGCCCTCTCGGCGAACCCCGGGTCACCGGAGAGTGCCGGCAAGGCGGGTTTGGTAGAACACTGAGGTTCCCAAATTTGGCAAATGCAACTTTGGAGGTGAATTCAGAGGTGTGTTATAGCATTAAGTGTCAGTACTATTACTTCCACCACCACCATTGATAATGTGAGAAGCTGCAGCCATTGTTGCCGGCGAGATGATACCCAATTTTCCGATGAGTTCACGGATGGCGTAACTGTCATTGGAGACACCGGAATTGGAGACCCCCCGGCAAGGAGACCATGGAGCTGGGAGCTGAATCGAAGTGGGTGTACTGGTCAGTTGTTGATTTGTCCCAATTGGGGTTGAAGAAGCGCAGAGAGTTTGAGAGAGAGAAACCTAAAAGCAAACACAAAAATGTCAGTGTAAACACTTCCATCAGATAAACTTAGAAGGGCGCGGTGGACATTTCATAATTGTCTAATTTTTTAATTCATTTTTAAGTTAAATAAATAAACAGGGGTAAAAATGACACTTTATCATAGCGGTGTGTTGACAATAGGAGTCCATTTGAGCACTTTTCAAACCCATAGGGAGGTGATTGAACTTTGAATGGATTTAGTGCCCATGGGCCAATCCATAGGGAAGCCATTTACCTTTTAAATAATGCCAATTTTGTTATTACAATAGTGAGTTAAATGTGATCTTTGAAAACACACAACACAATACAAGTATTTGGAACTAGTTCCCATTGCAGCATATTATGAATTTGAATGGATGTAAGAACTAGTAACTAACATCCTTCTACAACATCAATATAGGTTGATCAATTGTAGAGAGAGAAAAATAACACAACTCTCTAACGCAAATGATGGTCAGGTACAACTGATATATTCCATCTTTACTAACCTCTTCTTTCTCACAAAATAAAATAAATATAAATCTAAGTAAATACTGCAGAAAAATCCAGATCCTGTTCTGTCAATATTTTGTCATCTCAACAATAACATAAAATCAAGGATCATGAGAAAAAATAAAATGGAAGGCATCAGAATTAGGAGAGAGTGTAGCATGGTAGTTTCCCAGGAACTTACAACCGAGGACTACAATTACATAGAAAACATTACACCAGTTCGGGTCGTCCCGGGAGTAGCACAAACTAACAGTCAAAACTCGAATATACAACAGAAGAAGAAAACAAAAATGAAACCCTTAGGATTTTACATTCTTGCATAGCCTTTTTCTGTTTAATATATTTACGGTCATTATGTACAAAATAAGCTGCAAGGCCAAAGATCTCGGAGCTGGAAGTTGTACTTACAAACCAGAGGTTGTTACTGACATTTTGCAGCTACATTCATTCACTGGACATTCCTATCCTCTGGCATTATTTGAGATGAATCAGAATTGCTGGTGTTTCATTAAAAAGTTGAACACAAAATGGAGTGAAGAATTTCTCTACGCTTACCCATGTTGAGTAGCACACTCGGATCGATTATCACATAGAGTGTTAGGAAAACCATCAGAGTTATCCTTCTCGATGTCAATCTCATAGGATGAAAGCAGCTTCCTCTGCAAAACATATTATGTATCAGAAACCAAGGAAGACTGAAAAACTAACAGTAGCTATTCACGACATTAACGTGTTCTGTGTCAAATCAATATCTGCAAAAGATGCTGTTTGACAACTTCACAACCCAAAAACATAATGCATTTGCGAGTTATTTCATTCAGAATTATACAGAGAAGAAGCAAAATAATGACTAGGAGGGATATTGTCTGAGCACAGTATCGTCTAAACAGGAGATTAAGCCGCTGCTGGACTTCGTAATACAAGAAGCAGCTTTCCCGTATCAACTGGTATCAACTGATATCATTACGAATTCTCATTCACCACCAGACAGAAATTAAATGCCAGCCCTACATGGTATGAGCACTTACATGATCTTCAAAATCACTGCTTGCCAAATTGACGGTCAGATTTCTCATCAACAACAACACCTGGAGAGGGGGGGAAATATTGAAATAGTTAGAAATTCTGTTTCTGGAGCATGACCTAACTTTACCATCTTTGAATCCTTAATCAGCCTAATTTTCTGGTGTCATATCTGACAGCAATTGCTAATATTTCATCTTCATCTCATTTCTGATACTAGTAACTATATAAAGACTCAAACTTTGCCAAGGACTCGTATCAAAACAAAAATCTGTAAAGTCAATATGTAATAGCCCATCCTCTTTATAAATCAACTACATCACGCAATTAGAAATTTCATCTTCTTTTTTCTTTTCTTTTTTGAATTACACTATTAAAATTCAACAATCAACCAACTTAAAACGAGGGAATAGATTATTTTTTTATGCTTTTGCTGGTATTGCCTACCACAACTTTACACATGAGACACAACTAATACCCCATTTCTCATAGCAAATATCAGTGAAATTACAGAATCAATTCACAGATCACATAAGGCCTATCCGGTGCACGAGAACCCTACCATTATGGAATCTGGTAAGTGCTAGATGTACATACCCTTGCCTCCACATGTCACAATTCACCAATCACATAAATCATGATATATAAAATAATACAATTGTCCAGATGAGATAGCTAGAGCAATCACCTAATATGTTCTCTCAGGAGTGCAACTTAGAGAATTTTAAAGGTGAGCACAGCCAAAATAATATATATATTAGAACTTCAGGGAGGTTCTTTTGCCCAGTCTCACATAGTTTGCAAAACATAAGTTATATATACTGTAAAATTGTACTAACAAAATAAGTACTTCTTATCATAAATTGTTTCTGCAGGTCACAGACACAATGGAATTCTCAATTGGACATACAAATTTGTACATTTACGTGCCCCATTTGAATTGTGCATGTCAATAAGGGTGTGCCGCATCAAGTCTCAACATGCTGGACCGCCAAGTACATGTCTAGCCTTTACCACGAAATTAGTAATCACAGTAGCTACTTAAATCTGAAAATATTTTCAATTTTCAAGTATTTTGAATTCAAATTTACTTTTTTCAAGAAGCTGCTTGAAAGAAACATGTTTTGTTCCATAATTGCTATGTCAATATACTTGTACTTTCTTTTGGTTTAAACATCTATTTCCAAATTTTCACCTCTGCAAGTTTCCTCACCAGGCCACAACCATGTCAGGGATGCTGGCTTCTCATTGACAATCGAGGGGTTTGTGGTCCATCCTAATTGAATTCATTTTATACGAACTATTCCCAGAGCTTTCAAAGGGGGAAATTAACTTAGATAATAAATTCCCTTCGTTTTACAAAACAAAAGATGAAAAGCAAAGAAGCTCATCCACCATATGGCTAATGGGCGAACAGCCCACTCCTTCAAACATACTACAGCCCCAGGTGGAGAAGTAACAAAAATAGCACTTTGAATTAATTTTCCTTTCCACCGCTGAAATATTTGAAAATGAATAAAAGATACAGCCTGGACAGTATTTTGAGAGATTTCTGTGCTGAAGGAGCAGAATGCTGTTCAGATAAAATATACCTTTTCCTTTCTATTCTTTCTTTAACCTCACTGTAGGCACATTATATATAATACCAAAAAACATCTATTGCACTGTTCCTGAAAAGTGAAAAGAATTTTACTGCATCTAAGTCAACTAATGACCAAAACAATTGGGTTAAAAAGATTACCGTTTCAACATCTATTGGATCCATCTTTTTTAGTGTCTGCAAATGACCACTAGTGTTTGGATCAAAGACACTGCCGAGGAAGCTGTACACTTGAGCAAAGTCAGGAAGAACTGCATCAAACAAAATGGTTAGCAGTGCTAGTAACAGTATGAAAAGGGCACAGTAAGAAGGTAAACAATGGCAGGAAATATAAAGATATCTGCTAAGCCTGTAATAGTCTGAGGAGAAAATACAATAAGTTTGTAGAGAAGTAAGGAATTGAAAGTAGTAAAATATCAAATAGAAACTCTTTAAAGATCATGCTCAAAAGGACCCAAAAAAAAAAAAGGAAAGAAAAAGGATGAAGTTAACAGTCACAAAAAAAAAAAGGAATAAAATTATATATAAAGATAAAAACTCAATAAGATAATGAAATGACCGAAAAAATAACAGAAATGTGGACCCAAATGTACAAGAGTGGCTCATGCATGCATATAGTAAAGTGGCTCTCACAATAATAAAGAAAAAAACCCATATTATAAGAAAATGAAAGATGATTCATTTTTTTCAAGAGAATAACCAGATAGAAATATAGGTTGGTTACAGAGAAAATGATACAAGTTTTCAGAACTAGACGATATCAATTTGTCAGGACCCACAATCAGGTTTTACATATGCAACTACCTATGTATAGCTGCAAACAGGAATTCAATAACTGATAGAAACATTGCAACTTACCGTCAGGCAAGCCACTTAAAGGTTGGGATAAATTACACCTGCCTCCCACATATATATGGCAAATTACAGAAAACCCATAAGTTTCAGAAAGTTACACTCCCCTCCCCTCAAAGTGTCGGATACTAATGTCCATAATGGCCAATCTACAATTATTCATATGTCCATGTTTTTTATTCATATGAATGATGATTCTATCCTGGCGGCTTTGACAAGGCACAAGAGGCCAAAAGGCCAATTACCATCCTGAAGGAAAAACCCTAAACCCCAATATAAGATGGGTTTAACAAATGAAACCCATAACCTCAACCTTTAAGTCCCTTGTATCAATAAATTAGAGGGTATGGCTTTATGCATCACGTAAGGCACTGTTGATGAATAAGAGTAGGGATTTCTGTGAGTTCTTTTATTTATTACTGATGTGAGTATGCGCATTTTCATGGCTTTACCGTCTAGGGTTTCAGAAAGCTACTGTGGCATCTGTATTTGAGTCCAGAAGGCTGAAAGTTGCAGTCAAGAAAGTGGCGGAGATATATTTACCTACAGAAAGAAAGTTCAGAGAGAACATATTGCTAGTTCTGATACAGAGCTGATCAATCTACAAAATTACCTTGTTATGATAAACAATTCTATATCAGAAGCTCTATTTTACTCTAATTTCTATTCAGTTTTCCCTCACTTTCTCGGGTATTATATAGACACAGGGCATCTGAGATTCATGTTTACCAAAATGTTGGTGTCGTTCCGGTATTAAAAGATCTGAAGCCCATGAAGATTTGAGTATCGTGGGTTGTGTGCGCGCGCAAGCTATGTTACATGGACTTGGGTACATGCGTCGGATATGGACGCCTCTACATACTCATTTTAGTTTCTAATTTTTAGTAAAAAATGTTTTATGATATGCAGCATTCAAAATAGACATTTTACTCATTTGAAATACTAATATACGAAACATGGAATTACTGGATATATTTGTACATAAATGTTTATTCAAAAGTCCCAGTCACATATACCTTATCCATGTTCGATCAGTATGTGTCGGACATGACTACTTCACCTTTCAAAGAGCCTGTGTAAATATTGTGTGTGATATATGATACACACACACACATATATATATATATATATAGAGAGAGAGAGAGAGAAAATATTTGAGTTTTTAATATTTTGTATTGTGCTTCTAGCTCTCTAGAAAAAATTTATTAGTATTCTGTACAAATGACTTTATACTTCTACCTTTTGGGTCTCTGAACAAAGTGATGATGATTGTACTTGAAAGATGTTAGGGTTTGGTAATGTTGGTGCTGGGTATGTGATTGAGGCTTTAGAGAGTGAGGAGTCTGAATTGCTTGAGACAATATATAGCGAAGGATATTCTATACCTATTACCCATAAATGATGTAAGCATTATATGCAGTAAGTTCACACACAAACAAACAAAAGCATGTTCCCATATTACGAGAATTGGCCTAAGCGTATCTTTTTGTCCTAAATGGAAGGTTGAGGATTCAACTCCCAAGGGAACAAATTCGATTTGCGTGGTTATACACACACACACACACACCCAAACACATATATTGATCGGTATAATTGTATTCTAAAGAAATGATGAAATGATAGAGTTCTTGAGTTCTCTTGGCCTGTAGTGGCTTCCTTTTTTGTATTGGGACGCACTCCCCGGTTGAGTGCTTTTTATACTATTTCTTACTTATTTTTAAAAAAAAAATTGTATTCTAATTACCTAGTTTAAAAAATAAAAAATCGTATTTACAACGACCATATCCATGTTGACCAGTAATCAAATTTCATAAACTCCCCTTCATCTGGTAGTTGACACCAAACAAGAAAGGCCACAACATTTAAGGCATATATTATAACAATTCACCAATGTTCTAGAAGCCTGAATACCAAATATTCCAGGGGTATCAAGGCAGGGACGGAAATCCATCTTTTGCAACTCCATTAGTCACCAAAGCAGGCAGTGGGGTCTCCACTAGGTAAAACTGCTTGAGGGATCAAATGGTCAACTTTATTCAGAAGTCTAAATAGATTCCTGTACTGAGCTACAAACTTAAATTGGAAATTTGTAGGAGTACCTAGGATTCTTTGCAACACTAATTAGAAAATACTAGCAAGGAAAGATCTCTTGAAGTCTGGAATTGATGCTTTGAAACCCCAAAGGTCTGGAACTTTTGAGATTTTATAGAATTTCAAGATTAAAAACCTTTTCTATCATAATATGAGCTTCAATAGAAAATTTAAGAGTACTTTAAGAAGAGGCCTTTATACATGACAATTCTTTAGAGGCAAGAACAAAGAAATAACATATTGGAACTTCACAAATTCTCCATCAGGAGGGTAAAAAGTGTCTGGAATTTAGCTTTACATGTTCAGCGCTCACATAGGACATGGTTCAACTTGCTAGCAGAGGTAAATTGAAACATTACCCAGGGGAAACAATTTCTTACTAACAAAATTTTCAACAACATTTATAGGTTATTGGGCTTTGCGCTAACATGTTAAGAAGAAAATGAGAAGTTGCAATAGCGTTAAACATTAGACATATTCGAAACTTACAGTACAAAATTAGATTATTTCTGTCAGTTTTACAATTCAAGATTTCAACAATTTGGCCATATGCAGTGACACTAAGTTACCTCTCAATGAAGGTACAGGATTCCCTTGATCAATCATTTCGCCCGGTGGCCTTGTTCTTGGAGTGCTCTCAGTGCTACTACAATAGTGATTGGGCACCAGTTGCCCTGCAGCTTTCCTTTCTCCTGTAACATGAGACATCACATCATTTACTTGTATTTCAGGGTAATAACCCACACATGCCAACAGCAATTAGATCAGGAGATGTCAGTAAAGTTAAAAGCAAATGAAAGTGAAGGAACCTTTTGTCATATGTGGTAGACTGACTGTCTGCGCAGAGTTGTCAGTCCAGGAAGACACACTAGAACTAGTAACAGGATTCCCTTGCAAAGAAGAATCCAGCATTGGTACCAATCCAGCACCATCATGTGGTGCAGGCAAAGACTGCAATTCTGGGATTACTGGAGCTGCCACATATGAAAAATATGAGTCAGGGTAACAGATACTCGGTCAAACTAAGTATCCTACAAGTTAACCATTCTGACCATTTTTCGAGGCTTTCTGTGGATAAGGATGAGCAGCTTTCCTTTTTGGGCGAGGAGGAGGTAGATGTTCATTGGTCCCACTTTTTTGAGCCTTCAGAAAGTACTTCTGTGCATGGCTTCGTATCTGCAAATTCATCCAGTTACCTTTATTCCTTTTTTTCTGAGATACATCAGTCATTTACATGCAGATTATATAAATATGAACAAAAATAATCTATGGATTGATCAAGATATTAGTTGTCATTTTTGCAGAATTGTGAAATGAGTGCCGGTTGAATATATTGTTCAAGTAACAGATTTACCACCAGTAGAAGATATGTTAAGGTTTTAAAGGCAAGTAAATCAAGACGTCAATAACTGATAATATAGATTTCATTCTGTCATACAAGGACAGTGCCCATAACTCCCCATGGCGTAAATGATGACAGGGAATCTACCAACAGGCATGGATTGTATCAAAATATTCTACTTTAAAATACTTCAATCGATAAGAGAAAAAAATTGGTTGGATTTTTCACCAGACGGTACAAAAAGGTTGCAATAAGTCAAGATAGCAATAGCAGTTAATATAGCTTTTACTTAGTTATGTAAGGACTCTGATCACTATATCCCTGGCTTAAATGCTGAAAAGTATTGTATCAACTATCAACTTATATTAATTTGAAATTTTGCTGTCGATGAGCAAAATATTTGGTTGTCTTCTTGACCCCTTGGTACAAAAAAAAAGTAACTCTGTTGTATATAATTGATTTCTTTATTTTTCCTAAGCAGGCAAAGCCGGGAAAGTAGTCTCATGGTCTAAAACTTTCTATGCTAGTTTCAAGGCTATATGACTATGTAATATGCCCATCTGTGACTATCTGAATGCATATGGGTGCATGTGTAGAAAAGGAGAAGGGACACTTGTTTTGGTCTACCTTGCCATGTCAAGACGTTAACTAAAGTCAACTTAATTATCATTATAAGAAAATAAATTATGTAATATAATTATATCAAATCCAAGAATTTTCACTTGTGATTTACCTGGATGACAGTTTTTGACCCAACAAATGCTTCAATCTTTTTCCAATCACGGTCAAAGCTGTTTACAGAGTAAGAGAGCAACACATATTAGGGATAGAAAAGAAAACAAAAGCAGTTCATCCTTCTTCTAACTTGGCACAATGAAGTGCTCAACAACCATAAAACCATAAAGAACAGTTAACATGGTTAAGTTCTGCACTTCGGTTCACAAGATCAACGTAGGATGAACTATTTGAGTCTATTACCAAGAAATTAAGTACCAGTGCGCGATAACCGTCAAGTAATCCACACAAATTATGTTTCTGGAAATCAGTTAATGTGATGGTATAGGAGTGGAAATCATAATCTCTATATCACTATACTTCATTAAATAATATCAAGTGGTCCAACATTTATTTCTATTGTCATTGTTAAGTACCAACTTCTGAAACAACCTATGTTTACAAAAGACATACTTTTGCCTGTGTTTTCTAACATATTGTTTCCTAATCATGTATACAAACTTCTTGATGCAGAACGCGGTAACAGAAAGCTCTAATACCAAATTGATGTAGAATCAATAGAAAGATATAGATGAAATATGATAAAGATAGAAAATAGAAGAGAGATAGAAAGATGAGAGGTAGAGAAGAAACAGAAGAGAGAGATAGAGAAGAGATGGAGTTTGGGGTGAGAAGAGCAAGAACAGGAGAAGATGAGAAAGAAGAAGAACAAGAAAGACAATAAGCAATATAATCAATACTCTCAAAAACTAATGACTTCTGTTACATCAAAAGTCTTTTTATAGGCAACATAAACCCTAAATAAAACTAATAATCAATATAATTAAAATAACAAATAAATACTAATAACAAAAGTACTAAAATAACCCTAAGATAATAAAATAGTACTAAAACCTAAAATACCCCTATGTTATATTTCTTTCTCATGTCTCCAATAATAAAGGATGACCATATGGGCTTCATGTTCACGGGTCTTGCCCGGTTCTCCATCATTCTCTTCCGGTTGAAAAAAACTCTCCTCCGGAGAGTAAAAGCATAAGTGTAGCTGGAAAAAGCAAAAGTCAACACCACAATTTCTATCGTTTGAACTCCATATGATAACTGTGACTTGGTGACTTTTCCAACGGACAAGAATATCTCCATGATGAAAAGCATAACTCTAACAACCACGAAACTCCTCTTGGCAATCCAAATAATGTGATGGGAAAGATGAAAGAATAAATACTCGAGCCAAGGAAGATACAACTCCATCTGTAGGATCACATGTCAATAACATAGGAGGCTCAAAGGTGCCTTGGTTAGATAACATATACTCTACATCAAAAATTGAATTAGTATTAATATTTGATGATCAGTCAAAGAAATATGCATTAGGTCCCAATTTATTGATGATATGGAAAACTTCAAAAAAATTGGCATGTTTTATCTTGAAGGATGTTTTAAGATAAAAATGAGACAACGCACAAATTATAACATAATCTTTTTCAATTAATTTATGATTCCTGGGATGAGCAAGTGAAACAAGTTTATAATTTTTCTTACTTAAAAACAATTTATTGTCGTATATCAGTATGAAACTCGTGAACAAGCTCAACAAATGAATCAAGGAACTCAATTGAATAGGTACATGGAGGTGCCGAGATATGATCAATGAACTGAAATGGAAACGAATTGTAAATAATCTTAAAAGGATAACTATCAGTGCATTGATTAGTCATGTTATCATAAACATACTCCATGATGGGTAAAAACAAGTCCCACATATTAAGATGATTTATGATAAGACACTCAATTAAACATCTTAGATTATGATTGATAGCATTGGTTTGTGCATTAATTTGAAAAGAAAAGGATGAGGAAAATTCCAAATCGGCTCCTAAAGATGTCCAAAGTGTCTTCCAAAATTTACCATGGTACTTGACATCTCTATTAGACACAATGGAATGGAATGACTCGTGTTCTTGAATAATTTCTCCTCGTGCAAGCTCATCATTAGTTTGAACATGTTTCTTAGGATGTGCAAGGCTACGTGTGACATCAGACATATGTGATCCTAGGACTAAGTCAATGGCGTTTTGCATATGATTTATGTGTGAAAGTGTAGGTTGACATTCTCTAACTGTTACAATTTCATTTCCAATTACTTCATTTGTTAACACATGATTGTTATCATTGGATTGTAGTGTTTGCAAATCCCTTCATGTTCCTGGTAGCTTAATAGGGTTTAGTATGATATTTTCACCTCCATATTTGAAAGCATAAGTGTTATCTTGGCTATTATGGGTAGCACCTACGTCGTAAATCCAAATGCGGCCAAGTATCAACATCACACCAGATGTTGTCTGAATAATCTCTCATTTGGATAGGAACTAAACATCTTTCTGTGACAGACATGAAAGTTTCATCTATCTAGTGTATCCTATATGGTTGTGGGTGAGGTTTAGGTTCAAGTTTCAATATAGCAACACATGATTTGGATACTGCATTTATTGAACTTTCTCTATTTATAATTATTTTTGCAGACTCTTTTTCCCAATTTAAGACATGTACGAAATAAGTCACCGTTTGCCCAATTATTTTTTCCATAAGGATAGATGGGATGCACATCATGTCTTTATTGCATATCTCGTCTTCCACATAAACTTCACTAAGATCTGAAAACGATCCATTATCATATTGGTCATACTCAAGTGGATATCGACATTTGGAAACTTGATATGATTTGGCAACTAAGGGTCTTTTAATAGGATATTGAATTTGTCCTTCTCTAGGTTTGGGAATATGGTGGTCCACGGAGAAGACCACGACAGTGGTCGATTGGAAAATCATGGTGAACACTAAAACGTGTCCTAGGTTTTTGAGAAATTGACATGGTCGAGGAATATGCCGACATAGAACTCAAATTGAATTAAGTAAATAAAACATAAACTAGAACAATGCACAATTAGACAATCCTCATTAATGAAATCAATTATGATACAATTATGCAATGGATAGAATTTTTTTTTTTGTTGGTTTAAATTCTGTTTTTTTCTATTATTTTAAAAAAAATCTGCTTTTTATTATTAAAAATCTGTTTTTTTTAAAAAAAAAACTTTTTTTTTTCTTGGTTTTTTTTTCCATATATATATATATATATATATAATCTGGAATTTTTTTTTTCTTTTTTTCAAAATCTGTTTTTTTTCTATTATTATTATTGAAAAGAATTCTGTTTTTTTATCAAATTAAATGCAACTAAAACAACTTATAGATATTCAAATTGGACCTTGCAATTTATAAACTAATCAAACAAATACAGGCACTAATACAATCTTTAAAATGAAGAAAGTGTACCTTGACCAAAGTCCAAAGACTCCCCCCTAATTATTGAATGCTTCCAAGTGGCAGAGGTTGCTGAAAAAGATTGAATACAGATTCCGGATTCTGCTGTAGAGGGTGTTTTTCTTTCCTTTTTCTTTCTGGATATCTTCCGAGTAGGCTAAATAGGCTTCGATAAAACTAATTCAGTTCTGGTCTGGGCCAAATTAGCCTTCTATTAATCCGGGCAGAACTGCAGCAGCAACAACGGCGACCAAACTGATAGATTCGGGTGATAGATTTGGGCAAAGTTCGCTGAAGATTCCAGTAAAACTGACACACAGGGCTTGGTAATGATAAAAGCAACACTCTACTGATGAAGAAGAAGATGGTGGTAACTGTTAAGAGGACAAAGAACAGGGGGCTGTTTTTTTATTTTCTTTGGGTGGCGGGGCTGTTTTTTTTTTTTTTTTCTTTTTTGGCAGCGGCTAGGGTTAGGGTGTATGGTTGACGGCTAGGGTTAGGGTTATGAGTGGCGGCTAGATTAGAGTTTATGAGTGGTGTTAGGGTTTGTGGGTTGATGAATATGATTAGGGTTAGGGTTTCCGATGAGAGTTGTTTGTTTTCAACTCGGATCTTTCGCTCTGATACCAATTGATGCAGAACACGGTAACAGAAAGCTCTGATACCAAATTGATGCAGAACCAATAGAAAGAAATAGATGAAATATGATAGAGATAGAAAATAGAAAGATGAGAGGTAGAGAAGAAACAAAAGAGAGATAGAGAAGAGATGAAGTTTGGGGTGAGAAGAGCAAAAACAAGAGAATAAGAGATAGAAGAAGAACAAGAGAGACAATAAGCAATATAATAAATATTCTCAAAAACTAATGACGTCTGTTATATCAAAAGCCTTTTTATAGGCAACACAAACCCTAAATAAAACTAATGACCAATAGAATTAAAATAACAAATAAATATTAATAACAAAAGTACTAAAATAACCCTAAGATAATAAAATACTACTAAAACCTAAAATATCCCTATGTTATCTTTCTTTCCCACGTCTCCAATAATAAAGGTGGATCATATGGGCTTCAAGTTCACAAGTCTTGCCCGGTTCTCCATCACTTTTGTTCCATGAATTAAGACCATTCTCCAGGCATTATAACTACTAAAAGGAAAATCTAGAATGCTCAAGGTTAAACACGAGGTACCGCAACATATTGTACATATGACTATCTATGGTCTTATTAATCTAGGCATTATAACTACTAAAAGGCCAATCTTTTTTTTTTTGATAAGTAAGAAATAACATAAAAAGGGCACTCAAACGGGGAGTGCGTCCAACATACAAAAGAGGAAGGCCTAAGGGCCTAGAGATTCCAAGAACTCAATTTTCTCATTAAGGAATTTACAATTACGACCCTCCACCCAACAAAACAAATTGGAAATAAAAGAGTCTTTGACAACCCCTAAAGGGGCCTCAACGCCCTCAAAACAACGTCTATTACGCTCAAGCCAAATGCTCCACCAAAAGCAAAAGGGAGCCACCCTCCAAAAAGACCGGGCGTGAGGCCCTACCCGCACACTCCTCCAAGAGGCCAAGACATCGCGGACCGAATTCGACATCACCCACTGAATGCCAAAAAGGCCAAAGAGAAGGCCCCAACAATTAAAGGCAAACTGGCAATGTAAAAGGAGGTGGTCAACAGATTCCATGTCCTTCTAACACATAAAGCACCGATTAACCACAATAATACCTCGTTGTCTCAAAACATCCAAAGTAAGAATGCGCCTCCACACCGCTGACCATGTGAAGAAAGCAACCTTAAACAGGGCCTTTGATCGCCACACCGCCTTCTAAGGAAAGACCTCGTCCTCCCTAGGCGTAAGGCAACCAAAATAAGAAGAAATCGAAAAACACTAAAACGAGGTGGGAAGCCAAAGCAAAGAGTCTGACCCAGAACCAACAATCTGAGAGTACAAAAGCTCCAGCAAACCAGAAACCTTCTCTAACTCCCAATCCTGAAAGGAGCACACGAACCTGACATCCCACACAAGCCTCCTGGTATCGAGGTGATACAGTCGGCTACGGAAGCATGACAATCTCAAAAAATCCTATGTAGCTGGGGAAAAGAAGAAGTAAGGGAAACACCACCGCACCATCAGTCAGTCCAAAAGCAAACACAACGGCCATCGCCCACTCTGAATCTGAAGAAAGGAGCAAAGGAATCACATCCCCGCCGAATGTCCTTCCACACCCCCAAACCTCTACGGGTCCGCACCTCGGCAGAGCACCAGCCACCCCTAGCCTCCCCATAACGGCAAGCAATCACCCTCCTCCACAAACGATTCCTCTCAGTCCCAAAACGCCACAACCACTTGTCTAGCAGCGCCTTGTTGAAAGGGATCAATCGACGAATACCCAACCCCCCCCCCCCCCCCTCCTAGAAGAGGCGGCAAATCATCTCCCAACACACCATGGGAAGAGAAGACCTCCCCCCCCAAAAAAAAAAAAAAAAAACCCTTCCTCTGAATCCTCTAAAAGGCCAATCTAGAATGCACAAGGTTAAACACGAGGTACGATAATATACTGTACATATGACTTTCTAATGTAACCTTTCACAGAGTAAACATGAAGTACATGTTATCAAGAATTCCATATTCAATCCTCAAATTATTTGTCTTTTTCTTTTAAGCCCATATTTTACAATGCCCCTAGGAGATATCTAAATTAGACTTATCATATAAAAAGGAGATATCTAAATTACTTAATCAGGACGGTATTCATCCAAGACCCCCTTATTTATCCTTCATTCTTATAAGAAATTAACTATAAACCTTTAATTTGTAAAAGTTACTAGATTGTGTATAAAAATTTATGGATACGTTGGGTTATGTAACACCTCCATGCATAATCTAGCACCCAAATCTATAATTTTGGTTGCATATACTAGCTACACAATTAGGGAATAAAATTTGCCTAATATATAACATTTTAAAGATAAAAACATTTTTTCCCCTTCGAAAAGGTCTTCTAGAACAAAAAAATTTTAAAAAAAGTTTTTTTGGTAAGGAAAATTTATTTTAATTTTTTTTTTAATACAATAAGTTTTCAAAACTTTTTGAACATACCTAAGCTTACAAATAATTGTCAACTCTTCAGTTGCACCCGAAAAAACATTTTTGCTAAATATTGGAGAGGGAGTGACATGTCCAATCATATTTTATCTGAGATAGCTATTGGTTCCGTACACTCCTCTGCTAATTCAAATACACTATATCAACCACTAAAACTGGGCTACATATACATGCATCCAACGGTTTAAGAATAGAAACAACAGTGTTGAAAAAGGGAGCCAGAGTGCTATTTTCTTCTTCTCTTTTCCAAGTTTCCTTGAATAGATTACACCAAGTTTACATGAGGTTTGTATAAGCCTAGGGACCTCCACCGTAATTATAGTTATAGAAAGTTCCAAGGAGGATTCCCTTTTCCCATAAGCCCATAGGCAATAGCAATTGAACTCCATTACAAAGCATAACCATTAGGTCCACACACAACACCTTAACCATCATCATCTGATTACCACCATGTCATATTTTTACTCTTAACTCTACATCTATACCCTCTCTACTTTGTCCTTCTCTCTCTACTTTGCCTCCCTAGACAAAGACCACTGGCCCATCAAAATACCACCACCTCATAAACGTCCACTAAACCTCCACCACCATCATCCTACCAACAACACTTTCTTCTTATTCCTCTTTTCCTTCTCTACACGCTGCTTTTCTTTGACCCAAGACCACCACAAATCATTCTTAGAACCCAGGTAACGGAAGACGTATATTTATTTATTCCATATACATAGTGGCCAATGTTACACACCATACTACTCCCCAACATTCTTTTCCTGAGAAATTGTTTTGGTAACCATCTACCCAATACTTAAATCATAAACAATATGGCCAGCAACCATGATTATGAGCCTAATTTAAAAATAATAACCAACAAATAGACACCCACGTAGGAAATTTTCCACTTGAGATATTCAATTCTCATAAAAAAATCGCCTCAACGCACAAATGAAAGTTTATCTTCAAGTTGGTTTAAATATGGGTTCACAGGATGTAACAACCCACTTCACCATATGGTATGATATTGTCCGGTTTGAGCTTGAGTTTGCATGTTTTTGTTGTTGGGCTTTACCCAAAAGACCTCGTGCCAACTGCAAACAACACTAGCACATATGAGCACTTCACCTTCCCAATACACAAGCAATGTAGGACATCCCACAGGAAGTTGTGGTTGAAGGCTGACTCCTCCTTTTCTGTTCCATGATATAAAGTACTTACTCACTCATGCACCAATTGGGACTCGACCTCACCTTCCACTAGGCTACTAAAAACTACATGTCTGAGTGGTCAGTCATCGCACACATATGGTGGAAAACCAGGTACAGGTAGCAATGTCCATGTGTACAAACAAGCTAAAACATATTCGTTATCCATCTAAAGGAGTTCCTAAATCTGTAGCTCCTATTGTACTCTATCGCATTCTTCCAGCTGATAATTAAACCTAAATACCCTCTCAAATAAACAATCACATTCGATTCAAATTTCAAGGAAAAAATAACCTTTGGAGCCAAACAACCAAAATAAATATATCAGACCCAAAAATTAACACACAATTTGGTTTAAAACTCACATAACCCTAATCCCATTCAAATCCAATGAAGTGCCCAACACACATTACCTAATCATCAATTGATTCAATTCAAAATTTCACATTTTATGACACCAAAACCCAAATTGACTGCCAAATTGAAACAATCAAAGCAAATGGGTCCCAAAAACAGAAACAATAAGTGAAATTGGAGTACCCAACACACATTACAAATTCATCAATTGATTCAAATCCAAATTTATGACACCAAAACCCTAATTAAGTACCAAATTGAAACAATCAAAGCAAATGGGTTGCCAAAAACAGAAACAGTAAGTGAAAGTGGAGTTACTCACAGTTGGAGTACCCAACACACATTATCTATATTCGTCAATTGATTCAATTCCAAATTTCCAGACACCGAAGCCCTAATTCACTTCCAAATTGAAACAATCAAAGCAAATGGGTTGCCAAAAACAGAAAGAGAAACTGAAAATGGAGGTGACTCACAGTTGGAGTGCTTCGAGGAACTTGTCGTGCTCGGGGTCGGTCCAGCTCTCTCTGGACTTGGTAATGGTGTAGGGTTTCCGGATCTTCTTGCTCGGATCCTCCGACGGCGAAGAATTGTTGGAGGTGGGTGGCGAGAATGGGCCGATACTGGGAACGGCCATTCCCGCCGGATCGGAGCAGAAGCCTTCCGGCGAGATAGGACTCAGAGACACCATGAACTGCTGTAATTCTGTGTGTGTGTGTGTATGAGAGAGAGAGAGAGAGAGAGCGGGGGGGTTGGTTTATGTAGTTGAGATCAGATTGGAGCCGAAATGTGGTTTTGATGAACAGACTTTTAGGGTTTTGATTCGCTACCCCCGGACTCAACCAATCGCTGTTTTTGGCTGACCAATAAGGGCTTTAGTATTCTATCAAGGTAATAATGACACGTGTTACAAAATGGAGACAAATTTTTCAAATTTTTGTTTTTATGAAATTGTAACATTGGGCTTACTTCTTGAATAATGATTTTCTATCAAATTTTGGAATAGTGCTTGCTTCTTGAAATTACTGTTCTCTCTCTTTTTCTTTTCTTATTTTTTTTTACCAATTTTAATAATTTATCATCTTTTATATGTCTCCATATATACACAAACTTATAATAGGTTGAATTACACTCTCATTTTCTAAAAATTGGTCATATTTTATATAGTTTGAGCATTTGAGATTTATTACTTTAATTTCTCGTAAATCAAGACCTGAGTTGAAAAAAAATTATTGTTCGCATTAAAAATAAATCGGCCCAAAGAATTAAGCCGAATATATTTTACGTAAATGGTGGGCGTGCCAGAATCGGTGACGTGGCTCAAACGGTTCAAGACGAACAACTTATCGTCTCTTTTTGAATAGATTTGCAAATCAGGCGAAATACACGAAAGAGAACAAAACTCGTGTGTAAAGATTCTTCTACCTCAATTAAGAGGACTTTCGATAACCAAGAAATTAACTACGATAAACTGGAATTAAATAATGAAATTTGCAAGGCAAGAATTTAAATGGACTGATAAAATAAATTTCTGCAAGAAAGTAAAATAGACGATGCTATTGAAGCAAAAAGATAAATTTTGTATTGGTCGTAGACCTCTGTAACAGAAGTATACGTACATTATTTATAATGAAACTATCCTAGAGATAAACTATAAATAAATAAAAGATAACTATTTCTTAACTATAATCTTATCAAACCATTATCATAGACTTATAATACAATTCAAACAATAGTCTCCTCTTCATAATTTCATCGTCTTGATTGGCCAAACTTGATCAATAAGTCCATTTCAAACCATTTGACCAAAACCCACATTTTCGGCCCAACTAAAAACACCACCTGGGCCAAGCTTTCTTTCATTTCTTGGCCAATTTTCTTATACACTTTCAACCCAGATTTGGTCTTGAATTCCAAATTTTGGCTCCATCATAGCTCTTGTTCTTCACTATATTGGCTCAAAAGTGGTGTCAACAGTTACAATTATGAATGAAATGTGGTTTATATTTTTTATACAATAATACTTGTATACTAATAAAACTAATAAAATATCTTGTAAATAATTACTTTTTAGTCTAACAGTTGTATCAAAGTTTCAATTTCTCTTTGTGTTTTTTAATACATATATATATATATATATACTAGGAGGTGAATGAATGAAATATGAATGAGATCCAAAAGTTTAATAATTTTTAATTATTTAAACTTACATAGGTATTTAGTAAAAGATAAATAGAATAGATAGATATGTACTAATTATAAAGTTGATGTAAAAAATATGGTAATTATATATCAAATAGTTTTAAATAGAATAAGATTATAGAATAGGAGTTGTAGTGTTAATATTAAAAGAATTGTGTACATAAAAGAATTATAACATAGGTGTCAAATTAAAAGAGAAATATAACAGATAGATAAATATACGAATTGTAAAGGGAGAGTTTAATAATAATTATACTTATATTAAATTGGACTCCTATATTATAGACCGTGTATGAGTATTGTAAGAGACGTGACTTATAACCACGCAACCATTCATTATAAAAGGTGTGTGTTATAAATGGTAGGTTGAATTCCAAACAAATATGTCTTTTCTTTTCGTTTAATTTCAAGTGATATGTCTGTTTGTAATTTTTTTATTAAAAAAATATTTTAAAATAATAAGAGGGTTTCGATAGTATATATATATAAACATGAAGGGAAAGGACAATTAGGAAGAGGGTCGGGTGTAATTTTATCTAGCTCTATAAGGCTGTGCTTGGTTAGCATCAACTAGCATGAAAAAAGAAACGAAAAATGATTCTATTTTTTTTTTTTTAGTTAGGTACTTCAACTCTCTTTACAAAGTCCAAACTAGAGGTGAGTTGTTATTACTTATAATTGTAATTAGTAAATTATTTTATTGTCTTTACTGTTTTACTAATTTTTAATACATTTCGAGTCAAAAGATTAAATAACAAAATCATGAAAACTTATGTATGATATTGCAATAATTATCTATTATACATATAGAATTATATTGGATAATCATCTTAGATTTAAAATACACTATTAAATAATGATAAATTTATACGTTGTATTTATGAGTATGTCAAGCTATAGATAGGTAGTGGTTGGTATAAACAATAATTTATATTTAAAATTAAACGGTTAAGATTTACTTTTTATAACTCTCCCTAAACAGGCTAAACTTCCCCCAACTTTTTTTCAATCAATTTCTAGAAACGTCTAGTAATTCAATCAAAGAAAAAAATATAGAGCCTAATTTTAAATATAAATATTTTATAAGTGAATTAATTTTTTATTATTATTAAATATCTTACTTATTTTTTAGAAAAGAAATATATATAAATAATTAAGTATTAATATGTTTAAGAAAAACTCATTATATTCGATGTATTTAAAGTATAAGGGCAATTTTGGAATTAAAATTTATTTTCTTTTCCATTTTATGCTATCCAAACTACCAAACGATAATTTTCCATATTTTTCTTCAAAATTTTTCATCTAACCAAATACATATAGGAAAGTTGATTTCCTTTTTTCTTTTTATTTTCCTCTCACTTTCACTTTCTATCTCATTTCTATCTAACCAAATAGACCCTAAGGTAATGGGAGAGTTTTCATTTTATTAAAACATCTAAAGCAATGCTATTGTCTTATAAATCAATACAAGGGTAATATGGTTATTTATAATATTTTTGTATGTGGTGAAAATTTCACTAAATTTTTCTTATACATCAATTATCCTATTTGGGGTGATCTTTTTCATATTTATGCTTTTTAGCTCATTATTTTAGGAGGATACCTCAATGGTCACGTTTTGTCCTACTACAACTGTCTTATGCTAATAGCAAGAATACCCTTAATATTTGTTTAACGAGTAAATTACAAATATATGTCTGGAGGGTATTATATTTGTGTTTTAGAATCCTCCGAGTAGGTCTTGGGCCTTGCATTATACGCCAATGTGCATGACTGAAGGCTCTCTTGAGGTCGGACAATTCTGTCGAAAGGGGTTTGTTTGGCGCCTTTGTGCGAGGCAGCTTCGGACACTTGGATCACTCTGGATAGGCATTGTTCTAACTTACCCTTTGTTCTGAAGAAGTTCCTCGAATGGGTGATTGTCTGGCTTGTGGAATGTGCTCAAATAGGCTGAATATGAATTGGTTTTAATGGGCCTAATACTTTTCTCCTCACATTTTTATTAATGATTATAAATGGAAAAAAAATTTGACTCAAAAGGAGGCAAATGTAATTTATCCTTTAAAACAGTGATTTCATAAAACAACTTTCTCTTCTACCCTTCTAGGTGCATCATTCTCAGATGATGGAATTAATCTATTGAAAATTGATATTTTTTAAAATCTTCAATAAGTTGTAGCATTGCCATCCTAAAATCAAATGCTGTCAAAATCGAGAGTTTAAAAAGAATTGTTTTGGGGTCCGTACAATCGGAATTGTAGAATCGTAAGTTTCCACCTAAACGTATTAATTTTTTTAAAAAAATATTAAGAACTAAATATTTAATTTAAAAATCTAATCATATTAGAATTTTCAAAATTTTATAATACATTGGCCATTTAAATATTTTCTTATAAATTTATGCCATATATTGTGATATTGGACTAAATCATGAAGTTTTTGGACATTTTATATGGATGGCTTAACCGTCCAACATAGAAGAATTATAGTAAAATCGTAAAAACGGACATAATCGTAAGATCGTAAGATTTTACCAGTTAGAATCAGGATTCTAACAAGTGTGCCTAAAACCTAAATGCTAGCTTCTTCTTCTTTTTTTAATTTTTTAATTATTCTTGAATTTACCCCCTTCAACTTGAAATTTCTTACTTCCCATTATCCAACACATTTTTTTTTTGTTTTTCTTAAATAAATAACTTTATAAAAAGAAAAGAAACTACAAGAGAGGTTCGTGATAGCCCAAGGTCTATAGCCCAACCCATAACAAAAGTCCTAAAACACAAATCAACACAATACCACATATCAAACCATTTTAACTACCTCATCTGGCTAAGAGGGCAAGTCAACATATAAGTGCAGTGCTCATCAAATCGGCTATAATGGCTGGGGAAGAGGGAGAGGTGGTGGAGGCTAGAGGTTCGTGACCGAGGGAGAATAGAAGAAAGGGTTATTGTGGTTATTATATATCCATAACATATATATATATATAAGTGAAATATATATTTTGAGGTACTAAATTGTGAAATTGAATTTAGATTTCATACGAATTGGGTTATTAAATAAATTAATATATTTTTTTGGACCTATAGTAAAATAATTTTTATTTTAATAAAACAAAGTTCTAAATTGTGTAATTATATTAGACTTTATTTTGAATTGGGTTCAAAAACTAGTTAAATTTTTTTCAAAGGCTATATAGAAGCACTAAATCTTTTAATATATATATATATATATATATTTAAGGGATCGCCTTGCCTAAAATTTTATTAATGATTATAATGGACGAAAGATGACAGCGGTGTCATTGAGCATAAGGGCAAAATTTGTAAGAAGTTCAAATTAATAAATATCAAACGATTTAGGATTATTTTAAAGGGAGGTAAATGTAATTTATCCTTTATAACAGTAATTTTATAAAGAACCCCTCCTCTTCTAGGGGCTCCATTTTCAGATGAGGGAGTGAAATTAATCTATGGAAACTTTTTAAAATTTTCAAAGAAGTTGTAACATTGCCATCCTAAAACTGATGAAACACTGGAAATCAATGTTAGTCTTTTTCTTTTTTTCCCTTTTATTTGTTAATTTACCTCCTTCAGCTTGAAATTTCTTACTCTCCCCTACCCTAAAAATTTACCCACTGTAATAAAAAAAAATACTACACTCACTAAGGTTTCAAATTTCACAACGGATTCAAAATCTCAAATAGGAGATTGATGTGAGCAAACCATGTTCTACATATGTATGATGTATCTATCATCTATGTGACCTTCCTAGAAAATGTTCAGAGTCACACTTCCACTGCTTCAAGTCTTCTTCTATACACAATCTAAAATTTCACGTGAGATATATAGATGAATAACAGTTTTTGATTAGACAGAGAACACGACTCGAGTCTTTTTCCACGAAATTGCTTTTAGTACTTCATGTTGAAAAATGAGAACTTGAGAGGTGGCCTGACTAACAATGCGACGCCGTTTACTGCATTTGAAGATTAGGACGTGTTTAATAATGTGACCCTCTCAACGTAGTTGAATTTTCCACTCAAAAATATTGACCATGACTAGCTGGCCTTGACTTGGTTGACTCAGCTCTCTCTCCCTCATTATATGTGTGTGTATATATATACTGCCTATAAGATCTCTATTTGGTATATCTAATACTACAAGTCTCTTCAACTTCTCTGCCTTGAAACATCATCTTTAGCCCTTGATCTGCAATTTCCTCTGAATATTCTTATTCAGATCACTGCAATTTAGAGAAGATGAAGGTAAAAAATCTCACTTTTGCTCAATTTTCTCATTCAATTTATAATTTGTGTTTCTAATTACACTCATCAATTTTGTTTTCTATTTTCTTACTCTCTCTCTGGTGTGTATAGAGGTTATTTTTTTACTCTCTAGTGTGTATAGATGTTCCAAAGCTCTTTTCAAGGAATCCACATACTTGATTCTATTGAAATTCTTCAGTTGCTTTAGTATAATTAAGCTTTCTAATCATGTTTGGTTACTTTGGGTTCTTTTATCCGTTTATTTCTTATCTTGTGTTTGTGAAGTCATATATAACTTTATATATATATATATATATATATATATATATACATATAAATACACAGAACCTTAATGTTTCTAATTACACCCATTAATTTTGTTTTCTATATATATATATACATATAAATTCAATTGATTTATTGATTGAAGCTTAACTTGCTTAATCTAATTCAAACTCTTTTGATGTTGTTATGACAGAAAGTGGTATTGAAATTGGAGCTGTTTGATGACAAGGACAAACAAAAGGCCATGAAGAGAGTCTCTGGCCTCTCTGGTAAGTAGCACCAAAATTTCAATCTCATAGCCAAAATATACAAAAATACCCAGATCTTAAAACACAAAAATTTCTCAATTTTGGATCTTAATTTTAGCACATAACTCAATTCCATAGCAAATAACACAAAAAACAAAAAATACCCAGATCCTAAAACACACAAATTTCTCAAATTTGGATCTTAATTTTTGGTACTAATTTATTTATTTATTTTTATTTTGCAGGTGTTGATTCAGTAGCCATGGACATGAAGGATAAGAAGCTGACAGTGACAGGGGACATAGATCCAGTGACAATAGTGGGGAAGCTGAGGAAGATCTGTCACACAGAGATTGTAACCGTTGGGCCAGCAAAAGAGCCTGAGAAGAAGAAGGAAGAGCCCAAGAAGGATGATGCCAAGAAGGCTGATGACAAGAAGAAAGATTCAACGGATGATCAGCTTCTCAAGGCCTACCAAGCCTACTATTATCAGAGGCCTCCTCCCATGTCCTCTTACTACCACTCTAGAAGTGCAGAGGAGGATCCAAATGCTTCTTGTGTCATCTGCTAATTGGTTCATATATATATATATATATATATATATATATATAAGGGGTATTGTCTTAAGAAGAGGGATTTTATGTACAGTTGATGATAGTATCGGGTGGGTTTATGTATTGTGATTTATTTGTTTTTGGCTAATAATATTTGGGTTTAAATCTGAATTTTATCCGTGTTAGTGTCAAGTTGAGCTGACTTGAACAAGTGGTTAGTTTGATAAATGTACCATCAATTTTGTTTGATAAGGTTTAAGTGTCAAACTGGTTAAATTTCAATATTCATGATCTTCAGCGAGCCTTGAATGTGGAAAAATGTGGTAACCGGAGATCCGGATGTCCAAAGCTCAACAGGAAGGAGAACGGGATGCCTCACCGTTCAAATTATAGTATGAAAAAGCGTCCATAACTATAGTATGAAAAAGTGTCCACGATGGATTGGGGAATTAGGCTGCGAATTATAGTATGGAAAAGCGTCCAGGACGGATGGACTAGGCCCAAGTCCCCAGAAGGCGCAATGGACTATGTGTTAGGGTTCGCACACCCTATCCCTATGTACGAAGTTGTGCACACTTGCAAATTAGAAAATGCATACAAACACACCAAATAATTGACACAAGAATATATACGTGGTTCAGTCAAATAAGCCTACATCTACCGAGAGCACCGTTTCACTAAAAATCACTTAGAATATTACAAGAGGGTGATTTGCAGATCACACGCACACACACTGTGTATACTCAAGCAGCACCGCATGTGCTTTACTCGCACTAGGTATTTCACTCACACCGGTACCAGCCCTCTGGCGTCGGCCTAATCTGACTCTCTGGTTGGTATACCGAATATAATAGACTACACCTATATTTATAGGAGAGGCTAGAGTGGAGGACAAAGTCAATCAATTCAATTATGAATTGATCTTCTACCATATGATGGTTAAGTTATATTCCCCTTAACAAATGAGTCACCAAATATAACAAGATCCTAGTCAAATAGAGATAGTTCGGTGGCTAAATTTAACTTTTCCTACAAAAAAATGAATCACCATATCTAACACTAGGCCCAAATCCCCAAGAGCCCCGTTAAACATCTATAATGACCCGTGGGTCAAGTTATTTTAAGAAGATAGTGGGAGAAAGTGAGCCACAATGCATTGTCTACGAGTCGGAGTCGTGTTATTTAAGAATGCAGTCCTAATTAGGTGATAAATTTTGTGGCGAGAGACCATGTGATGGTTTATAATTCGTTTAATTTTAGTAAGTACGAAGTATAAAAGTTAATCTAGAAAATAGTACAAAATAAGGTATGTTAATTTTTAAACGGCAACTCTTATGTTGGGCGGTAAAATAAAAAATTCTAAAATTAAAGTTAAGGTAGTATTAAACTAGTCCTCATTTTTGTTGTCATGTTTTTATTGGTTATCGGTTTAGCTGTGGACGATGATACCAATATTTGATATTTAATTACTAGAATAAAATAGTAGATATAAATAATAATGGTTGATGTTACATTGTTTAGTATGTGACCAAGTGTGTAGGTCCAGGTCAATGTATGCTCTACCTAAATTGATTTTTCCAAGTTATAGAGTCCAAATTCGACTTGAAAACCAATATTGTGGTCATTGTCCAACTTGATCATATGATTTATATTTGTTTTATGCTTGATATGTCCTTTTGTTTTCTATATAGTGACCTTTTTTGTCTGTTCTTTTAAATTGCATTAAATAAAGAGAAGTTTATGGGAAATTTTCTTTTTAATGATTTATTTGTTTAATTCTCTTTTACCTGTTACATGATAATCTACTATTATATACATCAAGTTCCCTTTGATATAGATCGCAATCCTTAGAAAAGTGTATAACAATTAAAATAATTTTCTTTGTATTTTAGAGGACAAGTTTCATTTTATCAAGTGTATTATTATACACACACATGCTCATTAGTGAATAGGAAATTATTATCATGAAAATTACTTTATATCGATCAATTACATTCAATGGTCAATATCTTTAGTATAAATGAATTTATTATTCCACAATCAATATATATTAGGTTCATTTAATTTATACCTCTCCCCTCCACAGACACATCTCTTCATATTTTATTTATTTTAGTTATACTCCATGTAATTGATGAACATCCGATCTATTAAATCTTGTCCAGAAGTTAAAGATATCACTTTTTATGGATAATTGGGTTGTCATGACCTTTTGCCCCTACTAATCTATAAGACTTGTGCACAACCACCTTTTTACATGAATCGAGTAAAGATCATATTATATCTACGATCGTGATTACAACGGATTGTTTATACCCAGTTAAAAATCGAACACGAGACATAATGCATGAAAAAATAAAAAATATAATTTGTACATTGTTTTTAAGGTTAACATCAACATATTAAGTCTTTTGGTCGGCATTGGGCTAATTGATGAGAGCCAAATGTTTTACACTCTAGGCTTTTAATAACCCATTGTTATTCTTTACATTCAACTATTTTGGTATTTTTATCCACTTTACGTGTTTAAGTATGTTTTAGGAACGTTAATGAAAATACGTGTTAATTTCGATGAATTAACCGAAATGCTGATTCAAACCACTATTTTGGAACATGAAACCACTCCACTTTGACCAAAAACTAGGGATGACAATTTAGTTCGACCCGGCCGGGTTCCGACCTGAATGAGACGATTTTGGTAAGCTCTTAAATGGGTTTAGGGCGACTTGGGTATTAAAAATCAAAACCTGAAGGGGGTTCGGGTTGGGTTTGGGCTTTCTGTGACTCGACCCGACCCGTTTACTTATTTTTTTACAAAAAAATTAAATATTTTAAAAACATCTCATAAAAATAAATGTTCACTAAAATATTTTCTCCATCTCAAAACTCACTCTATTTTGCTTTGTAATATAGGTTTTCAAATCAAGTTGTTTATTTCTTTATGTTTTTTTTTTTTTAAAAGAAATCACCACCACCTCCGCCGAAATAAAATTGCAATCGAAAGGCAAAACTGCATTATAAGAAATAAAATTGCAATCGAAAGGCAAAACGCAGTATTCAACATCGAGTTATCAAAAGAAACTTTCAATATGAAGAATAAAGAATATTGTAGTGATTGTGTCACGTAATTTTCAATTTACAACACTATGCCTTTTCTTTATATCTTTCAAAAAATATATATATTTATATATATATATGTTAGTCACTAAAATACCCTAGAGGGGGGGTGAATAGGGTTTTAAAAATAATTTCTAACTCTTTTTTTTTTATTCTTACTAAAACATGCAACAAGGTTCAATATTAATTTACAAGGTAAAATATGCAATGAATGATTTCTATTAAATTCAACAAGCTATTTACCACAATATAAATTAAGCATGCATGAACATAAAGTAAAGAGATAGAGATAGAGATATTGACACCGTGATTTTTACGAGGTTCGGTAACTCCTACTCCTCGGCTCAAAGAATCCCCTTCCTTGAGACTTTCCCAATCCTCACACTATGGCTCTTCCTTCAATAGGTGGAATAGCAAAACCTTTACAAAAGAGCTAACTAGCTCTTCACACAATCAAGAGAACAATCCTCCCTTGATACAATGGGCTTCACTCACCCAAGATCACAAATTTGTGTATGTAATCAATATATCACTCAAGAAACAAAAACACTCAAAACCCTAAGGTTTTTATGGATGATAGATCAAGATAAGCTCAAGTGTTTTTAGGTGATATTTCAAGAACTCAAGATATATATATATTCTCACAATATATTTTCAATAAGAGAATAGGCTCAAGGCTTGAGTTTAAATCTTCAAAATGATAAGAGTGAAAAGCGAGATTTTGCTATCAAAAGATTTTTCAGAAGATGCTTGAGAGAAAATTAGAGATGAACAATATTTGGAAAATTTCTCACACAAAAACCTTAACATTGTTAATCCATATCTCTTTCTTTATATAGTGAACACTAGGGTTTGGAGAGTGTGTCTCACCCTAGACAATATGGAGAGTAGGACCTGAAAATCTGCAAGCAAAATCATTTCTTTTTGGGCAAAAATATTGTTTAGAAATACTTTTCCTTAAAATCCTGAAGCACCCAGTCGACTGCCTCCATGCTTAGATTTAAAATATTTTTCCCAACGGCTAGGGTCAGTCGACTGCCTCAAGAAGGCCAGTCGACTGCCTCAAGAAGGCCAGTCGACTGCCTCATGAGTCAGTCGACTGCCTTGGACAGGCCAGTCGACTGCCTCAGGCAATCAAAAATGTTCGAAACTCTCTGGTCCAGTCAGTCGGCTGGGTCTTTAACTGCCAGTCGACTGGTCACAGTCAGTCGACTGCCTTGGACAGGCCAGTCGACTGCCTCATGCAGTTAGAATGTTTTATAACTCACTGGTTCATCCAGTCGGCTGGGTCCTTAAGGGCCAGTCGACTGGGTCACAGTCAGTCGACTGCCTTGGACAGGCCAGTCGACTGGGTGACTCCAAAAATTGTTTTCAAGGTCCATTTTTGATCCGTTTGAGTTCGTTTGATTAATTACTTGAGCTTATAAGATCAATCAACGCATAAGATACCTTGTTACAATATTCTCACCCCGACCTATCTACCCCAGGTCTTGAGTCCAGCTTTTGTTCTTTCTTTGATCTTTTTGTCCTTTTTCTAGTTTGCGCTTGAGTTTCCTTATCGCTTGTTGCTTTAGCGATCTTCCCGAAACATTTACCTGTACTTGCTGAAACACTTAGCTCAAAGCCATATTAGTACCAAACACGGTTTTGAATGTTTTGTTAATATCAAAATAAGATTTATTGCTTGAAATGGAATTTCAAAGCCAACAATATATTGCTTGTTCAATTCAAACAATTGAACACGTGGTTACGACAACTTTTTGGAGTGGTCCTCATGTCAAGTCAACTTGGAGCCTAAGAAAGTTCGTGCCATAATTTCAGACACTTTTGTCAATAAATATGAGAAGCTACGTACAAGAGGAATATACAATATTCATATTTGAATTCACAACTCACAATATTCAGAGAATTCTCCATCTTTTGGAGAATATTCTCTCAAGAAAAACTCTCTCTACAATTTAAAGACTTAGAAGAACTGTATAAACCAATCATGGAAATGATTTTTACATCGTTGATGCAATATTCTCCTACCATGAGCGGCTAAACCAGCATCTAGGGTTTCCAACGAAACCCTATCCAAATAATATAGATTTTTAATTAATTCAATTGTGAAGAAAGGAAACTAAAGAACACTCATGCGATGATTATGTAGTTAGTGGACAAATTTAATGAACTAAATAAGATTTTTCACTAATTCCCTTCTTGTCTTAGGTTGAATTGGTATTAATTTTAATCAACTATATTTTCTCACTAAGAGCTTGAACTCTGAAGTTTAAATAATGACTTCTACATAATGGTTCTTCATGGGCATGATAAAGTGTCGATTTACGCAATCCATGCTAAGATAGATGATATAGGCATGCTTTTAATTTCATGCACAGTAGGAGTAGTTTTAGAATACATGCATGCATTAATCATAATTGATTTAAGATGGATTGTACCGAATTTGATCGATTGCATCTCTTTGGGAATTAGACAACTACTTGTAGCATTACTAATCTGATTCACATGTGATGTATCTCCCTCTTGCAATTGAATGATCAAAGTCTATATTATGAGGCTAGTAATGGAGTTGATGAATCCTAGACTCTTTTAACTTAAATTTCCTACAAACAATAATTTTAGTTCTTGCTTTAATTTAATTAATTATTAGTTCACAATCACAAACCAATCAAACAACTAAAATATCCCTACAATTTAATCTTGCTATTTTACTAAATTATGCGATACAACTTCAGTCTCTGTGGTTCGATACCCCTCTCTACCCAACTATACTATAAACAACTCGTGTACTTGCGAATAAAGGTAAAACTAGATCGTTATAGTTCTTCATATTAAACATTTTTATTTTCACACAATTTGGACCGATCACTAATGGAGGAAGAAAATTGACATGTAAATCCATATTTAGGGAGTGTAATTAGAATGTTACAATATGTTGGTGTCTACTCAGGATATTGCCTAAGCTGAGGGAAAACAATTCTCGCCATATACCCTTTCATTGGGACTCATCAAGTGAGCATCCAAGGGTGAGGATTTGGCCACATGCTATCTAAATCAGGTGTGGGTCCCAGTTTGTACCTGTAACACCCCGTGTTATTTTCCTTTTTCCTGAAATTATTTCCGATTTAATTTCGGTTGTGACGTCACTTATTCATGACGTCTTGTGTATTTTCGATACGTGTAAATTTTTCGCGTTTAGTTTTAAAGTCGACTGGACGACACTACGCGAATTCTTATTCTCGACTACGCGGTATCGTTCGACAGTTAATGATTAGTGTTTCGACTGGATGACTTTATGGTTTCTCTTTGACGACTACTCGGAATAGTTTCGACATTAGTGCTTCGACTGGATGGCGGCACGTTGTAATTAGTCGGGCTTGTTTAGTGTTCCGACGTTTGGGTTTCTACCCCGATATATTTAATTGGGCGTCCCGTTATTAATTCGGGTTTGCGAGATTACGTTTTGGTGTTCCCGGTATTTTTCGGAAATTTATTGTATATATATATATTTAATTATATATATATAGTTTTGGGGTTATTTCGTGATTTTGGAGAAATGAAGGGTTAGTTTTGCAATTAGGGCATATATGTGTATATGCATGTATGAAACCACAGATCTGCTATTCTCCTCCTCCCGCACGACTCTACCTTCTTCTCCATAAGCGACGACTACAGCTCCTTTACACCTCCATGGTCGCCGGCAAGAAAGTCGGCTGAGAGAGTGGTCGCTAGCAGGCGGCAACACGCAGAGTCGCCGGACTGTGGGAGCTGCGGCTGGAACAGGGCTGGGAGAGGCGGCGCCGGCCAGGAGCAGCGGTGGCTATGGACAGCGACGGCGGGGTGGCGTCGTGACTGGGGGAGGCGGCGCAGGGCGGCATCGGTGGTGGCGCAAGGGACGGCCAGCGCAGAGACGCGCGTGAGCAGGGGCGTGTCCGGCCAGGCTTCGGCCAATTTTTCGGCGACCTTTCAGTGATCGGTTTGAGCCGATTTTCGGTGAGTAGTTTCGTACCTACGTAGTATTCGTCATATATTAATTTCGTGATTTTACGTTGAACGATTTGCCCGGAAATCGCATTTATAGGTTATAGTTTTCGTTTGGGGTATTTTAGATTTAACCCAATTATTTAACCTATTGTTAACGGGCTTCGTATATATCGTATAGGTTGTCGAGACGGATATTTCGATATATTCGAAATATTTTTCGAACGACTTTGGTCGGTGGGCGTTATATTCGGGCGCCGGTACTGTTCACGGTGGGCCCGAAACGGCTGTTCTGTAAGCGTATTTCAGGTGGGAAATTATATTTCTCACTCCGTATTATTGAAGCAGTTTAGGGGTGCAAACCCGTATTTAATTTAATATAGATATATTAAATCGTTAATTTAAATATCTATAAATTGCTTAGAATTGAAATGGGACTTAGGAATTAATTTAAGAAAATTAATTAAATTATTTCCTACGAGATTAAATATATTCCTAATTGAATTGAATAGGAATAGGCGGTTTAGAAATTCCCTTGAGAATTAAATGATTTAGTAGAGATTCGTGAAAACTTAGACGTTGTGTTAGGTCCCTTGCGAGACGTGAATTAAATGTTTTATTGTATTTTAAAAGCATGTTAAAAAGAGATTTCAAGAATTATATTGGATTCATGTGGATATTATATATAAATATGATGCGTTACATATTTATATTGAGAAATGATTGTCATTGAAACCTAGATGCATATAGTGTTGGTATATGCGGTTTATGAAATCGTATTTATGTTGATGCATGATTGTCTTTTGGACCTGGATGCATATTGAGAATATCATGTAGTGTTAAATCATGGTATTGGTATATGTGGGTTGTGAAATCATGTGGGGTGTCTTTGTGTCGAATCGTCGCAACAATTGGCTAGGGGGTGTTCCCATCCTACAGAATAATGAGCTGTGAATGGGGTATAGGGTGAGTCGTCTCATTCTCGAAGTCGCGGGTCGTCTCGTGCATTCGTGTTGACGAATCTTTGGTCACGGGTCGTCTCGTGCAAACCGTCTTCCTTGTTGAAGTGAGAAGTTTCAAAATCACTTGGGAAGTACTGGTGTGACCCTCTGTTAGCTCATATTTATGGGTAGAGTGCGTATTCGTTAACCTATGATAGGGCAAAGTGTGGTGTTGAGTCACATTATATTTGCATGGCATTTATGTGATTTCATTTGACATGTATACGTGAGATTATTACATGTGTTGTTGGAACAGGTTTAATATGTGTTATTATTGCCTGTTGGATTTTGGAGCATGTTATGTATGAATATTGCGAATTTAAATTCATATCTTTGTAAAATGCTCAGTTGATAATGATTAACGTGAAAGAAAATGATTACATGTGGTAATAGATCAAGTATAATGAAATGCTTATTTTATACTTGTGAGTATATATATACTTTCGTACCCTTGGGGGAGGTTAAGTATATTGACATAGTGACTTTGTGGTTAGTTGCGGTTAGTGATGAACTGCAGAGATGATTTGGAGTTGATGCCTTAGAGAAGACGGGGTTAATAGTTTGGTGATTGTGGTTGGCTGTGTGACCTTGTTAGAGATTGGAGGTTAGAGATTGATTTTAGTATCAGTTATGAATTGGGGCCTTCGAGAAGGCGGGTGATGAGATTGTGAGTTGTAGTATGAACCTTTAGGTGTCTTTCACTTTTGAGGAATAGACTATCAACTGTAGTCGAGATTTTGATTGGTGAGAAGAGGTTATGGTTGAGTGACTTTATTAAGTACTCGAGGTACTGTAGTTTGACAGACTTGGTTCTAGTGCTTAGTCCCTTCCCTTAAGCATTCCTGGTACTGTGTTTTGTACACTAGTACGTGGTCGTTGACTTGTATGTCATTCCTTGAGTTGTCGGTTACGGTGTGGTGCCGAACCTCTTCCTCGTGGTGTCATTTGAATTGGTGGAGTTGGAACGGATGGTTGTCTTCCGTGAGTCCAACGTGTTGTTCTTCCTTTACTGTCCTCTCGGACATTACAGGAATTCATAGAGTTGTGTTTCTCTTATTTGACTGTCATTTCAAAAACGGTGTTTTCTAAACTCTTTGTATTTAAAAGGGAAAACTCGTTTTCGCCTACCCCCGTAGCAACTAAAAGTTTTAACACTTTATAAAATGATCTTAGGATCTTCTTTAAACAAAGATTTTAACTTCTAAAAGTCGGTGATGGCAACTGACGGAGACCGGGGGCAAGACGGTCATTTTTACTATGTGGTTTCTTAAAAGGAAAACTATTTTATTACTTTTCTTGGGATTCTGAGATTTCGAGACCTCTTTCTCAATATCTCATCCTGTAGAGTTTCGAAAGGTGTTCCATTGTTTCACATTTGTTTCCTATCATTTCTAAGTCTCGGGTATGAGGCTTGGTGTTGTTCAGTGCACACATATAGTGTTGCCCTTCCTTTCTTCTTGGTTTTTGACGTCACTACTTAGGTGATTCGAGTTGTTCCACATGTTGTGGGCATGGATACCGAGTGGATTGGGTTCCTTGTCCAAGTGTTCTCCTTAAACACTTGTGGTGTTTTAACCTTGACATTGTTGTCTCGGTTATCTGTTGGTTTAGCATTGGGAAGTCTTTTCCTTTGCTTTGTTTCGGTGACCATTGGGTGGTCGTTCTTGTGAGTTGAGTTCGCGTACTCTTAGTGATTTGATTTGGTGGTTTTCCCTCGCCTACAGTGAGAGCGTTAGTGATGTGATTGACCCTATCGATGATAGTATTATGAGGTCGATGTGATTTATGGTATGGTGATATGATTGAGGTGATCTAGCCTTTGAGAGGTAGATTTTCCTTAGGAATGAGATGAGGTTTGTATTATATATATATATATATCGTACATTTACAATATATATATATATATAGACGATGATTGTGTTAGTACGCAAGGACGTGAGTACTTTTCCTCCTGTGTTCTCGGGAAGTGAGTTATGAGTATTCCTTGGTACTAGTGGTGGATTTTGATCCGTGTGGATGTTAGAGGTGAGTGTGATTCCCTCTGTTTAGATTTTTTGGTTAGCGTTGTGAGCGCTGGATGATTGGTTAGATTTGACATTAGTGTCGTGTACCTAGTGTACGCTGGTGAGAGTAGTGTAAACTACTGGTGTTAGTACTTGGAGTACGAGTCTTAGTTGTACATTACAGACTCATGCTGTGTATTTATTCTTATATATATATATATATATGTGCATATGTATGTATATCCCCGTTATATACTTACGTAAGGTAGTATATGAGCGTGTGCCTTGGGTTTTGCGTGGATGAGATTAGTTGGGCTATATATATATCTTGCTAGATAGTTTAGCATTACTTAAACTGCCAGAGGATGTGGTAGTTAGAGTATCTTTTCCCACTGAGCTTATTTGCTCACAGGGGAATTTCATTCGCCCCCTGGTATTCCACGCCAGGTTGCAGGAAACATACGACTATGAGCAGGATGGAGTGCAACGGCAGTTTTCTTTAGTTTCTTGTTACAGGTTTTGGAGTTGCGTTGGGTGATGCGGTTACGGTTGCAGCACGACTGGGTTTGGGGACGATAGGTATCCGTTTTCAGTTTCTCTACCCATTGTTATGGGATTGTTATGTATTCTTCTTTTTTGGGAGCCAGTCTGTTGGCATATCCCTGTTGATGTATCATTTATTTCCTGTATTTATTCTTTCAGGAGGTTATTGTATTTATTTTGCACAGCTAGGTGCATTTCTTGTATTCCTATTCGAGCATTTGTGGCTCTGTTGATTTTAGAGGGCTTGGAGGGGTTTTGGTTTCTTTCCACTACCTCGGCCCTAGTAGGATTGATGAATGTGGGGTTTGGAAGCCATTGTGATTATTGAATTGCTTTGGGCAGGTTATTGTGTTGTGGTTGTGTATCCGGATGTTCCATTTACAAACGGAACTCTGCCGGATTTTCGTTAGATTCCGCTGCTTTGTTATTATTCATTTGGGTATGAAATATACCATTTCCATCACTAATCCATACGTTTCCATGGTTAGTGATGTCTTAGTTGGTCATTTGTATTAAGGATCACATCCTGGATTCCTCGGATGTCCCTGTTCGGGAGTCATAGGAATTTAGGAGCGTGTCAGTTGGTATTGGTGGATGCTAGTGAGTTTCTAGCATTCTACTTGACATGGAGTATATTTTTATTGTTATTCTATGTGTCTCTTTGTTGTTGTTGACTCTAGTAGTCGCTTGACTAGCGTCATCCCTTAGAGATTCGCTGATTCTCTAGATTTGAGTTTCGGGAATCTTAGGGGCGTGACAACGTGGTATCAGATCATTTTACCCTTTCGTGGGTATTTGATGATTGAAAGTCGTTGGTTCTCATTTCTTTTTACTTCCGCAATCACTCCCTTAGCTCTTAGGCTCGGGTTTCGGAGTCCTAGGAATTTGGGGCGTGACAGTACCACTCCATGCCACATCACCAAGTGAAATAAAAAGTTACCCTATTCCAAATTTTAAAAAATTGCTTCAAATTCCATCTCTTTCTCACCTTTGATTATGAAAATTTTCACATTTAGTTTCCCTCCAAAATTATTTTTTCTCCAAACACTCCCACGTATATCTCCCCATATATATGAGTTCATGATTTGATAGTAGTAATATTATAACCTTTACTTATTTGTTATAGACATAAATTAATTTATGTAATATTCATAACGTCAAATATGTTATACTTATTAGTATTATGAGAATTGATATATCATTTATTACATACTAGCACATACGGATATTACGAAGACTATATGTCATTTATTACATACTATCACACATATTACTAAGTTGTATATTTGTTCTTGCTCCTATTACATAATATAGGTGACATTTATTAGGAATAAATGGAATATAATATGACCCATATGTATTACAATTATAACATATAAATTATATAATTTGTATTCCAAAATTTATTACACACAACAGAGATTCGAGCAATAATAATAATAATTTTTTTAAAAAAGTTATAAATTCTAGTGACCCATAATTTATCAAAGAAAAAACACATGTGATTATAGAAATGAAATATTTAAGATTCGAAGTAATTGACGGCCATAAGAGAGTTAAAATGAGTAAACAATGAGAACCCAAAAAGAAAAATTCTCTCTCTAGAGTTTGTTGGTATGGAGGAGTTCTGGGTGAAAGTAATGATGAGAGAGAGAGAGAGAGAGAGAGTTATTCTCTCATATAAATTATATAATTTGTATTCCAAAATTTATTACACACAACAGAAATTCGAGTAATAATAATAATAATAATCTTAAAAGTTAGAAATTCTAGTGGCCCATAATTTATCAAAGAAAAAACACATGTGATTGTGCTGAGAAATGAAATATTTAAGGTTTGAAGTAATAGGCGGCCATAAGAGAGTTAAAATGAGGAAACAATGAGAACCCAAAATGAAAAATTCTCTCTCTAGAGTTTGTTGGTGTGGAGGAGTTTTGGGTGAAAGTAATGATAAGAGAGAGATATAGAGATAATTATTCCCTCATATAAATTATATAATTTGTATTCCAAAATTTATTACACACAACAAAAAGATTTGATTTTAAGCTCAAGGTGTTGTTGGTCCCACACTTGATGAGTCCTAGTGATAGGGTATCTGGAGAGGAAGGAGTTTTTTCCTTGAGTTCCAGTGAGAAGGTATCTGGAGAGGATTTTTTTCATAAGATAAAGGAGTGAAAGTGAGATCAATCATACTTTTTTTCTTCATTTATTTACATTTAACTTTTCAATAATTGCCCTTTTAAGAAAATTAATACAAATAAAAAAACCGATTAGACAATTTTGCCCAGTTCTCCACGATTCAAAACAATGAAAACATAAATCATAGTTGGGTTCTTATTTTAGGTCCTATAAAACCTAACCAATTCATTACATTACTAACATATACGTATATATTTTCCTTATGAGATTATAAGTTCTCTATCAACTGTGACCTCAGTTATTTTTCCATCATCGCGAACTCCTTTCTTTTTCTTTCATTGTCGGACAATTTATTATTCTTAAATATTTTATGTGTGGATTTGATATGGTGATTATGTAATGAAATACTTATAATTATAAGAAATACATGGAATCAAACTTTTCACCATTTCTTTAATGTAATTTTCAATGGAAAGTGTTTTACCCCCTCACTCGAATAAGTATATTGTTTATTCTCTATTCACTTTATACTAGCATGTCCTATTTGAATGATTTTGCCAACACAAGTAGAAAAATAAGTGACTTGAATTTTGGAATATATGATATTAGTTTGTTTCATGTTACTGGAAATCAGATGGAGTTGCAGGCCTATCATTCTGCTCAAAGGCTTGGTTTCATTTTGGCTTTGACTGGTGTTGCTTGTGGCTTATTTCATGTTGCTGGAAATCAGATGGAGTTGCAGGCCTATCATTTTGCTCAAAGGCTTAGTTTCATTTTGTTAGGCTTTTGTTCTTAACTTGGTTTTTGGTCTTGCCTTTTCCTTTTCTTTTGGTGGATCTCAAGCTTTTACATAAATTTCAGGGGTATGCCCCTTTAATCCTTGTATAGGTTTTGCCTTTTTATTTAATAATATTCATCTTACCATTCAAAAAAAAAATCTATACTATTATAAAAGTAGAACCTCCAAAAATATTTTCATACATTTTTTTAATATCTTAAATAAATAAAAATTATAATTATTTAGTTTAACACTTGCTCCCATATTTATGTGTTTACCTTTAAGCTTCCCCCTATATGTATTTATTAAGGCCTTAAATTAAAATATACATATTATGTAACATTTCGTGTTACTTTCTCATTTTTTGTAATTCTTTCCGATTTATTCTCGGTGTATGACGTCACTTTGTTCTCGTTCATGACGTATTGTTTACTTTTGGTGTTTTGTACGTGTTAATTTTTTACGCTTTACGATTCGGACTTGGCAAGACAATTTCATGGGTTCTTGTTGTTTACAACGTGGTATCGTTGCGACGTTGAGCGATTGGTGCTTCTATTGGTCTAACAGTTAGGTTTCATATCCCGTATTACTTATTTCAGTTTTTTTTATTTATTTGGCATCCCGTGGATTTTTAGGTTCATGTGATTTTTGTTTATGAGTGGATCCGATATTTTTCGGGATTAATTGTAGATATATATATATTATTAATTGTAATTATATATATATGTGTGGGTATTTATAATATATATATATGGAATTATATATATATATATATATATATATATATATATATATATATATATATTGGATAATGTGTGAGTGGCTGGGAGAGACAAACAACCATCTTCTTCCTCTTTTCTCCTCATCGTAACAAACAACTTAGGCTTCTCGTTCTTATTCTCCTCAATTGCAGGTCACCGGTGAGGGAGGGAGAGAATGGGAGAGCAGCGACCAGGCCGTGACCTGGAGGAGCCGACGGAAAGGTGACGATGGCGGTGTTGGGTGGCGCGTAGGTGGCGTAGGGGCTGGCCGCGGCTGGGCAATTGCGCGTGGTGGCAACATGGCTAGTTCTGGTCGGACTTCGCGCCACTGGTTCAGCGGCGATCTGTGCTCTGATCGTCGCAATTTTTAGGAAAAATCTCAGTCTCAGTGTTGTGTACGACATACTAAAATCTCAGAATTTTTTGTCGAGCGGTTTGGTGGGAATTCGTGATTTTAGTTATGATTTTCATTTCAATTTTTCTTAAATTTATTATGTCTCATTTATCTATTGCTTACGGGTTTCAACTATATTAAATAGGTTGACAGGACGGTCATTTCCGTCCGATTAAAATTTAATTCAGACAATGTTTATCAATGGCCTCGCTTTTGGGCATGGACACTGTTTATCGATGGGCCCCACTTTTGGACGTGAATGCGTTTGGGGCAGAATTGAGCTCGTATCTCGATTGACGTGTTGGTGTGTTCGGCTCGGTCATGAGCGCGATGGTTAGTCCGTAGGCACGCATCTTGAGGTAGGAAAAATACTATCTCTCTCATCTTTTGGTGCGTGGATATGTATGAATTATGTATATATTGTGTATAAAATTGGGGTTCAACTTGAAGATATAAGAGTATCCATGCTTATGTGTAGTCGATATGTTACTTTAAATGATTATATATATATATATAGATGATAGATGGGTGATTATTTTGGAAATTCTTGAAACTGAAAGCATGTTAGTAAATAATTATATATATACATATGTGATATTAAATGAAAATATACTTATATGTATAAGCGTGTTTCATAGCTTTAGAATTATAAATAGGTTAGTTCTTAGAAGGGATTGGATTGGAAGACACTATGTGTGTCTTGAGGGTTATACATTTATGTTATATGTGGGAGTGATTATATGTGGCCTTGTACCCCTTGAAATTAAAATTAGGTTGGTGGAATTTGTGAAGGTGGAATCATGAACATAGAACATTATTCTTGTTCCCTCTATCTTGTGATTCGTGAAAATTACTATCGTAAAAGTTGAACTTGTGCATAAGAATGAATTAATGTGAATTATTGCTTTAATTGAATCAAAAACATGTTTCAAGGAATAAAATCATTACCCTTGTGAAGTAAATGAGAGCTTATTGATTTGGGAACATGAGTTGTGTTTGGAATCTAATCTTTATGAAGTGTTGTTTTATTGTGATTTAAAAGAATGTTAATGGATTTGATTTGATATTCATGTTGACATAACATTCACTTGACATATCATGAGGCATGAAATGTAGTTGGTAGGAACCATTAGTATAGATACATTATTATCATATGTGTAAGGGGCATAAATTTAGGCCCAATAAAGGGGGCTAAGCGTAATAACAAATAGTAAGGTTGTAAGTATTAAAGCCTAATCCAGTCTAAGAAGATTCTAGAGTTAGTTGGGGCGTAATCCAAAAGTCTGTTAAGGTAAGGATGAATGTGATGAATTTATAAAAGAAATCAATTCCCTACAATAAAGGAATTTGATCATAATCACAAGGGGCTAAGAAACCCATCAAACTTTTGTATATATATGGCCTTAAGAGCCTAATAATATTCATTCGAGTGTATGCAAAAATAAGCACTTACAATATGGTTTCCTCGTGTCACATTTATGCTCCTTTGTGAGCCAGCCTTTATATGGTCGCAATAATTGGCCAGGTGGTGCTTCTCACTTTTAGTCGGACTAGTTTCTAAGAAATAGAGACGATAAGTGATGATTTGTTCCAAAGCTTGATAATTATCCTAAAATGCATGATTATTATGTCCATTTTATATATTTTGAACACTTTTTGGGAATTAATGAGTTCGGTTTATATAGTATTAAATTTATATGTGAACTAATGCTTTAATTTGAATATTTATTCCAAAATGGGCACCTGAAGCAGTTAAAATGGACGTGAGCAATGTGAGGTGTGTGTATGGTCATTCAGAAAAGTTTGAAGAACCATATCAGAAGTCGGTCTTGTTTTGAAGAGCTCATCGACGTGATCGCAATAGTATAAAGAGCATATCAATTTGAGCCCGGGATAGGAAAATATGTCTTTTTCTTTTATTTTACATATTTTTGTGGCTTTATGTAAAATAAAATAAAAAGTAATGAAAAAGCAGTGCTTATTTCCTAAGCTTCCCACACCCCACCGTGAAATAATATATATATATATATATATATATATATTATTTTGGTGCAGCCAACATAGAAAGAAGAGAGAAAAATTTGGAAAAAGAAAATAAAAAGGATGGTAAAAAAGGGGGTCGACACTTGGACAGAAGGGGCGATATAACCAAAGAAAAAAAGAAAAGAAAAAGGAGAAAGTCAACAAAAGGGAAAATAGAGAGGCACGACATAGGGCAAGAAACAAGGAAGAGGGGGTCGCGTCTTAGGACAACAAGAGGAGCCACCGCTCTCTATGGAACAAGGGCATAGAGAATAAGAAGTGGCTTGTTGATTCGGATGGAAAAGCTTTCTAAACTCTTCCCTTCTTGTTTAATTTTCATGGAAGGCTAAAACCCTAGCTAAGGATAGGGGCGAAACCTACCATAACTATGTGATTTTGTGATCTGGTTCAATATTGAATTTCATTTTTGTTATAGATTGTTCGGATTTAATCTCTAATTTTCTCTTTAACTAATTGATGGATGTTTGAGGATTTTCATGGGTTCGGTCATGCTTTCCCCATTGTTGGTTAAAAATCATCCATTCTTTTGTGATTGAATTAGAAATTAGCATATTGTTAAATAGTTTAGTGAAGTATTCTTGATAGTTTGTCACCATATGTCCATATTATGCTTGAATTCTTTCTAAATGAATTAAAAAGAGCCTTTATATTTGAGAACAATTATAATGGATTAATCTTATGTGTTTCTCTGCGGAATAATTAATTTTCAAAACTTTTGATCATGCGCAGTGTCTATTTATACCTCGAGTGAGTTAAAATAAACCAAATCGGTATCTCAAATATGTTTATTGTAGGTGGAACCCCGAAACCTTAGTGTTGCTTTATTTCTAAAATTTATCATAAATCACATATTGTTCTTTTTATTGCAATCAGGAATTTTTGTGAACTTGACACCGCTCTCTATGGATTCGACACTCATACTTGGAGTTATACTGTTGCGCGACACCTGCACTTGGGTTTAGCAAGCAAAACTCTACCCCCTTTTTATGAACGTGTTGTGTTTGTTGGCTAGGTGGTGTTTGTTGTTTCCAATCGGACTAGTCTTCGAGAAATAGAGATGATGAGTGAGGACTTGTTCTAAAGCTCTACCCCTTTTTCACAGACCGTGTTTTGTGTTTTCGATCTTTCTTGTTAAGTGTGTACAACCTCTCAAGTGAAATATTTAGGTGACACATTACATCCGGTTACCCTTAGTGTATAGGGTTTGCATTGATACCGTATTGTCATCGATTTTGGGCATTAGCATGAGCATTGACATGCATGACTTGATGGCATTGTAGGATCACATGTAGATTGTGATATTATTTAATGTGAGTGTGGAGCATGCCTAGTGTGGATTTTTGACACCTTTAATTCATATGTCTTTAAAAATGCTCAAATAAAATTGGATTATGTAAAATATGATTTACATGCCCTGCTCTTATTGTATAATGAAATATGTTTTCCGTATATTTGTGATTATGCTTTTGTATGCTCTTATGTGGTTATGCATATTGATGTAATAACTCCCATTGGACTAGTTAAGGTCGATATAGGACTATAGTGTCGACGACGAGTTAATGCCTTATAGAAGGCGGGTGATAAGTCTGATTCTAGATGAATATGTGAAACTAAGTAAAGAGTGACCTAGGTTTGTTGAGTCACTTTTGGATTCGAGTTTTGGAGGTCGGTTGATGATAGATCTTCCCCTTGTTGAGTTGTGCAACCTTAGCCAAATAGGCCTCTCCGTGTTCTCGTGGTCATTTTCATTTCATTTGACTTTGATGCTCTTAGTGTGTTTATTAGTCCATATGGTGGTCTCAGTGTTAATGTTGTATAAGTGTTAATCCATGTTGGGGGAATGATATTAGGTTGTTTTCAAAAATGGAATTTTTTCAAGATTTATAAACGGAACCTTTCGGTTATTAAAGAAAAACCTATTTTTGCTCACCCCCGTAGCCTCGACAAGATTTTGTGTTTTAAAAATGACTTTAAACTCATTTTCTTAAAGATTTTAACTTTTAGAAGCCGGAGTAGTTAAAACGAAGACCGGGGGCAAGACAGATAATTTTACAAAACTTTAAAGGTGTGTTTTTGTTCAAGTTTACGTTTTTCGCTCACCATCGGGTCCCGGTAATATTTTTTTGGAATCCGAAAGTGAAAGACTCAATTGTATATCATTTATGAACTTTTGGGACCGGAGGTGTTGACAACGGAATTCCTTTGCAAAAATCACATTTTTGAACTTTACAGATTCGCTAGTAAAATCAGCAACCACTGCAGTTTTTCCAACCTCGACGTTGTTCATTGTTTCGATCATATCTTGAGCTACAGGTGTCCGATTGAGGTGTTCCCTAGGTTTTCGGAAAGCTGACTTAAAGAGCTTGAGTTTAGGCTCTTGAAATGCTCGGTTTGAGTTAGTTTGGAGTGACTTAGATTCGTTTGTTTAGGCTGGTCCGTTTTGATCATTTAGATTGTTCACCATCTTTTTTCTGTTTTCACCTCGTTGTTCCGAATTTGATTATGATTGTCTCTATGACCTACCCTAAGTTTCATTTGAGTACTCTTAACATTGAAATTATATTTTTTACCCTTGAAGATACTATTTTACACGTAAAATAGATTTAAAGAAGTGTTTACAATGTCGTACCTTCAGATTTAGATATCTTCGAGTGGTTGGTTTCTCTTAGGGGTGTTTGGTTAGATTGTTGACTATTCATAGTGGCAGAGACTTCCACTTATCTTTTATTGGCCTTAGGAGTGGTTCCTCTATGTGGATGCTTGTGGTGGTATAGTCCTTCTTCTGGTCCCGTGATTTGTGTTATGAGTACTGTTACGAGTTCATGGGAAATTAAGTATTATATGTGCTTGGTGCACAGAGGTATGTGCAGTGGATCACTGAGTTGAAGTATAGGACGAGAGTTTTGGTAGTATTTTGAGGTCACGTGTTGTCACTTATATGTGTGTGTGTGTATATATATATATATATATATATATATCCCCTATATACTTATGTATAGTAGTATATGTGCGCGTGCCTTGTGATTACGTGGCCGGGATTTGTTGTGTGTTATGTGCCTTGGTGTCTTGTGTATGGTAGAGGAGTAGTGGGATTGTTCAGGGGTCTCGGATTGACGTGAGTAGAGCTAGTAAAATGAGACACGACACAGTAACACGACACGAATACAACATGAATTTAAATGGTTAGGGTTAACCATAAAATGATTGAAGCTGTATAAGGGTCTACCCGAACATGACACGAGAATATAAGGGTTGACCCGAACACGACACGAGTAACCCAAACACGACACGTTTGACACGATTATATTTATATATATTTTTTTCTCTTCTCAAATTGGTCATGGGTTGAAATATATCAATAAACTATTATTGGATCGTGTCAAATTCAATTTAATTTTGCTAATAATAGGTTAAATAGTTCGTTTCATGTTGGATTGTGTCAAATTTAATTTAATATATTATAATAAATAGGCTAATTAGGGTTGAACATATTTGACACGTATATTAAGTAGGTCTTTTTTTCGACACGACACGATCTCAACCGGACACGAACACGACCCACCGGCACGAATTGCCCGCCCTAGGCATGAGAGCCATGTGAGACAACAGACCAACCTAAGATAGATACATGTACACGGCTTGGTTAGTACTACATGTACGGTCAGAGGACGAGACATTTAGGATTTCCTGTTACTTACTAGGCTTCATTGCTCACCCCGGCGTTTTATGCCCTGGTATTCCCACAACAGTTTGCAGGAAATGTTTCGGTTACAGACATGATGCGGTGCAACGACACCTTTCCCTTTTTCCCTCATTGTAGGTTATATGTGATATTCGGATGGCGTACAGCGCGACGACAGTTCTGGATTTGGGACGACTCTTTTAGTTGTTGTTCGTTTATTATCTTGATTCTCTCGGGAGCTAGCCCCTTTTAGTGTATTTCCATTTCCATGTATCTGTTTAGTTCATGGTATCATTGTATCTCTTCGGTATCGCCATGTGCTTTTATGTATTTTCATTCGAGTATTATTGCTTCATAGATTATGGAGGGTTAAAAAAAAAATCAACATTCAGGAAAAAATATTATGGAGGGTTATGTATAGCTAGTGGTGGTTTTCTTTCCATTACCTCGACCTTAGTAGATTTATGGAATGTTGGGCTGCGCGTCATTGCTATTATTGCACTATTATGGGCAAGGTGTTCTATTACATTGTACTTGTGTTCACCGGATGTTCCATTTACAAACGGAACTCTACCGGATTTTCATTGGATTCCGCTGTTGTGTTTCTATTATTCAGTTGAACATGGAATATATCACTTTTATCATTATTCCATGTGTTCCTGTTATTGTTGATTCTAGTGGTTGCTCGCGGTGACGTCACACTTCGGAATTCGATGATTCTCCGGGTTGGGGTTTCAGGAATTTCAGAGCGTGACATATTAAATGTGTTTCATTAATGTGTAAGTAATTCTTAATTTCAATTTTTGTTTTTTTGGAATTCAACATCTAATTACGTATAGAACTTTTTATATCTTTGCATTTACGAGTATATATATATGTATATATTTATGACATCTATCTCTATATAGTTTTAACTTTTCACTTTCAATTTAGTGACTTCTCAATTTTTTTGTTTAATGATTAGATTAATAATGAAAATTTCTAACCCGCATGTATTAGTCTTTGTGTAAGATTAGCAGTGCTCACGATCGCACTTCTCAATATTGAAACTATATCCACAATGAGGTTGATTTTGTTGCATGATACCTGTTTTCATATATCAAATCACATAATACAATTAGGATTACATTCATATTTATAATAAATATCATATTTACATATATGAGTTCGTGTGTGAACGTAGCTAATGACAAGAAAGTGGGAAGTGCCAATAGAGATCATGAAATTTATTATATTTTGGTTAAATTTGAAAGAATGCTCTCTCTCTTTTCATAGTATATTATTAATCAATTCATTTTTTGTCACATGTACAATCTCTCCTGATAAATTAAGATGTTATAAATAGGACCCATATTAGTATTAATTGAAAACAAAAATTAATAATAATATAACAAGAATAATTATATCAATAATAACTGTGATTTTAAGTTCTTTTAAGTTTTGCCGCCCTATCCCACTTCTTCTTGTCCAACTTTCGCACATTTACCTCTTTTTCCTTTAATTTTTTGTCTATTTAAAACAATACAATAAAAAAAAAAAGATTTACGTACACAACATGACATGGGTCCCCATTCAACTTCACGTGCCTGGTCCAAACTATATACTCTGTCAAGTACCACTCACGTGGTGACATAAAAAAATAAAATTCATTTTTTGAAATATATATATATATTCTGAATTTTATATATTTTTTATAATTATATATATATATATTTTCAAAATTTAGATAATTGTTTTGAATTATATATATATATTTTCAAAATTTAATATATATTTTTGAATTATATATATATTTTCTAAATTTAATATATTATTTAGGAATTTTATATTTATTTTTAGGATTTTATATATTTATTTTTGAATTTATATATTTTTTCCGAATTTTATATAGTTTTTCTAATTTTATTTATTTTTTCTAATTTTATATATTTGTTTTGAATTATATATATATAACAAAATTTATATATTTTTTCGAATTTTATATATTATTTTTCAAATTTTAATATATTTTTTATGAATTATATATATATATTTCAAATTTTATATATTTCTTTCGAATTATATATATATTTTCGAATTTAAATATATATATTTCAAATTTTACATATATATTTTCTTTATAGATGGGGAAAGTGTAATTATCCAAACAAGAGGGGGAAAGTGTAATATATCCAAACAAGAGGGGTGGAACTGTAATTTATGTGAGAGACATTTAAGTCATTTTGATATGAAAATTGGCTGGAGGGGAGTATTTGATTAAAATCTGAATTGTCAGAGAATTTGATGATTAAATCCTGAAATGTTAGGAATTTTGTGTAAATTATCCTTATATTAATAATAATTGTGATTTTAAGTTCTTTTAAGTTTTGCTGCCCTATAATTTCACTTTAGCTAAGCTTTCGACTATGTCACAGAATGAAGAAGTGAACCTCATGTAGGTCACACACATTCGTTCTTATATTATATGTATATATATACATTGTGAAATTTTAAATCGTGGTTTGAATCTAAGGTGGCTTAGAGCATCCGATATTTTGCCCAATTTGGTGAGCTGGCTATCATGTAGTCAGTCAATTGGAATGGTATGATGTCTTCAAAACTGATCTGGCATGGCAGGCTTGCCAAAGTCATCGCCACAATTGGCGAGCAATATAGCGAGCCAAGTCTGAGCCCCACAATTAATTAATTACAGAATTTTAACATGTGTGTTTCAATTTGTGAGGTCTTTCAAAATATATATAGATATAGTTATCCATATCTATATTATTAATTGTGTATGAATAAATAAATAATTAAAAATAAATAAATATGTAATTAATTGTCCATATTTTTAAAAACTATTATTTAGTGCACATGTTTGTTAATATAATAGGTATATATATAGTTATTATAATAAAAAATACTAAATAAGTATGTATTATTAGTTAAAATTTATATTTAACTTAATTAAAATTAATTAATAAAATAATATTAATTATTATAACCCAATTACTTTGAGAGAGAAAAATATTTCAAATAACAAAATTTATTCATCATAAATATATGAAAAATACAATTTGATAGGATAAATAAACATACAGGATTGGATATCCATTACACTTCTTCATTACCAAATTTATTCCACAAATGATTTATGAGGTCTTTCCTGAGATCTAAATTATTGTCCGAATTGCGAATCCTACCAATTCGGGCAGAGATGCGTGTTGCCAAAAATGATGGATCTCGATGGTACTGTGGAAGCAAGACTGATTCATCTGGTGGAAGTGTCCAGTTTAAAATGTTGGCATCTAGTTCGACTTCTATGATCATATTGTGCAACATAATGCACGTTTTCATTATCTTGTTCAAATATTCTTTTTTCCAATAATACACCGGTCCGTGTGTTATAGCCCACCTTATTTGTAATACGCCAAATGCCCGCTCAACATCCTTCCTAACTGCTTCTTGTCTTTGAGCAATTAATTTTTCTTTTGCAGTCGTTGGATTTGGAATAGTCTGGATCAAAGTTGCTCATTTCGGATATATACCATCAGATAGGTAATACTCCAATGTTCGTTGGCGTCCATTCACCTCATAATTAACAGAAGGCATTGTACCATTGATAATACACTGAAACACTGGCGAATGATCTAAGACATTCACGTCATTGTGTGAACCAGCCATACCAAAAAAAGCATGTCAGATCCACAAATTTTTTGATACAACTGCCTCTAATATGAGCGTAGGTTTGCAACCTCTTCCCTTATATGTTCCATGCCAAACTGCAAGATAATTTTTTCATTCCCAATGCATACAATCTATAGAACCAGGCATACCCGAAAACCCTATTTCCTCCCCTTCTTGAAGCAAACATACTATGTCGACTTCATTTGGTCAGTGTAGGTATTGATCTACATATAATTCAATCACAACATCACAAAACTTCTTCAAGCATTGAATTGCAGTGCGCTCACTAACCTTCATATACTCGTCACATAAATCCGCTGAAATTCCATACACGAGTATGCGTATCACTGCTGTCATCTTCAAGATAGGTTTGCAGCCCATATGACCAGTTGCATCGGGCTTGTGTTTGAAAAAGTTGTCATGGCCAGTAACATCGTTGAAGATGCGAAGAAATAATTCTCGTTGCATTCGAAATCATCGACGAAAAAACTCGGGTGGATAGACAGAATTTTCAGCAAAGTAATCTTTGAACACTTGTTGCGCTGCCTCCTTTCAATCACGCTTGATATATCGTCTTTTTTTTTTACCAAATAATTCTTTTATCAGCTCGGGTGTGAACTTTCCCAAAACAGTTTGAGTCATTTTTTCTGAAGCTGATAAATTGTCTCCCCCTCCTCTCGATTAGAACCCAATGAATCAAATGAAGATTCAGACTCAGAAGATAATGGTGGAAATTGTGATGAAGATGCCATGTATATTTTTAAAGTACAATATAAGAAGAAGGATTTGAGTAACTGTAGAAGAGAGTATGAGTAGTTTATATAGGCGTAAGAAAAAGTTTGGTTGTTACAATACATTTATGTTCTGAAAAGTTGTAAGATTCTCTGCATAAAAAAAAAAAAACAAATGACAACAAATATATCAATTATGTTCTGAAAGTTGTAAGGATTCTCTGCACCAAAGGAAAAAAAACAACAAAAAAAGGGTAAATACCACTGACACCCCCTCAAAGATACCCTAATCCCACACAGACCCCTCAATATTCACTATTCTCACTCGAACCCACTACCGTCATATTTATTAACATTTTCGTAGGAAATTACCAAAATATCCTTCTTCCTTTTCCTCCCTCATTCTTCCTCCTCTCATTCTTCTTCTTCCTCTCTCCTTCTTCCTTTTCTTCCTCTTGCCCTCTCATCTCTCTCAATATAGCAGCGTATATACGTATATATAGCAGCTATATATAATAGCTATATATATGTATATATGGGTATATATAGCAGCTATATACCCATATATATATATATATGGGTATATAGCTGCTATATATAACAGTTATATATATATATAGGTATATGGGTATATATAGCAACACATATATATATATATATATATATGTATATATGGGTATGCAATATATACAATCCCCATCTTCAATCTCTCTCCCAATTTCCCACTTCCAATCTCTCTTTATATATAAATTAGGGTTAGGGTTTTGGGATGCCCAAATTAAAGAAGAAGAAGGATATGCATGTCATTTTATATCATTTTGAGGGCAAAATAGACAATTCACAGGGTGGTTAACGACACAGTTTAACGGCGTGGAGACGGAGGGGGTCTTTGTGGGACAAAATTCAATTTTGAGGGGGTTCAAGTGGGAATAGTGAATATCGAGGGGGTCTGTGTGGGATTAGGGTATCTTTGAGGGGGTGTCAGTGGTATTTACCCAAAAAAAAGAGAGCAAAATGACAAAAGAACATATCAATTATGTTTTGAAAAATTGTAAGATTCTTTGCACCAAAAGAAAAAAAAAGCAAAAAAAAAAAAAAAAAAAAAAAACCAAAATGACAGAAGAACATATCAATTATGTTCTAAAGAATTGTAAGATTCTCTGCACCAAAAGAAAAAAAGCGAAAAAAAAAAAAAAAAGCAAAATGACAAAAGAACATATCAATTATGTTATGAAAAGTTGTAAGATTCTCTGCACAAAAAAAGGCAAAATGACAACAAATATATCAATGGGTAAATTATATTTTCACCCCCTGTTGTTAGTGTAAATTACACCCGCACCCCTCTCGTTTTGCTAATTACAGTTTCACCCCCTATTTGTTTCACTTTCACCCCCTCAACTCATTCTCCGGCGAGGTCAAACAGGGTCAACCAAAATCTGAGATGCGAAATGACCAAATTACCCTTATATGTGTGTAAAGACTTGTTTGCCCATCCAAAATGATGTGAAATGCCTAAACTACCCTTATCAATTATGTATATATGCATAAATATAGAGATGTATATGTATGAAGAAATTGAGTATTGGGTATTGGGCAAATTCAATCTATATTCATAGAAGAATAAATTGGGTCCAAGATCAACAAATACTTCCTATAAGAAGCATGATTTAGACCAAAAATATCAAAAAATTAACACACCCATTTAGATATATATGTGCGTATATATATATAGATAGATATATATATAGAGATAGAGATATATGTGCGTATATATATATAGATAGATATATATATAGAGATAGAGATATATGTGCGTATATATAGAGATATATATATATATATATACATAATTATATATGTATATATATGTGCGTGTATATATATAGATAGATATGTGCGTATATATATAGATAGACATATATAGAGATAGAGATATATATAGATATATATGTCATTTTGTTTTGATTTTTCTGTCATTGAAAATGGACAATTAATTGAGTATGGGTAGGAATTGAGATTTGATAATTGGTAATTCATTTTAGGGTTAGGGTTTGATTTGAGGGGTTTTAGGAGAGAGTAGGGGTGAGATGACGAAGATGATGGAAGGGTAAAGAGGTAATTTAACATAAAATAATATTTGATTATTTAAAATAAATATTAAAAAAGGGGTATAAGAGTAATTTCACATATCCGGTCGCCGGATATGGGTTTCAGGGGGTGAAACTGTAATTAGCGAAACGAGAGGGGGTGCGGGTGTAATTTACACTAACAACAGGGGGTGAAAATGTAATTTACCCTATATCAATTATGTTCTGAAAGTTGTAAGGATTCTCTGCACCAAAAGAAAAAAAGCAAAATGACAAAAGAACATATCAATTATGTTATGAAAAGTTATAAGATTCTCTGCACCAAAAAAATAAAGCAAAAAAAAAATGACAAAAAAAGATACAATTATTCAATTCCACTCTATAAATACCATACTAAAAATTCTAAAATCTCATCATCCCACTCTTATTCAATTCTCTCTTTCAACGATTAACGATATTGAATGGATAATCAACCTCCATTCCATAACCCTTACACTAACCATCCTGGCAGTTCACAATTACCACCCGAATTCAATTATAGGTGAAATTTTCAAGATCCAACCCAATTTGAATTTTTGTCCCAACCCAACTTCGAAAACATATTCTCCTCAATATGCACCACAACTCCAAAACCCGCATCAATCGCATTATGCATATAAATTCCAAGTCCCATATGACCAAAATTCTCAATCTCAATTCCAAGCCCCATATGACCAAAATTTTCTATCTTAACCTCCTTCAAGGCCAAAGAACAAAAAATGGTCAAATGAAGAGGATATAACATTGTGCAAAGCATTGATCATGATTGGTGAAGATTCAGTGATGGGGACAAATCAAAGTAAGAAATGCTTGTGGGAACGAATTCCCGCAGACTAGTCAATTGGGAGGTATAACTGGAAGAATTAGTAACGCTCTAATGAACCGCTTCTCAACATTTCAAGCAAAAGTGAACAAATTTTCTGGATACTACACCAATGTACGCGACAATCAAGCCAGATGCTACACTGATAAAGATATAGTAAGTTTTTATTATATATTATAAGAACAATTCATTTATTTATTGAATATTTATTAAAATAACTAAAATCATTTTTTCCTTTTAATCTGTAGATGCAAACTGCCAAAGAATTATATAAACTACAACAATATGAGGATTTTAAGTTTGAGCATTGTTGGAGCGTATTACGGGAATCAGAAAAAAGACACCGCCATTGCAATATAAAACATAAGTCAACTCAACGCATAAATAAGAAAGGTATTATTGATTTGGATATTAATGAACCTGAAAATTGATTCGAATCAATGCCAACAACACCAGGTTCTTCGACTCCTAGTGCATCAACTCCAGGATCGGTAAATCTTGGCGATGATGACCCACCAATAGATACTGATGAAGCCTCTCGGCCCGCTGGACGTAAAACAATGAAAAATAGTAAGAAAAAAAATCCATCCATGTTTTCGACAACTAAAAATTTGATTGCAGAAATGAAAGCTGTTGTAGGTTTAGGTCGCAAAAGTAATGAATCCGAACCAGAAGAGAAACAAAATTGGGTTCAATTTTGCTTGGAGAGACAACGATCTAAACAAATGGAGATACAATCTCAAGAAAGGATGGCTCAATTGGAATTCGAAAATAAGAAAATGGAGTTTGAAAAAAGCAAATTGGATTTTGAAAGAAATAAAATAGAGTTTGAAAAAAACAAAATGGAATTTGAATCAAAGGAAGGGATGACCCAAATGGATATACAATCGAAAGAAAGATTGGCTGAATTGGAGTTTGAAAAACACATAGTGCTTTAAGATCCGTCTAAGGCTAAAACAGAAATAGAAAAAATATGGATCATGGCACAACATAGGAAAATTGCAAAAAAATATGTTCAAGATAATAATGATATGTAATATTTTTATTTACTGGGTGAAATTGGTGATGGTAATATTTTTATTTATTTAGTGAAAATTTATGTAATGCATTTTATTTAATGTACTTTTTTTTAAGATGTAATGTATTTTTATTTAAGTTAATTATGTAATAAAAAATTATTTGTTTTTATTATTTAATTTTTTAGAAAACTTTAATGTTTGGGTTAATCTTGATTTTTATCATATTCATTATGAATTAAATTTATATAAGGCATGGATGTTGACATATTTTAAATTAAAAATATATATATATATATATTATATAATTTGGCGAGAAGTCAGCTGCAACCATACCGCAGCTGACTCGCAAAAATTTTTAAACTTCACAACTTTGTATAGCTATAGACCCAATTGTAGCCAACGAGAGCACATGTACCATACCGGTTGCTCTTAGTTGACAAAATAGTACAGTCCTTTAGAAAAAAACTGATGTCACTGTCAAGTATCAACCGGCTATATCAATCATCAAGAATTAATTAAGGGGCTCCTTCGTCATTATTATTATTATGGAGCAAAAATTTGCATATAAATTCCAAGGACTTGTGCTTCTATCATATGTTAATTAATAATAATAATAAAAATCTTTGCTCCAATAAATTCAGTTAAAATTAAGTTATCTTTTTGGTAAAGTGAGTATTGCACCAATTGTACGTGAAATATTATAATTGTTTTTTCAAAAATTTAAGTATTATAATTTTTATTAACTAGAATTATTATGCATTGCATCATAATATTTTTTGCAATTAAACTAGAGGACCGCTGATATGGTGTTTTGGGAGTTGATGTAGCTGTGTATGTGATTATACCAGTGGGCTTTGGTGGGTCTTGTAGGTCTGTTGGGTTGGCCATTAGTATATAATATATATACTATATAATTATATATGCATGTGGGCTTCGATTTCAGACCGTTGGGCTTGGGGCCATTTGTTGGGTCCAAGTGAGATTTTAATTCAAAAGCAAATTAAAAGGGCCGTAGAGTTATATGTACACCTGTCGAAGAATCGGATTATCGAATAGGATGATCCAATTCGAATTTAATAAACTCATTAATGATTCGATATAATTTAATAATTCGATGAATTTTTATTTAAATAATACACACTTGATTTTTCTTGAATATTGGATATTTGATTCAATAATTCGATCCAATTATAAAAATATAAAAATCAATTGTGAAGGTCAAGATTATTGCAGAAGAGTTGGGGTGAGTTGTTTAGATTTCACACAAACACATAAATGTATTAGCAGGATTTACAATTTACCATTAATGCTTAAATACATTATTATTTTTTAAAGGTAAAGCTTAAATACATTCATGCATATAAATCTCACTCTCAAACTTTCTGTTAACAATAACAAAATATATACATATCTATTATTCGTCAAAATTTCAACAATTTGATAAGAATTAGTAGTTTGGTTGCTGCGAAAAGTGATCAAACGAAGAGCATTAAATCCTAGGTTTGTTCACTGGAATTGCAAAAGGCAGTGTTTCTCCTAGACCTGTCAATGGATTGGATTTTAATCCAAATCCGATCCGAATTCGATCTGATTAGTCGGATTTGGATTGCAAAAAAAATTCGATAATCCGAATATGATCCGAATCCGATAATCCGATTCCTTAACAAATTGGATTTGGATTAGCCTAATCCGATCCGATAATAATCCGATCCGATAAAATATACATATATATATTTATATATATGTGTATATATTTAATATTGTACATGTATATAAATGTTAGTTGTTAATTATTTTATTATTTATTAATAAGGATTGATCATAAATACAATTATTAAAAGTGTGAATAATTTTAGTGTTTCAGTATTTATTGATTTTTGTATTTTTTTAATTAAATATTCAGATAAGATATTCTATAATGAAGAAATTCGAGTATGAATTAATTAAGTGAAAATCTGTCGAATTATCGGATTCGGATCGCGGATTGGGAGTTTTTGTCATCCTTATCAATAGACTTATCAATAATCCGATTATGATCCGAATCCGATATTAACCGGATATGGATTGAAAATAAAATCCGATAACCCGATTAGGATCCGAATCCGATAATCTGATTTCTTAACAAATTATATTTGAATTTAACCGATCCGATCCGAATCCGATCCATTGACAGGTCTAGTTTCACCTCCGCTCCTTTTCTCAGCAACCAAACAGTGGATGGAAAATTGGAGAAAGAGAGAGACATTGGTGTTTTCAATATAGAGAACGAAAGCTTTGGGACACACTACCTGCTTGATCCTGCACATAATGACATGCCGCCTTCAATTTGGATTGTCCTACCTATTTTATGATTTTATTACCATAAATTTAGTTTTGTTTTGTTTTGAGTTTTTTTTTTAATTCGAGATTAAACAGAGTCATAAAAGTGAGTTTTGACGTTTGGATTGGTCATTGGTGGCCCTTTGTTTTGGCTAAATTTAATTTTATGATACTGAAATTAGAGTCGGCTAGTTTTGCCTTATCAGTCTCTTACGTTACGTATCGTATAATCTGATTTGTAATATTTTTGGAAAGTGTCAATACTATTATTTACCATCGATACTCATTTTAAAGACCGATATTGTCCGAGTCCGTTACACCAATACTGCGAAACCCAACCATGTTGTCAATGGCCAAATGGGCTATTGAAATTAGATTAGGACTTGTCTGTTTGGGACTTTGGGTTAAAGAGTAAAGTAACAGGTAGTCCAAATGTGAATGATGTGTGCATTGAATTGGATGTAAATATGTGAGTGAGTATGTTTGATAACGCTTATTTACCACTTAAATCTGAATAAATGTAACACTTATTTTGTTAAGTGAGTTTGATAAGAAATTTGAACATTACTTAAGGCATTGAGTACCACTTAAAATAAGGTAAAATTTTAAGTGACGTGATCACCACTTAACAATGAAGTATGAAAATTGAAAATTTACAAAAAAATTAAAAAATATAATTTTTTTAAGTACCACTTAAAACCTTCACTACTTAAAATTCAGATCTTAAGATTTTAAGATTTATCAATCAATACATGTGGAAAATAAGTGCATCATAGTAAAATCAGAGCAATCTTTGCATTCAATATCTCACTAATGTGGTCGTAATTAACATTCTCTACTCACATCAGAATTATGTCCAACTTGTAGTTATCTTTCATTGGTGATCTTAAAATACTCCCCACACAAATTTTTTTAAAAAAAATTCAAAAAAATAAATTAATTAATATGACCACTCAACCACTCACAGCTCTGTTTGGTAATGCGTTTTATTTTTGATGTTTTTGTTTTGGGCCGGAAATCAATGCACTTTATGGGAGCATGTTTTGTTTTGCAAGTAATGAGAATCCAATTTGATATTTTTGGTATTTTTACACTTTTGCTGGTTGCTACTGACACAATTGTTAAAATAAATATATATATTTGGCGAGGACAGAGAAATTTAAGGAATTCAAGAGGAGCAACAAGAGAGCTATCACTGAATACATGAAATTTGCAATTATCTAACAAATATTTGGAAACTAATATTTCGTTTCTTATCACCAGCTGAAGCTTATGGATTCAAAATGTAGTTTATCAGCCAAGCCAGATGAGCAGATTGCTGCAACTTCTTGCCTCATTTTCTTCGGCCCACTGACCAGAACTCCGATGCTTGATCCTTCACATTCTAATAACATTTCTGGGGAAAAAAAAATCATTGCATATATTTCAGCTTGAAACTAGTAGAGTTCGTGAATGTAACAATAGGAAAAATTATAGAAAGATTTTGTTGCTGCTGTTATTACCTAGAACATGCTTAAAGGGGTAATTAAAAACAAATATGTTTAAGATAATTAATACAGAAGAATTTAGTTTTTGTAACATGTTACCACCCATGTCAAGCATGATTGTAGAACAATTGAGAGTGTAGACACAAAATAATACTCGATTAATCTACTTTATTTTAGACTTATAAAATCAGTGGTTCAGGAATATATAGTACTGAGTAGTATTTTACAAATTTTGTGAAAATACTAGGGCATATTTGGTTTGCATATCTGAAAGCTGTTCTCAAGAATTTTAAAAACTGAAAACTGTTTTCTAAGAACTACAAAGGAGACTCCTCTCCAACCGGACATTCTGAAAACAAATTTCTAAAAATTCAACCAAACATACTTTTTGTACAGTTTCTGGTTGTCAATAAACTGTTTCCAGAAATGCAAACTAAGCAGACTCGTAGTGTCTCCGAGAGAGACTCCCACTACTTATAATGCATGCTATTTTGGTTTACACAATTAAAGAAAGCAAGTGGGATGATAAGAACATCTTACTCTTAAGATCAGGTCTTTCACCAAAGTGCACCTTGGTAGCTTGAGCAAAAGACAAATGGGGAAGGCTTTCCAACTCTCTATCAGCACCGAAAAACTGTGATCCTAACCCCGGCGATGCCAATGGCGTTGGCATGTCCGTGTTTTTAATCTGCCTCGATTCCTTAGCATTCTCCTTTTTGTTCCAAAGAAATGCTGCAGTCGAAGTAATAAATATCGAGACGCATATGAATAACATGTAAAGTGCTGATCTTGAAGAGTTCGAGTATATCATGTTAGAGTTATGATCGATCGGATAAATATAGTATTTCGTGAGAACGCCAATAAGTAGAAGGAAAATGAGAAATGAGGACGAAATTATAGCCCCGAGCCAAAGCCAGCTGTTGGGGCCTAAAACTGCAGAAACTGGTGCATCCAGAGCACTAGGCTTGAACCAAATGGTTTGATGGAGCTTCTCATCATCTCTAACGGGCTCGTCTTCTCTAGTTACGTATGCCTCGATTTGTAGCTGCAAGCGAGCGATGTCATATATAGTGGTGGCTGAGACTGGGAGGAGAAGGTCTAACATGGTGAGATCAACAGCTTTTTTGAAAGCAGAAATGAGTAGAATTCGCGGACTCTTGCAGCTTGAAGTTGTGGCAGTGTAGAGCAGTTCTCGAATTATCGAGATAAAAGGAGTCATGCCACTTCCTCCACTTACCATCACAAGCATGTCATGCCTGCAAAATATACATTCTCTCTAGATCAAAGGTACCAAGCATTTAGACTAAGTTCTAAATTTCGAATGGTCCAATCTGATCTTGTCCTCAAACCATGAAATTCAATCATAATTTTTCAAATAAGACTATTTTGTACATATAGGTGACATTTGCTGTAAAATAAAATTTTGGGGATGAACTATAGCTTATTTTGGAAATTATTTCATATCCTTGGAAGTGTAGAAATTATGGGAATGGTTTGCTTACCTCAGAAAATGAGTTGAAGCAGGTCCATAAGGTCCTTCGACAGAGACCTCCACGCGATCCATAGCAGAAGGCGATGAAATCGTTTGGTACAGCTTCTCAGACCAGCTTCCTTCACTTTTTATGACAATGCTTAGCTTCTCAGGATCCATATTACTATTGGAAGTAATACTAAAAGGATGCCATTGAAACCTAGAGATGCCAGGTACGTTCACGAACAACGTGCTTGTTGGCTTATAACTCAACCCTGGTAACATATTACACCGAAAAAACATAGTAAATCACTAATTCCTAGTGATGATTCGAAAAGGCAAGTCCTATTTTATTTCTAGACATGATAGTACTATTTTTGTAGCAATTCAAGAGTATAAATTTTCACCTAGGCATTTAGAGAAGTTTAGCTCCACGGCTTTACAAGGTAAAACGCGGGCTGAAACAAGGCGAACCCTTTGTTGGGATTGCAAAAATCTTAGGTACCGATCAATCAAGAAGAGGTAGAATCCGGGAAGCGTGATGCAAGAATAGGAGAAGCCCACATGGAGTACGAAGAATACAACGAAGAGAATGTAGAGATTGTGAGTGTAGAAGAAGAGCTCAAACATCTTTCGCCTTATGCAGGGGAAACTTGCTGCCCACATGGCCAATCCCAAAAGCAAAGCTACTTCTCCAGCTACATTTGAAACCCCTACTTTGTTCCATTTCACCATCTACATTGCCACAAAAATGAATCATGTTAAAGTCAGACTAAATTGTTTGTCACTACAGTACAATTTTTTAAATTTTTTATCTAGCAGATTTAATGTATAGCAGCAGTGTCTACTATCACTATAGTCTAAAAAACTTTCAGTGTCGCGAACTTTTAAGGGGCGTAAAATAATTGTATTTAGAGGGAGTTTGTACCTCAGACAATTGGTTTTTGTCTACCCAAAATAAAATGAAACATAAGCCATGTGTGGTGAAGAGGGTCATAACAATATGCCCCAACCAAATATGATACTTGATACTCGATTCGGATGTGAGGCCTAGAAGGCGCAATATCGAAGATCCTCTAGTTACAGGGAAGAAGAGAAATGTTAGACAGATATTTCCAACAAGTCCCAACATTAGTCCCGCACTGTCCAACTTAGCTTCCCACCTGCACAACCCATCATCACCATTTCTTAAATTTGTATGCAACTCAACAAAAACAATCTTGTGACTCGATATACACAGACATTATTTAGTATCGTTCCTACATTTTCTCGCTCATACGCGCTGCAGATGCTCTAGTGATGTTTGCAAACATGCCATGTACATAAGCAGAGAATGACCAAACCAAGAGTGCAATGAACATAGAGAAGAAGGACAGCTCCGTCCATGACACCATCCCTAGAGGGCCTTTCACGAGTGCTGGCCGTGTCCATGAAGCCAAAGAGGAATTCTCTGATCTGCTGTCAACAAATTTTAAATAAATATAAGGTTTACTATACTTGCATCGAAATGCTAACCATATCCATCTAACCTTTAAGTGCAAGTGTGAGTCCTATCTATTAAGGGATAGTATATATCTGACTTACCATTTCGGTGCAAGAATCATTTTCGTAAGTTCAAAAAACCCTGAAGTAGCAACTGTGACAATCAATTATAACTAATGAGAGTAGTTATATTTTGCATTTACCTTTCTTTGTTCTCATCAACATGTTCCTTTCCTAGATGGAGATATAAACATCCCAAAATCGCAATCATTAGGATTGGGAATGTGTATATAAGAATGTTTGCACCTGCATGGTTGCAATTGTTAGCAAATTAAAATGCAAAATTACTCATAACAACTCAAAACGTTACCGGTTTCTATAATTGCAATCTCGTTAAATAGCTTTAGAACTCTGTTATATCAAAGCATTTTTTCGAACGAAAATTGATGAATAATAGCTCCTAATTACATTTTTTGATTTGTATTGATAATTGAGAATTCAAACCTTGTTGTCCGAAGTAGGTAGAATTGACCTTAGATTGAATGTTGGGCAACCAATGTAGCCAAAATGTATTAGTGGGCATCATTATCCATATCATTATATACCCAAGAAAAATCACCATTGCGAACAGCTTCATTCCTAGTCGAAGATTTTTTCTCGTAGCCATAGAATGCATCTCTGTGTGTTTTCAGTGTGTGTTCTACTGTGTGTAATAAGGGTCTTGAAGCCCTTGTATATAAAGGATGTTGTGTGAAATGCTTATGAAAAGATTGATTAAAGTAACAGAAGATACAAGAGGAAAGTATCATATTTAGGGTCTAATAATTGTGGTGGATTAACATGTGAAAACAATTTGCAAGCTATTTTGGCGCCAATTATCATAGGGGTGTATACTAGTAGACATTCACTATATGCATGGCTTAATATTCAATTTTGTCCTTTTAAGCTTTGGTTGTATAGTGTACCTATTATATGATTTTCATTTCATTTTTATTTTATTATTTTATACACCAAATGTTTAATATTCATTTTGATGTTTCCGTACGAAGGAGGAATGAATTATAAATTTATATGTATGTACAATATGCAGCTTAAGTGTGAATTTGACTGTTTGATTGTTATTGTTGAATGTTAACACAGATTTGAGTCATGAATATTAGTTTGACTTCTTCCTTTGGATGATATATTGCATTTCTGATCCCTTGAATGGTCAAACACATATAGACTCCCATGGAGTTAAGTGACCGTTGGAGAAGTAGATAAAAGTTAAGCAAGACATCCCAATTTTTGTTCAAATTTTTTTAAAAATGAAGGGTAATATTTGGAACTTCGATCCCTTATTTCATTTTATGAAGTTAATTATTTGCTTAATTCATTCAAGTTGAAGTAATGCAGACTCGATTCACAGTCACGGGTTTTTTATTTTTGCTATTTGCAATCATGATATATTCATTTTCTTTCCTTATTCTACTATATAACATTATATGGGAGAGTAAGGGGAATTCTAAAGAAAATTTTGATAATATCATGGGGATTTTAAAAAATATTTTATCTATATTTTAGTTAAAACAAAAAAATATAATGACAATAAAAAAAAAAAAAAAATGGGAGGGGAAAGTACCCTATAAAATCAATGTGAATTCGTCCTTGACTGACTGTGGGTGTGAAAGCCGTGCGAATCCCCTAAAAGCTCCTAACATGTGATATTCTTCTGATGATTGTATTTAAGGTTAGGTCTCAATCATGGTTCACGGTTATCATAATGGGTTGGTTTGCGATTGTAGTAATGGTATACTTGACTCAAACTACATTTAGGTCAGTACTATGTTTGAAATCTGACATTTCGTTTTCTGACATTTTTTTGCAATATATTCAATTCAGTCACTTGTGAAGTTTGAGATGAATCGCAGATTTAGCAAGTTCTTGTCTTTTCATTATTCATATCATATACTTATACAATAATGATCTCTTACTATCGGAAAACAAAATAATTTATGCTCCCTTTTAGTATAGCCCTTAGATCTAATTTAAGGGTTACAATCCAAAACCACTAAAATCTTTTTCAAATACGACAAAAACTGTCTCTCTCTATTTCACTTCCACAATACTATTCAATACAACCAATACAAAACTGAATCGGGTTAAGTATCAAAACAAAAAAAATAAATAAAATTAAATAGAAATTTTTTCAAAAATACCCCTCTTAATGATGACTATATAATTTTAATCAAATAATAATATTTCGTATTTTTTTGAAAAAAAATGGTACATAGTGGTGGACAATAGAGGTGTTGGTGGTGGAGGAGGAGGAGGCGGAAGGTGATGGCGGTGGCAGTGGTAGAAGTTAGTGGCACAATCGTGAGGGTGGTTTGTTAACTTGAAATGTGAGAGGGTTGTTTTAGTAATTTTATATTTTAAAATGATTTCTTAAGGAATAGAATGACCATTCCATAGGTTTACTAATGGAATGAATTTTCATTCCTTGAGAGTGACTATTCTCATTCAACAAAACATATCAAACAAAGTGAATAGATAGAATGAGGATTTCATTCAATTCCATTCCTAACTTTGAACTAAAAATATATGTATCAATACTTTCATTTATATAATTAATAACATATTTTGATCTATCTAAAATGAGTTATTAAACGAGCTTTGTTAACAAATAAACGAGTCAAACATATATATGTTTGAACTTGGTTCGTTTATCAATCAAACTTATTTTTTTTGTTTACTAAATAAATGAACACGAGTCGAGCTTCTATCGAGCCGAATTCGAGTTGTTCATTGAGCGTTTGGTTCATTTACAGCCCTAGTAGTGGCGAGTGAGAGCAGATTGGGGGTTTGAAGAAAAAGAAAGATTAAGACTCCGTTTGGGAATGCCTGTTTTTGTTTTTGTTCTTGTTTTTTGGCATTGTTTATGAGAACAAAACATGTTTGGGAGAGTTTTTACTGTTCACTTTGTTCTTGTTTTGGAAACAATTATGCTGAATAATGCAGAAAACAAGAGAATAAGAAAAATATGTTTTCTTGTTCTAACTTTGGGATTTCCCTAAAAAAATAAAAGACATCATTGTTCCCCTCCTCCACCCCCACCCGCCCCCACCACCACCCGATGTCGCCATCACAACCACGAACACCACTACCACCTTCAATACACACACGCATATATATACACACACATCAAAAAACCCCTTCGTTCTCCTCCTCACCCATTACCACCCCTTACAAACTCTAACCCCCAATCAAACCCCCTCCCCCCCAATCAAACCTTAACATGATTCGAAAATCACCACCACGCCACTAATCGCCACCACTACCGTGAGAGAGAGAGAGACGATTGTGAGAGAGAGCATCGTGTTTGTATGTGTGTGAGAGAGAGAAAAAAATATATATATATATATTTTTTGGCCCCAAACATATTTTTTGGTTCCAAAACAAAAACAGAAATAAATTGTTCCCAAACGGGCCTAAGCTTTGTTATGCAGCATAAGTGTTCACAAATTTTTGCCAGGTTTTATACTATTTGTTGTGAATTGGATGATGGAAAAATCATCGAACTACGTCTGGAAAGCTTTCCTCAAAATAGTAGTTATGTTGACTTTGGACTATTGGGAGCTGAAATTTGATTACAACGACAATACATTAATTAATTAATTTATTTTTTATGTTTTTTTAGGGTCCATTATAGTGTTAGAGTATTTGAGGGATGAAATTTGATTACAATGACCTACAATGACCATACTTCATATATTGTATTGATATTGAAACTTGGCAACTATTTTAAGAAAGTTAAAGTTTAGAAGATTGACTCTTTTTTGTTATTTTGAAAGGAAAGATTGACTATTTATATAGAACCAATATAATATTGGATTATTATTAATAAACCATCTATAGTTTCAAAATGAATCAAGTAATCCCTTCTATTTCAGAATATTCTTCTACTGTTATCAAATTATATCAATTTATCCCTTTTCTTACACTTTCGAACAAAATTGTCCGCGAAATTGGAGAGGGATTTATTGATAAACGATTTTTTTTTATTTATGCTGAAAAAAATATTAATGCCATTTTTTTTAGAACTACCAATAATGGTAAATGTATAAAAATTAAGGCCCTGTTTGGTAGGTGGTCTGGTCTGGTCTTGCTTTTTATGGGACCAAATCGTGTTTGGTAGCATTGGTCCCAAATTTTTGGTTAAACCAAGTAAGACCAAATCAGACCAAAATAGTCTCATTTCAGACAAAAAAAAAGGTGGTTCCTGGTGGTCCGGTTTAGTTTTATTAATAAAATATATTTATAAATAATTAAAAATGAATAAATAATAATAAAAAATTAATAATAAAAAAAATAATAATAATAATAAAACATTAAATAAAATATATTTTAAAAATAAAATATAAATAATAAATAATAAACAAAATGAAATAAATAATACCTAATAATAATAAAAAATGAATATAATAATAATAAATAAATGAATAAATAATAAAATATATTTATAAATAATTAAAAATGAATAATTAATAATATAAATAATAAATTAAATAAAACATAATAATAATAAAAAATGAATACAATAATAATAATAAATATAATAATAATAAAAAATGGACTAAATAATAAATAATAATAATAAATTACATAAAACATATTTAAAAATATAATAAAAAATAAAAAAAATGAAATAAATAATAATAAATAAATAAAAATAATAAATGGATATAATAATAAATAAATATAATAATAAATAATAAATAATAAATAAATATAATAATGAATAAATACTTCATAATAATAATAAAAAATGAGTATAATAATAATAAATTAATAAAATATATTTTTAAATAATTAAAAATGAAAAAATAATTTATAAATAAAATGAATTAAATAATGAAATAATAATAAATAAATAGAATATATTTATAAATTAATAAATAATAATATAATAATATAAATAATAAAATATATTATAAAGTGAAGAAATAATAAATAATGAAATAAATAATACATAAATAAATATTATAATAAATAATAAATAAATAGTAAGAGCAGACCGCTTACCAAACAGACTTTTCCATATCAGATTAGACCAAACCAGACCGGACCGAACCAGACCAGACCAGACCGGACCAGAAAGACCGCCTACCAAACATGGCCTAAGTCTGAAGTATAAAAAATATTTCGATCTACAAATGATATTTTCTTTTTTGTTTGAACTTTTTTTTTATATTTTTTACTATATATGAAGGAAAATTGATTTATACCGAAATAAAAAATTAATGCATCAATTTTATTTTGAACTACCAATTAAGATAAATATATAAAAAATTAAATCCGAAATATAAAAAAATATTTCGTACAACCAATTAGATTTTTTTTGTTTTAAATTTTGTTTTTTTATATTTTACTATAAACGAATAAAATATTAATTTACGCCAAAATAAAAAAATTAATGTCAAAATATTTATTTTTGAACTACCAATTAGGGTAAAATATAAAACAATTTAAGTATGAGATATAAAAAATATTTTTAACTTACCAATTAGATGTTTTTTTGGCATAAATTAATTTTTTTCGTTTATAGCAATATATATATATATATATATATATATATAATAAAAAATATAATTTATAATTCAAAATATTTTTAATATTTTGAACCTAATTTTTTTTATATATTTTATCCTATTTTGTTGTTCAGTTAAAAATATTGATACATTAATTTTTTATTTTGACATAAATCAAAATTTTTTTTGTTTATAGTAAAATATAAAGAACAAAGTTAAAAACGAAAAAAATCTCTTGTGTAGATCGAAATATTTTTTATATTTCGGAATTAATTTTTTTATATTTTACCTTAATTGGTAATTCCCAAAAAAAAATGATTTTGGTATTAATATTTTTTTTCGGCATAATTTTTTTTTTATTAGTAAATCCCCCTCTAGTTTCGGGGGCAGTTTTGTCCAAAATTATAGATAAAGGGACAAGTTGATAAAATTTAATAACGAGAGTTTTCTGAAATAGATGGGGTTAGCTAATCCATTTTGAAACCATAGGATGTTTACAAATAGCCCTATAATATTTAACTAATTTAGCTAACCATATATTATAAGCATGTTGCTCTTTTCATAATCAAACTCCATCACATACACACCCTTAGGCTGACGTGGAGAGACATTAGTGGTAGTGAACAGCACACACGGATCGCAATCCACTCTCTCAACCTCTACCTGATTTTCACCGTTCATCACCCTTCAATCGACGGCTCCAAATCAACCTCCCAAAAAATCCCTCAAACACCAAATTCAAAATCCCCCAAAACTCAAAATCCTCGCGCCTCTACTTCCCACCACTCTATAAACAACACACACAATTCATCACACTACCACTCTCTCTCTCTAAAATCACACACACACACTCGTTTTCTCTCTCTAAAATCACACACACACACTCGTTTTCTCTCTCTAAAATCACACACACACACTCTCTCTCTATATCTATATCTAATGGCTCGGACCAAGCAAACAGCGCGAAAGTCGACCGGCGGGAAGGCACCGAGGAAGCAACTGGCGACGAAGGCGGCGCGAAAATCAGCTCCGGCGACCGGCGGAGTGAAGAAGCCCCACCGATTCCGCCCCGGGACGGTGGCGCTGAGGGAGATCAGGAAGTACCAGAAGAGCACGGAGCTACTGATCCGGAAGCTCCCCTTCCAGCGCCTGGTCCGCGAGATCGCGCAGGACTTCAAGACCGATCTCCGCTTCCAGAGCAGCGCCGTCGCCGCCCTGCAGGAGGCGGCGGAGGCGTACCTGGTGGGCCTGTTCGAGGACACCAATCTGTGCGCCATTCATGCCAAGAGGGTCACCATCATGCCCAAGGATATTCAGCTCGCGAGGAGGATTCGGGGAGAGAGGGCTTAGGGTTTTGGTGATTTGCGGGATTTGCGTTTTGGGGCTAGGGTTAGGGTTAGGGTTTGTTGGTGGTCTTAATGTCTCTGTGCTGGGGTTTGTGGGTAAGGGTTGGTTTTATTTGGGGTTTTTGGTAAAACTTGAATCAATGCAATGTCACTGTGATAAACTTTTCAATTAAACAGGCCCATAACAAATAGACAATAATAAACTTTTCAATTTAAAAAAAAAATGTATTATAATTAGTTTCATATGATAAGTTAAAACCTACTTATTTGATTTATTTAAAATTAAATCAATGTCAAATGATTTCATGCTAAAGGCAAATCCTATCTATGAGATTGTAAAAGACAAAAGAAGAAGAATTACGGTTAGGCATCATCATTTTAATGGTAGCCAGAGAAGACAATTCCAATGTATCATAAAAAGGCTCTACACTAAAAAAAAATAAAGTACATTTTTATTACTCTTTTTTTAACAAACTAAAAAAGAAAAACTATAATTGCTTGGACATTGAAATCTATGATTACTCTATTGCCGATTTTTGTCTTGTTCTCTTCAATCCTTCTATGGTTTTTGTCCTTTCGGCGATTTTCAACATTTGAGGTTGAGAAACCCTTCTCGATCTACAAGTCTTGGAGGATTTGTTTGTTTTTTCTTCAGAAACCATCCATTGTCTCTTTTCTCCACAAACCCTAGAACGAAGAAGTTCCTTGTCATTTTTTGGTCTTTTATCGATAGATCTAGAAGAGAAAAAACTGAAGTAGGAAGAAAAAATGCTGAATCGAACAAATTCCAACAAGCAAGACATGTTCGGTCTCTTCTCTCTTCATGATTTTTATGTTTCGTCTCTCTTTCGACTCCTATGTGTATGTGTATATGTGTGTTTGTGTATGTGTATATATGAATTTGATAGATTAATCTCTCTCTTGTCAGATCTGCTTTCACGATTTGTGGGTCTTGTCTCTCTTGCGTTCTCTATGTGTATGTTTATGTGTTTCCAACTATTATTTCTACTTCTTACTGCTATTCTTGCAATTTGCATGTTTCAAGGTTGGGTTTTCAATTGTAATTGAAATGTTGTTATTTTTCATTACTGGGATGAAAATCGAAGAATTTGGTTTTTACCTGTATGGAATTTTCAGTTCCAGCTAATAATGGATCTGTCATGCTGGAGTTTTTGGTGTTCAAAAAAGATTTTAGGTCACTTTTTTGAAATATGTTCTGGAATTTTGAAGCAAAATTATTAATGCAGCACAACAATTTATTTTCTTTTATTTCAAATCTTTTGTCGTGGAACTAAAAGGTTATGAAAATTTAACAAGCATTTGGAAGTTCACTAAATTCATGTTTTTTTATTGTTAGCTCCTCATTTGTTGATTTGTCCAGGAGCATGATCTTTAGAACAAACTTTTAACAATATCAACCATTAAGTACGCATCCACAAAAAATGGGCGAACAAACAAACTGAACACAGAGTCCCATAATAACACACACGCATATACATATGCACAGATACATACATATATGATTTGAATATTGAGTGAGCTATGGAAGACACCACCAGTTAATTTATATAAGCATATAATGTAAATGATCTTATTTCTGTAAACATAATAAGCCTTCACAAATCAAGAGCAATTTGCTTCCATTATGAAATTAACAAAAGAGTATATATTGCACAACATATTTCCTTCAATTTTTTTTAAAAATTGACCTACCTTTCAATTTAAACATATTTCCTTTGTTATTAAAATTGTTTTTTTTATTTCTCCCGGGGGTTATTTGTGCTTATTGTGGTCAGCTATGCATTTGCTTGATGCGGGTTTATATATATATATATATATCCATATTTTCCTATATAGATAATGTTAAAGAATTTTTTTTATTTGTTTGAAGACTAGGATGCCTGTGTTTATGTTGTGTTAATGTGGTGGGTTAAAGAGGAATGTGTATTCTGCTATGATATGATATCTTTTAATTAAGTTTTAGGTGCTTTTAAGCTTAGAGAATAGAATTACTTGTGAAATTCGAAAGCTCTGATTTCTATTGGCCTTAGCGGTGATTCCCTTTTACATGAAGTGTCTAATACTGTGTTGTTCACTTTTTTATGATTACAAGTGTAGAAAATTAGATCATTTACATGGTAATTCTTTGGTAGAGCTTATGTCAAGTTGCTTTTATTCATTTACTTAATTCATTAAAAGTTGAATACTTGTCTAAATTAAGTGAATTGATCTAATGGAATTAAATCTCATTTAAATAGACATAATATCAAATTAATGACATTAAACTTATCACTGGACCAAAAAAAAATATCTAAAAAAAAAACATATTAAAGCCAAAATTTTAGTAAAATCTTTTAAAAAACAATTCAACTCTACCAAACATGTTTTTCTGTTTCTGTTCTTAGAAATTTAGGGAACACAAACTCTGCCAAACATGTTTTCCTGTTTCTGTTATCAGATATTCTGAAAAAACAAGGTCTGCCAAACGTGTTTTTTTGTTTTCTGTTCCCGAAAATTTTTTAGACAAAATTTTCAACCATACATGTTTTTGTTTCCTGATTACCCTTAAGACAAGAATAAGAAATTTTTTTGTTCTCGAGAGAAAAAAAACAAAAATGAAAACACTAGTTTCCAAACGCATCCTATATATTTAAGGGCAAAAAAGATAACTCAAAAATTTCAAATATGTGTTGAAAAGTATAATTTGGACAAGAATTATTGGACATGGGTAGTATATTTTTACGAGTTCAAGAGTTTCGAAAGGTAAAATGAAATTAATAATTGCAATAAAATTAATGAACCATGACTCAGAACCGATCCAAATTGGTGTTTAGTGAATTGATCTGGTTTAATTTCACCAATTTCAACTCTAATTTAAAATATCATTCATAGAGTTTTAAGCCATGAAACATTGACATGGACACGACACGACACGGACACGGCGACACGACAAATTCTAGAAAAGTAGGACATGACACGTCTCCTACACGTGTATAAAAAATATTATATATATATATATATACATATTATATTGCACAAATACTTTATTTATCACTTAAACAATGAGAACCAATAAACTAATAAATAAAAATAAACAAATAGATTAAATGAAATGTCTGACATGATCAAAATTCTTCATTCCACTACCATCAAAGGAATCAAATGCATCTTCACCAACATCTGACATCTTAATCTCTCCCTCGTTATATTGTAAAAAATTTCTTGATCGAAGAAAAATATTGGAATATACAAATACTAAATGTCCATGATAAAAAAATTTCATTCCACTACCATCCAATGAATCAAATGCATCTCCCCCAGCATCTGACATCTTAGTTTCTTCCTCGTTATATTGTAAAAAATTTCTTGATCGAAGATAAAAATTGGAATGTACAAATACCAAATCTTCAGTGATTAGATTAAAGATGTTCAAGTTCTATTAGTGATTCACCAAATTAGCGGCTCCATAAACTCTTCTATTTTTCATGGAATCAACCGACCCACCGTGTGTCCGATACGCGGACACGTGAGTGTCCTCCGTGTGTCCACTAAGTGTCTAATTTTAAAAAATTTAAGACACGCCATTTGGCGTGTCAGACACGTATTTTTAATATGTCTGTGTGTCCGACATGGACATGTGTGTTCAACACATGTACGACAACCTTAGACAAAGTGTTCGTATTTCATAGGTTTTAAGGATTAATCCTTCAATTGAAATCGCATTTACAATGAAGCGGTGGGTAAACTCCAAATAGAATAATGCTTAATTTTTTTCATAAATTTAAGGGCAAACAACAAATATCTTAACGAAAAGGAACTTCGTTCTCTCATTCGATACATTGGAACAAGATTCAGGAGGTATATGTGTTTGATATTAAATCATCATGAAGCTTTGATAAAAAAAAGATCCATTTTAAAGTGGTTACTTCATAAAAAAATTGGAATTCAATGAAAACTTCCAATGTATCATGTACTCTTTTGTTTTCATAATTATACTCAATTTTATTTTTGATTATATTGTGATAATCATTCTTCTAAATTATTTATCTCTTAATTATATTTTTGGAAAGATTGTTATTTCTTTATTTTACTATATAACTCATGTAAAAATGGGGTTTGAGTTAATTAGATAAATTGGCTTGACCCAGTAGATTTCACACTTCTTTAATTTGATCCATTATTCAAAAAAAAATCAGTGGGATCAATTTATTACAAACCTACACTCACAAAATTCTAAAAAAAAAAAATTTAAAATTATATTTATATATATCAGCTCGTGTGCTTAAATGCGCCGCGAGCCTTTAATAACACTGATATTAGCTTATGAATTTCAGAATTTTCCTTTCTTCACTTCGCGACTTGGTTTGACATTTGTTTATTTACTGGTTGAGGGATGTAATTTAGTTTGATGATTGAACTCTTTGCTTTGAAACCCTTTCTAGCAATTTGCGACTAGTATGCAATTATTATACTCTAGTATTTAAAAATGTTTTTTTTCTTGTGTTGATGAAGAGTGTTAATACAAATGCAACCATCATTTTATGTGTTTTGAATTGGTATGTTTTGGAAAATATATAACATTTCTACCGACTCTCATATACTACTAACCTTTTTGGTTTCGTATAATTTTTTGAAAATATCCTTTAAACAACAAGACATTTGGAGCATATTGCGTTATTCATCAGATTTATTTAATGTTTATTTAGAATAGGATGCAATAGCATATTATGGTTGTGAGCTAAAAATTCTAATTAGCGTCCTTCCAATTTATAGGAGATTGAGAGCTTGTGTTCTGGCATATGAAGCACGGACACAGATAATGCGACACGTAAAAAAATAAAAATATAATAATTTATTTATATTTGAGATAAATTGAATTGAACTATTTTATCCTTATAATTATTAAATATTACTCATTTAGATGTTGAAGTTTTTATATTGTATATAGTTTTATTTTATATTTTAGTTAGTTCATAATGTATTTTGAAATTATATGTATGTTAATTAAAAATTACTCTGTCGTGTCATCGAAGTGTTCAAAATTTGTTTATCAAAAACGTGTTCTCAAAATGTCCTTTCTTGAAAAATCCTAAATTATCTAAGTATTAAGACTGTATTAGGCGTGTTGGACACGTATCCGACAACCTACGGATATTATGCTCGGCTCAACGGGGGGATTTGGCGTGATGGGTGCTTATGGAACTTCATATATTTGGGCCGATCCAGCAACATTGGTCCTCCTGTGGATGTTTTGGTCTTATTACACATTGGGCTAGTTGGATGGCTGGTTCATTCTATTGGGCCAACAGAACTTTTGGTCCCTACCAATGTATCATCAAAATGGTGATATGAATAATTTCATTAGTTGCATGCCCTCAATTCCTTCTAGGGGAGTTCCAATTATATGAGACATTTCATTCAGGCCCCAAACCGTGTGAATACCGTGTATATACAATTATACATACACACTTTTTTGTATCTATTTATCGATTTCTTATTCTTACTGCACGCGAATATTCCAAACAGGCTGTCGCCGGTCATATTATTTGCCCTCAACAAACCTCCACGTGTCAGTCTCAACTCTAAGAAACCAAACTACCCGTCATTATCCCTTCCTCGGTTTATATTTTCCTCAGCTATTACATAACCTGGTTAAGCATATATACCTGCCCCACTACACTTTCATTTACCAAATTACCCTTCCCAAACTATTACATAAATTCAAGAGCTTCCCAAAGGACAAAGGGTAATAAGGTAGTTTCATACAAAGCTCTCTTACCAAGGAAACGAAAAAGAGAAGACAGGTAATATGTATTGAGTGGACAAATCCGTAATATTTGAGAAATCCAAGGGCAGTGCAAACTAGCAACGACTATAAATCACCCATTGGAACAATCTTTTAAATGTTCTAAACTCTCAAGTGATAGTGATAAAAAGTGTTTTTGTTTTAATGGCTTCGCGTTACGAAGTAGAAATCACTGTCCTCTCAGCCAAAGACCTCAAGAACGTGAATTGGCGCCACGGGAGGCTCAAGCCATACGCCGTCGTTTGGGTCGACCCCAACTCCAAATCTACCACCAGAGTCGACGACGAGGGCGACACGTGTCCCTACTGGGACCAGACACTTGTCATCCCCGTCAACGGTCCGATCGACGGCGCCAAGCTCTACCTCGACATCGTCCACGCCAACGCCGCCGAGGACACCAAGTCGCTCATCGGATCGGGTCGGCTCCCCTTAGTCGACGTCCTCGACGAAGCCGGCTACGGCGAGCGCGTGGTCCGCAAGCTCGAGCTCAAGCGTCCCTCTGGTAGGCCCCACGGGAAAGTGGATGTCAAGGTTGCTGTGCGCGAGCCGCGCTATCGTGCGCCGGACCCCTACTACGCACCCTCTTACGGTGTCCCGCCTGCTTCAAGAGATTACCCTGCTGCTCCGCCGGCGTACGGTGTCCCGCCTGCTTCAAGAGATTACCCTGCTGCTCCGCCGGCGTACGGTAATTCTTACACCGCGCCGAGTGGGCCCTACCAGGGAGCCCCACCGTATTCGTACGGTGCACCTTCGTACGGGCAGCAACCGTATGGGCAGCAACAGGGGTACGGGCAGCAGCAGGGGTACGGGCAGCAACAGCAAGGGTATGTGACGGAGGAGAAGAAGAAGAGTAAGTTTGGAGGGATGGGGATGGGGACGGGATTGGCTGTGGGTGCGGCTGCAGGGTTGTTGGGTGGGCTTGCGATAGCGGAGGGTGTGGATTACGTGGAGGACAAGATCCAGGATGACGTGGATGATCGGGTGGACGATGATCTCGGGTATGATGATGAGTGATGGTGGTGAGTTGTAGAGTGCTGTGGAAGGAGAGGAAGAGGGAAGACCTACCTTTCTTTATTAATGGGTTTATCGCTTTTGTCAACTTCTTCATTATTATAATAATAAATGTTAACGGGAAAATTAAGAAATGGGTTTGATTTGGTGGTGGAGTGAAAGTGACGGAGTTTTAATGTGTTTTTTTTTTTATTGTAATGTTATATTTTAATTTACATGAGAGTTTCATCAAAATTTTCACTTTCATTGTTATTATACAGATCAATTATATACTAATACAAATGTTTTTCTTTCCCCCCCTACTCTCAACAAATAATACACGAACCACATAATAATTATTCTCTTCCGGAACGAATTTGATGCGATTTCATAATCTTTTTAATTTGTTTGGGTATTTTTGACCTGATAAAGATCGGAATAAATGCCAGATTCCTTTAGTTCCGTTTGAGAACTTGGTTTTGGTCTTGGTTTTAATGATCTTGGGTGATTTTAGGGAAATCTAAAATCATGTTTGGTAAAGAGTTGGTTCGGATCTTCGTATAATTATATATATATACTAATATGTATTAAAAATATATAAATATGAAAATATATATATAAAATTGGAAAAAAATATTAAAATGAATATATATATATATAATTAAAAAATATTTAAAATTTTCGAAAAATATATTTTAAAATGTTAAAATTATATATAAAATTCAAATAATATATATTAAATTCGAAAAAATATATATAATTCAAAAAAAATATAAAATTATGAAAAATTATATTATATAATGATTTTTTTAAAAAATTTAGAAAAAAATGATATAAAATGGGGAAAAATATACAGATTCGAAAGAAATATCTAAAATTCAAAAATCATATAAAACAATATTTAAATTTCTATTTTTTTTAAATTCAAAAAATTATATATATAATTGATAAAAATAGTTTAAAATGTGAAAATTATATATAAAATTCAAATAATATGTATTAATATATATATAATTGATAAAAATATTTCGCACTCTAGAAAATTATATTTTCTAAAAATATATTTCCAAAAAATTATTAAATTTTCTCACTTTCCAGAAAATATAAAAAGTGCGAAATATTTATAATTTTTTCCAATTTTTTTTTCTCGAACTTAATTTTCCGAAAATATTGGTAGGCCAAAACCAAGGTTTTAATGGTTGGTTTCAAAAAGCCAAAAATCAAATCCAAAACCAACGTCCCAAACATGATTTGGTCTTCAAATCCAAAACCAAAACCAAAACTAATCCTAAAACCAACTTTCCAAACAAGTCTTTAAGCATCTATGGGGCACAACTGAGCCCAAAGAGCTAGGACATCATCAAAAAATGATGTTTTTTATTTTGTTTTTTGATAATGTAGTATATTTGTAATTTTTAGTGAGATATATTATTTTTTGAAATTAATAAAGATAAATAATTTAACAAAATATATAATAATATCGAGATTTGAAATTGAATAATTAACTTGAAATAATTAAAGTAGACAAAGTAAATAATTAATTTGAGACGAAAATAGTATTATTTTACAAGAGGACTCAAGTTCAAAACCAGATAGCAGCCTGTCTAGTTAACGCCTTGTCACTTGTCACTTTGTCACATAATCTCAAAATAAGAAATAAAGGAGTGAAAAAAATGGAAAAGTGGTTGGGAGAGAGAGAACAATGTAATGAGGGGAAAGAAAGGTAGTAGTGTGCACGTTAGTTGAGCAAGTAGGTTAGTTGTATTATTTTCTTGTAACTTTTATTAACAATCAATGAAAAATAATTCTATATTCATGTGTTATTATTTTATCAATAAACTAGCGCAAACACCCCTCGTGGTACAGTGATGGAAAGTGTCAAATAAGCTTTGACAATTCGTGTACGTGAGTCGTGTTCGTGAGTCGTGTTCGTGTCGGATTGAAATGGATCATGTCAAAAAAGATCTAATTAATATACGTATTAAATATGTTCAATCCTAATTCAATTTATTTATTGAACATGTTACACGTATCGACCCGTGTAATCCATTTAACTTATTTATTATAATATATTAATTTAAATTTAACACATCCAACACGAACGAACTATTTAACTTATTTATCATCAAGATTAAATTGAATTTGACATGACCCAATAATAACTTATTGATATATTTCAACCGATGACCAATTAGAGAAGAGAAAAAAATAAAAATAAAAATAAATATAATAGTGTCAAATGGATTGTTCGGGTTACTCGGGTTTGACCCTAATCCAACACTAATATTCTCGTGTCGTGTTCTGGTCAACCCTTATACAACTTCAACCCTTTTATGGTCAGCTTTAACCTTTTTAATTCATGTCATGTTTATATCGTGTTACTGTTTCGTGCCTCATTTTACAAGCTCTAATGAGGATATTTGAGGCATTTTGATTTCACAAAAGAAGGAAAGAAATGTCAATTAATACTTCAAAGAAAAATACTTGGGTCGTGCCTTATAAGGACTAAAGTTGTCTTTCCCACTAATGTGGTCCAATACAATTTGAACATGTTAAATTTTTTTTGACACTAACTCCTGTTTTTATGGATTTTATAGATTCTCTCCTTTTAAAAAAATATTTAACTATGTGTCCAAGTTGTAATGGATCACATCAGTGGCGAGGACGAATTTGATCCTCATGGGACATGACTTAAATATTATCCTCCTTAAAAATTCGTAAACACACTTTAATCACATGAGAGAAAAAAAAGGAGGGTTGTTTGCAGTCCTTGAATGTCTTATGAACGAAGAACGTGTGGCGACCTTATGGGCAGTAAATGACACTAACAGACTACCACACTGGACAAACTACAAGTACACGATCACACATCGTCTGGGTAGGTGAAGTGTTATATGTTGGTTTTATATTCTTCTATGACACAACGCGTTTTAAAACCGTGACGGTTGTGAACCTACCAGAATTCCATAGTTAAGTGTGCTCAACCTGGAATAGTACCATGACGGATTATGGATGACAATGGGGCGGGGCAGGGCGATTTTTCACTTTAAAAAAAAATCTTATGAAAATGAAAATAATGTTTAATTTTTTTATTGAAACTTTTAAATTAATATTATTGTACAAGTATCAAAGTAATACATGTAATTTTTTATATAGTTGAAATGAAATTAAGACGAGAAAAGTGAAAAGGTAAGAAAATTAGGATTTGGTATGTGATAAAAATTTTACAAGAAAATTAAAAAACTAAGGGCTTGTTTGGATAGCCCGTTTTTGTTATTGTTTTTGTTCTTTGGGCCTAAAATGAGAAGAATAATGTGCTTGGTACGTTTTTTGTCCCACATCTTCTCCAAACACAGTAAAAGAACACGGACGCAAAATGGCCCAATTTTAAGAACATGAAAATGATGTTCTTACGCTTTTTTCACTGTGCATGTTCCCATTAATGTCTCTACTTTTGAGAAGGAAAATAAAAATTATTCTCGGGCAGAAAAAGAAAACCGTGTTCTAGGATTTCTTCTTCGTGAGGCGGCGACTAACTTCTCATCAAACATCTTTCTAAATCGGCCATGCATCGATCGAAATTGCATGGAAGCGTCTTTGATTCACCTTAGTAGCGAAGCAAGACAGGTATTCACCGATCATTTGGCTAGGGTTTGTTCTTACTTCTCTTCAAATCTCTTCTAGGAACTAGGGTTTGTTTCGAAATTCATCATATCTGCTTCGGTTTCAAGCCCTTGATGTCGTTTACGTGTGTATATGTATGTGATTTAGGATTTAGGTTTTAAAACCCCTTTCAAATTTGTAACCCCGTTAATAATTTCTAGCATTTTTCACTTTCACTACAAATATATATACATATATATACAGATACATATAAAATATAAAGCCACATTATTCACAGAAATTGAACTTTTTCTTTCTTCATTTCTAATCCACCTATAAACAAATCTCTTAAATTCCTCAAATCATCTTCATCTCAGTCGTTCACTCCTCAAATCTCTCGATCTCTTCTGATTCTCTCTCATGGTCGGTCGTTACGATTCCAATCCTTTCGATGAAGAAGAAGTGAACCCTTTCTCTGCAAGTTCTATATATATATATGAATTTGTTGTGCATATATATAGTAAATTATACAAATTCACATAATCCAATACTATACTTAGGTGTGGTTCGATGTGTTGAGATATACACACACACACACACACACACACACATATATATATATATATATATATATATATAATGTTTAGGTTGCTGTGTGGGAGATCGATATTTGGAGTATGGATTTCTTTCGATTTTTGTTATAATGCATATAAATCGACTATTAACGGGGGATTTTGGCGATTTCTCGCTTGATTTACCAGATCTGTCTCTTGTATATGTTATTGACTCTGAATTAAAGTTCTAGTCAATCGACTCTTGAAGTGATGTTCCTACTGTGATCGATGTATATGGTTCTTTTGCTTCTCCACATTTACATCTGTAAATGAAAATAAAGTTTGTTGTGTTGAGAAATATTATCAGTCCATTATGTGTAGTTATTACTCCTCAGTGTTCGTAAAGCAAGAGTTAGAAATCGAGGAGAACAAAATTGAATTTAGTAGAACTAGTATATCCGATTCTAGCTGTGGACTGTATATATTGAACTTTATACATATATTGGACTTAAGATTAAAGTGTATAGGTTTTGTTTTGTTTTGTTTAATTAATTTCAGTAAAAAAAGAAGTTGAGAGAAATTTTTTATAATGGTTCAAGTGTTGTATTTTTATCACAAGAATTACTTGTGGAAGCAGATCTAAATGATGGAGTGTGGAGTCTCCTTAGGGGCATTATATTTTCCATTTAACCTTTTCTGGGTTCCAGAATTCCATTAAACAAATATTCGTAAGCGATATCAAATATCCTCCCTATGTAGTTTATAATGTGTGCACAAGGACATACATTGTGTAATGATTTATCTTGGAAAAGCAACGGTAGAAATGCATACTTTTAGAGTTTTGTTGTCGTTTATGTACTTGCGACATAACTATGTATTAATGTGTTTCAGCATTTAGTCATGATACCATGAAATACGAGTGTGTTTTGGTAGGGAGAATCAAATAAATCCAGAAGAATTATGTGCTTTTAGTGACTATATAATCCTAAATAGTGGTGGTTTAATCTTGGTAGTTTATGAAGTGGTTTTTTGATATGGTAGTATATTACTCTATATTGTGCTTCACCTTGTTGACCTAAGAACAATGATGTGTGATTTAATTATGTTCATTAGTAAGTCACATTATGGTTATTGATTTCAGGGCCAAGCAGGTCAAGGTAAAAGGACAGGGCAATCAAACTATGGTAGAGGTGCCTTTTATATGACGGTAAGCATTTTATTTTTGAATATATACATATATATATATATATATATATATATATATATATATATGTATATGTCTCTTTCAAATTTATTTCTTTTTATTGAAAAACACAGTATAAGTCAATCATGTTATTGGATCACTTGGTTGGAAATTAAAAGAATTTTCAACAATATTCATATATTTGCCCTAGAGGTATGTGAAAGTTTAAAACTAATAGAAAAGTTATAAAATGTTCTTTGTTTATTCCTGTTATTTTTGTTTTTGGTTCACCCCCCTTCCCAACATGCAGCAGGAAGTTCCGTGTTGCAGCTAAGTTTAGATGATTTCGCTTCTCTCAGTAGAGGTTCAACCACTGGACATTTCCTGGAAGGAGTTTTTTCTTAGATTCGGAAAGAATTTCTCCCATGGATGTTCTTGCTTTTTCGTATGGTAGAAATGTTAGGAGATATTGCATGTAAGAAGTATGTGTTTTAGAAAATATTCCAACATATATTTAAGATTGAATCATGTTTATATGTATTCTGAAGTAGTTCGCATTTCATATATGCACTTCAGCTTTAGAGGAGAATTAATGCTTGGATTTAGGATTTGTATATGGTGCAACATGACTTCAGTTTGAAGCAATTTTTATTTATAATAGGCTTCATAATTTACAAGTTTGATTTCTAAAGAAAAGGCTTTTCTTTTTTCTTTTTATCTTTTTTCTTTTCAATAAATATCCAGAATCATTTCAAAACCCATGTTACGTCTTAAACAAGATCATGTTTATGATGTATGAGTAGTATCTGATGTGATGTTCCCATTTATGAGAGTAATGATTAGATCAAGTTAGTGAAGTGAGGTGGTTTTACATGGGTGAGTGAATAAGTGAAATTGAAATTAAGAAAGACGACTTTGATTTATAAGCACAAACACACATTCACTATGAGAAATAGGTTGATTTTTTACTATGTAGTTGAAAAATAATTTTGCCGTAATAAAAGGGGAGATGAGAATATATTTTGGTTGAAATGAAGAAAATTGAAATTCTTTTGAGAAAATAAAATGCAAAAAACAGTTCTTTGATCTGAGTAACCGGGCCTTGGTATCACTAATATCATTATTCGCGTTTAAAGGGGAGAAGACCGATGAACATAAATCCTATGGAAGAAGCTCGGGCCCAGTTGGTTGGGACTAAAAATCCTCGCTGGAAAGTCCGGAGAGTTAGAAAGACAAAAATGGATGAAAAATGGAAAGTTGAAAAGTTACGTTTTGATGAAAAATGACAAAGTTTGATCAATGAAGTATGAGAAGAGAAATTGAAAATATTGTAGTTGAATGTTCACAAAATCATGGAAGGTTGTCTGAATTTTAAGTAGAAAATAACAAAATCATTCACTTTAGTGGGAACCATTCATGACACGAAGCTTGATATAATTGTTGTTCAGTAGTGAGTGGGAGTATTTGCATCCATATTATCTTTTGCATTGTATCATGACTTAATTAAATTTGTGTGTGAATTCATGAATGCGTGACTATAGAGAACTGGGATGTTTGTAGGTACCATCACTGGAAACATTCACAAGACTTCACTCGTCCGCTAGGGGTAACCTAGGGGTTTAAAAGGCTTGTTACATGTGTTAAGTGTAATCGTCGACCCTCACGAAAGCAAGGGATTATGTTAGAGTAGTTAAAGTAAAAAGATCATCACAAGAAAAGTTTCATGATTTTATTGCTAAGGGACTAGCAATATGTAAGTTTGGGGGTGTGATAGGTGTCAAATATTAGTCATTTTGACCCCTTTACTCACTATTGTTACGTTCTTTCATTCCATTATTTGATATTTTTATGTTTTTTGCGTGTTAAAGCATGTTTCAGAAGCTTAATGAAGAAATGGAGCTAACTTTGGTGAATTAACTGAAAAATGTGTTCTTTCCATCCAAGAGGAAAGTCAAAGAGGTAGTCCGAGACAAAAATGACATTTTCAGAAGCCGTCATCTTCAGGAAAAAGTATTGTGGGTTCGATACGGACATTTTGGCGCATTCACGGAGAAAAGTGATTTTTCATAAAAACCTTATGCTTCCATTACCAGAAAGTGGCTAGAATTGTAAAATCTACGCTTGGGACCTACGCTTGAAGCGTAGCCCCCAAGCGTAAGTGCGACAACTTTGAGGATTTCTGCGTGATTTTTCTTGTTTCACTCCGGGCTTAATTGGAAGACGTGCCCACGACTCCAGACCTCTGTATACATGTATATACACTTATATTTAGGGTTTTGATGAGTTTTGAGAGTGAAAAGACTGAAAATGACCTTTCTATGCCATTGCCTTTATATACAAGACCATACATCAAAGTTAGGGCTGTTGAGTTGGAGAGTTCGGTGAGACGTTCATTCAAGAGGTTCATTCATTCAGATTTGCTGCTGTTGAGAGCCATATTCAAACCTAGAGATCCGAAGAAGAAGACTATATAGAGCGTTTCTACATCAACGATGCAGTCACCTTCTACCATGGCTAACTAACTCGGTATCTAGGGTTTTCTAGCAAAACCCTAGCCAAGTAATGTAATTCTTTTATTGTTTTTAACTGTAAACGAGGGGAAACTGTGACCATACTATGATGATTGTAGTAGTTAAGAGACCGTACTGATTTGCAATATAAAATTCTATGTTTGTTCTAAATTCTTGTCTTAGATGGAATAAATATATTATTTTGCACAATTATGGTTATTCAATATGGGCTAGAACTCGGATGCTTAATCATGATTTTCTACATAATAGTGGTAATGAAAGTTGAAACCCTAGGTTGACACAGGCCGTGCCTTGGCGATTTAATATAGACATGCTTTAGTTTATTTTCATGCATTAGGAGTAAATTAAAGTAACATAATTGACATGTACTAGTTAGGTCAGTCATGAAACGGATTGTCGCGATCCGGATGATGGTACTCCTTTTTGAGGTCGTATTTAGCTATCTGCGATACGACTTGATTCACAGTTATGGATCGCCCTCTTAGAGTTGAAACAGTGATGAACTATATTATGCGGTTAGTGGTGGAGTGATGAAAACCCTAGTTTTCTCTCCCATCTGAATCACAAGCAATTTACTTTGCTTTTTAGATAATTTAGTTAATATTAGATAATTTGGTCTTTCGACCACCCAAAACAAACAATTTTTAGAAATATAATTCAGTATTTTTAAATTATTAAAGTGAACAATCTTAGTCTCTGTGTGATCGATATCACTTTCTCAAGTCGCTTTACTATTCTACAATTGATACGTGTGCTTGCGTAGGGTAAAACTTAGAGTCGTTAATGTGTTATTTTTAACCACATATTTTCACACACCTAACGTTGCATCAATTCATAGTTTAAATTAAATTCATGTCAAGTCTAGTTCACTTATCAAAATTTAGTTGATGATTCAGATTGTTCATCCTTGTTGTAAAGTGAACCAACTAAACACTATTTAGAATTGGTCAAAACCTCATGACATAACTCTAAAATCTCAAAAATCACCAGCTTTCCATAATAAGATCGATTTTACATTGATATCTTAATTGATTACTCTTTTCTTTCACGATGGTGGAAGGAAGATATCCAATGAAGCTTTTTGACATACTTCTACAAGGAATTGTTTACCTAAGAGGAGCTTAATTTACTCCTAACCTCAAGCCAACGCTTTGGAGTATTTTTTTTTCTTTTTTGAGACGTACTTCCACAAGGAATGTTTTTATTCAAGAGGAGCTTAATTGACTCCTAACCTCAAGCCAACCCTTTGAAGTATTTTTTATTTTTTTCAAATTATTTTTTTCTCATTGGTATTCTTTTCATTTCAACAAATATTTTTCACCACGGGAGTCTTGATTGATTCTTATTTTGGTCTACTAATTCTTCCTAAGACAATAGAATGACATCACTAAATTTCAGACATTTCCTAAAATAATGTAAGCCGGTAGTGCTCGTGGAATATTTTTCAAGGTTTTGCTACGAGGGTCATCAACTAAATAACGATAAGTATAAAAGACTAAGGACTAACTTTCATTCTGACTATATTAAGTGTTTTAGTCTCAAATATATTAATGATTTTCAAATCTCAACCAAATTGATGACAATTCAATACTCAACGATATAGAAAGACAACACATATTGCATAGGCTTTAAAACTCTTTTTTTTTCTAATATGAAATATATACATATATATCTATGTGGATGGAAAAAATTCCTCTACCCCCAAACTTAGACCAAATATTGTCCTCTATATTTAAAAATTAAATTCATAAGGGCAAGATTGAGAATTACCTTAGATGGCGTACTTTCCAATTTTTAGCAAGAACAAAGAAACAATGGATCACAAGAGTATATTCTGAACAAATATGCCATTCCCAAACTTAGATTATAAGCACACAAGAAAATTTTCTCATTTAAATTTTTTTTTTTTAAGATTTTATTTTGTGAGAATTAGTTTAAGGGAAATGTTATTGTTTTCTTTCTAATCTTGTAGAAAATTATCAGGAATAGTCACAATAATTCTATCCTAATTAGAGTTCCTATTCTCTTCCAAAGTAAACCAAAGGATGACTAGTTAATGCCCACCAGCTAAACAACCAGGTCGGTTCTCAGGTAGGTGGAGAGGCACTAGGCCTGCTTAATGACGGTACGTCCACACAACCTTAAGCAACATAGTCGCCGTTTGACAGAACCTTTCAAGACATTGTAAAGTTGGAAGGTGCTCACTGGAGTTACCAATAGTTAGCATTTTCCAAGAGGGTCCTATGAGCTAAATGAAAACCCTAGGGCCAACGTCTACTTGATTTTAGATTAGAAAATTTAGGCTTCGGTTTGATAAATGCAAGGAGATTTTTAACCTAAGTGGGCAATGAATTGGTAATGAAATCCAATCCTTATCTTGTTGGGGTTAGTGTCTTTACTAAAATTTTATGCAAAATGCTAAATTAAAATAAACACATAAATCAAATAAGAATAATAAAAACAAAGAATAAGTAAAAATGAGTGAGTGTGTGATCTTTCTTCTTTTCTTTTCTTTTTTCTTTTTTCTTTTCTTTCTTTTTTTTAGTTTAGTTTTTTTTTTCTTAGAAAAAAAATATATACAAGTGAAGAAAGTGTGATCTTAAAGTTATTTCTAAGTTATTCTATTATTATGTTAGCTTGTTAAATAGTATATCTAAAACAAAATCCTATGTTATTCTAACCTAAATAAAACAAAATAAAATAAATAAATAAAACACAAAAGTAAGAACCAATTACCTGGATTGCAAAATTATGTAATAGTGCACTTTGTTTTTTTTACTTTGTGCCCTCTTCTTTTTACTCATTCAACCTTTTTTTTTTGTTTTGAAAAGAAACGCAAAAACAAGAAAAAAAAAACAAAAATTGAAGTTAAGATAAATAAGAAAATAAATAAATAAAAAATAATAAAAATAAATATAAAAGTAACCTAATTAAGAATTATGATAAATAATAATCTTCAAATTAATTGCACTAAATACAATTCCCGGCAACGACGCCAAAAACTTGATGTGCAATTTGGAGCAACCCAAATAAATGGATTAAACCCGAATCAAATTTTACTCGCAAGTATACGAATCGAATGTAGTAATGGTATGTATTACGAGATCGTTCCCACGATGATTGGTTAGGACAACTTAGTTCTAAAAATAACTATTTAACTAATTCAACAAAAGATTTGATGATTTTACAAAATAATAATAAAAGTAGTATAAATACAATGATACAAAAAGAATGCGAAGGCTTTGATTCCACCACTAATCATCACAATTCTGATTTCCAATTGTAAACCTATTAAATATCTGATTAATTTCCATACATCTAAATAGTACGTACTATTAAATCCATAGATGGTCCATCCTTGTTAGGGCATAGGTTCAATTCAATATTTTATTATCTTGGCCAGAAATAATAAATAAATCATTGAAGGAAAATATAAATGACAACTATCTATCCGTGATCAGGCATAACAATTATAATTTATTATTTTCTTCTTAAATTGCCAAGTAGATTACATGTTCATGGTCAGACACAAGTAACCTATATGCTAGGAATGAAATACGTTCAATTTTAGTCTCGGTTAAAGCACATAAAATCGAAAGCATTAACATACATGTAATAATAATAAGAACTCATTAACCAAAGTTATTCAAAAATGTCTACAATTGAAAACCATGAAGTTGCACATGACTAGGGTTTCCTCTCGGCCTTGGCCGAGGGAATTAGCTATACATGAAAAACAAAAATAAAAACGACCAAACTCGAAATCATAAGTGGAAGACATTTTGGAATTTTCCGTTGGTCGCACCAGTCTTCCCCTTTTGTTCCTTGGTCGTCGATGATTCTTTTGTGCATTCACATATCTCCTATTTTTAGAGGCACTCAAGGTTTTCTGCTAGGAAAGTAAATAAGAGAATAAAAAATTCTCGTATTTATTTTTCTAATTGATGATATCTTGCAGCCCACTTCTGATCAATTTTACATTTTTCTTGAAAATCAAGTCTTCTTTCTACATCTGCTGATTGAACCTCATTTTGATATTTCCTTCACAACTTATGATTTAATTACCAAAATTCGTCTTGATTTTCGCGCAAGAAAATGTGGCAGATTTTGGAATGCAATTTCCACCCTCTAAATAATTAGAATTTCCATATGAAATACCAATATTCTTTAAATTGAATCAGCTTTCCAGAAACATTGGACTTGCATAAATCCAGTAAACGAGCTGAAATATATGGCCCAAATACTAAGACGTGGTGTAGATAGATTTTGGGTTTGTTTGGATGGATTTAACCAGAAATCACCAATAATCTACAAAAACATAAAAACACAAATATTAATTAAAATAAGTTCAAATAAATTACTAACAAATATATTTTTGGAGGTTAATTGTGTATGAATTATGCACTTATCACTATACATATACAGTATATATCAATATTATTATATAGATACGTGTATATATATATATATATATATATATATATATATATATATATATCATATCTCTCTTTCGAGTCACTTGTTCAACTGCCGTCCACCGCTTCTCCCCGCCGTCCGTCGCCACATCACGCCATTCACTGTCGACCGTCTCTCTCTCCCTCTATCTGTTTTCTGATACTAGGTGTGTTTATATATATATATATATATGCATATTTGTGGATTTCAAGAATCTCTCTTCTTCACTACCATTAAAGAAGTTGGAGACTCTTAATGGGTTTCAAATTTTTTTTAGTATATATATATATAGATCATCTATCTCTTCCGAGTCACTTGTTCAGCTGTTGTCCACCGCCTCTCCCCGCCGTCCACCCCCACATCACGCTGTCCACTGTCGGCCATCTCTCTCTGTTTTCTGATACTAGGTGTGTTTATATATATATACATATTTGTGGATTTTAAGAATCTCTCTTCTTCACCACCATTAAAGAAGTTGGAGGCTTTTAATGGGTTTCAATTTTTTTTTTCAAAGTTTGTGTATTTGGAGATGTATGTGGTGGGGGTGGTGGTGGGGAAAATTTGGGTGATGACAGAGAGTGATGAAGAAGGAAGAGAAATGAGGCTTTGTGATTGTGTGTGTATTCCATAATGGGTTTCTAGAAAGAGAAAGAGTTTAACCTAAACTAACGATCATGTGTGGCTTTTTAGAGAGAGAAAGATTGCAACATTTTTTTTATATAAAAAAACTAACGACCCGATCCGTTTATTCGGATTCGGGTTGAAACCAAACCCGAATAGACTATAAGTTGACTTAAGTACATTGTTTAAAAAAACCCACACAACCTACTAATTCGGGTTTGATTTGAAACCCAACCCGAATCTGTTTTAAGGTTGTTCCGGCCCGGCCCAATCCAAAATCGGGTTCGGTCGGATTCGAGTTGGGCCAAATTAGACTGAACCAAGTTGCATCCCTAACTAAACAACGAACAACAATGAAGACTAATTAAGAGAGAGGACGAGATAGACTAACCTCAAGACAGACTCAACAACTGAGGCTATGCTATATAGGTATAGTATATGTATCTTAAATTTTTGATAGTGAAGTAAATTCGGTTGAACCAGGGCTACATCTTTCCTTACCACCACTGCCCAAATCACTATTTGCAAATTTCATCACCATCAAATATTAGTTCCACCTCGGTTATCATTTAAACACGATGGAATATGTAAATTTGATAAGTTTAAGAAGCAGAAAAAGTCACATGAATGACACTTTTTTAGGTATATATAATCTAGGATTAATTATATTGACACCCCCGAGGAGGTTTGAGAATATTATAGCAAGATGCAACATTTGGAGAGTGTGATTCAATTGTCCCCTAAGTTTGAAAAACTTGACAAACACACTCGTAATGACCCAGTAACTCATTTGACACATAATGAAAAAGTCATTATTGCCCTTTGACTTTTGTCTTCAACTACACTAGCTATAAAATTAAATTAAACTAAAATTATTAATCTTTCAACCTTTATCGGGTCAAATTTTAGCACTTAAATAAAAAATCTCAATATATCAACCCTAGGAGATAAAAAAAAATTGATTATTCTTAAATAAAAATCTCAATATCACAACCATATTTGCGTTATTTTTATATAAATAAGTAAAATTACATGAATAATTCCCCATAATATATATCACAAAATTTCGTGTATTTCAGTGTGGCTAAATAAAAGTCCAAACCTACCAAACTTAATCGAGTTAATTTTTTTTATTTAATTATAAAAGTAAATCTCTAATTTTAGAAATGACACAATATTCAATTTAATAGGTGGTGTAAAGTGATATAATTGAGAAGGGTATTATGGACATTTAACACCCCTGATATTTTTTAGTTATTTCATTAATTTTATTCAAGGGCATTGTTGGCATTTCACATATTTTTGGAAGTAACTTTATTGACAGTGGTATGAGTGTTCACAAAATGCAAATGTTATTTCTAGCTATAATTTTCCAAACCTCAGGGAGTGTGAGTGTAATTAACCTTATAATCTACATCTAGGTATGTATGTATATATACACTAGGATTAAGCATGTGCTCTGAACATGGTGAAAGACTTATGTGTGAATGAATGAAATACAAAATAAAAATAAAATTCCAATCATTTAAACTTACACAGGTATTTTATTAAAAGATAAATAGAATAGATAGATATGTACTGATAGTAGAGTTAATGTCAAAAATATTGTAATTATATAGAAAGTAATGTTAAATAGAATATGAGTTGTATTGTAACAATATTAAAAGAGTTGTAAAGATAACAGAATTATAACATAACTATTGAATTAAAATAATAATATAATAGAAAGAAAGAGATATCAGTTATTTATTTTGATACTATGTGAAGATTAGATTGCGTATATCAACTCCTCATCAAATTGAAGTTGATGACTCCTATTTTATAGACCGTGTATGGCTATTGTAACATACATGACTTATAACTATGCAACATTTCACTTGTAACCTTTCATAAGGTGTGTGTCATAAATGGAGGGTTTATACATCATATTCCAAATAGATGTGTCTTTTGGTTTAATCTTGATCGGTCCAAATCGTGCAGAAATAAAAGTGTTAAATATGATGAATTATCAATATCTAGTTTTACTTCTCAATCGCAAGTACACGAGTAGTATATAGTATAGTTGGGTAGAGAAGATTATCAAACCACTGAGATCAAAGTCTTACTTGAAATAATCACAACTTAGTAATTTGAATTATATTAAAAATAGTTTGATTGGTTTGTTATTTTTAGTCTAGTAAACATAAAAGAAATAATTAAATAGTTATTTTAGTGAATTCAAGATAAACAAGTCTAGGATTTTCTTCCAACTCAACCACTAGCCTACTAATATAGTCCTTTAATCATTAAATTGCAAGAGAGAGATACCGCTCATGTGAATAAGATTAGTAACACTACAAGCAGTTGCCTAATCCCCCAAGAGATGCAATCGACCCGATTCGTTACAATCCATCTTCGATTAAAATATGATTAGTACATGCGTATATTCTACATCTACTCTTAAAACATTAAATTAAAAACATGTTTATATCATATTCTCTTAGTATGGCTCGTGTAAACCTAAGACTTTATCATGCCAATTAATAACCAATATGTAGAAACCATTATTAAATCTTCAGAGTTCTAGCACATAGTGATAAAAACATAGTTGTTTAAGATCAATCTAAAAAAATAAGGCCCTATTTGGTAAGCTGTCTTATTTGGTCTGGTCTGGTCTTTGTTTTCAGGGACCAGACCATGTTTGTTTGGACTTGGTCTCAAAATTTGGAACCAGACCAAATGAGACCAAATTGAACCAAAGGGGGTGTTTTTGGAACCAGATTTTTTTATGGTTCAACGTGGTCTGGTCTGGTCTTATTAATAAAATGTATTTATAAATAATTAAAAATGAATAAATAATAATAATAAAATAAATAAAACATATTTTAAAAATAAAATATAAATTAATAAATAATAAACAAAATGAATTAAATAATACCTAATAATAATAAAGAATGAATATAATAATAAATGAATTTAATAATAAATAAATGAATAAATAATAAAATATATTTATAAATAATTAAAAATGAATAATTAATAATATAAATAATAAATTAAATAAAACATATTTAAAAATAAATAATAAATAATAAACAAATAGAATTAAATAATACATAATAATAATAAAAAATGAATACAATAATAATAAATAAATATAATAATAAAAAATGGACTAAATAATAAAATATAATCGTAAATAATTAAAAATGAATAAATAATAATAATAAATTACATAAAACATATTTAAAAATATAATAAAAATAATAAATAATAAACAAAATTAAATAAATAATAATAATTAAATAAATATAATAATAAATAAATACTTCATAATGATAACAAAAAATGAGTATAATAATAATAAATAAATATTAAATTAATAAATTAATAAAATATATTTTAAATAATAAAAAATGAATAAATAATTTATAAATTAAATGAATTAAATAATGAAATAATAATAAATAAATAGAATATATTTAAAAATGAATATATAAATTAATAAATAATAATATAAATAATAAATTAATAAAATATATTATAAAGTGAAGAAATAATAAATAAATATTATAATAAATAATACATAAATAAAAAATAAATAGTAAGACTAGACCGCTTACCAAACAGACTTTTAAGTTCAGGATCTAGACAAGTCAGACCAGACCAGACCAGACCAAATAAGACCGCCTACCAAACATGACCTAAGAGAATCAACAAAGAATCTTATTTAGGTATTAAGTTCATTCTCTCACTACAAAATCATCACATGAGTGTTCTTTAGCTTCCCCTCTTTGTAATAAAAATAATTAAAGTTTAACATTACTCGGCTAGGATTTCGTTGGAAACCCTAGATACCGACTTAGCCACTCATGGAGGGAGAAGACTGCATCATTGATGTAGAAATCATTTTCATGATTGGTGATCCTATCAAACTAGGGTTAAAAATAGTGATTAAAAATGGACACTTACAGTGACCTAGTTTTACCTCTCGCATGTGCATGAATCGTATTGTAGTACAGTCCGAAGGGATTAAGTCATATTCTGAACTCTCGTAAAGTAATACTCTTGAATTGTTATGAAAATATGAATTTGGAATTATGTTATCAACTAATTAACTAATAAAGCAAGTAAAAATAAATTAAGACAAGAACAATAGAGATAAAAACTAGCATTTTCATACTCCACCACTAACTGCATATTGTAGCTATCTACTTGATCAATTGCAAGACGACGATCCATCACCCGTGAAACAGATTATACCGCAAATAGTCGAATATATTCCCCAAAGATATATTGTCAACCGGGTTCTCTACAACTTATCTCCGGATAGAGTGTGATTAGTGTATGCTATATATTTTTGTAACAGCCCCCAAAAATCACACCAAAATAAATGAAATTTAACAAAGCATTTGTACGAAAATATCTATGAAGGAGAACAAAAATAATATGTTTATCTTATAAATTAAAAAAAATCCTTGACGAAAATATTCATTATTTAAAATAGAACGAACAAAAAAATTTCTTGGAAATAAAAACTTGAAGGAACACAAGTATGGAAAGTATAATAATTTTTCCATGGCCGCAAAGTTACAATTAAAATCTGTTCAAATCAAATTTCAAACCAGCGAGCTAATCTGAAACAAAGCCTCAGTAGGATTTTCTAAAAACAAAACAATTGTCGGAAGGCTCTGAAATTTTTATTTCACCACCAACTAAACATATGAGATAGATTATATAATGTTTCGGTGACATGAAAGTACTTAAAAATAAATACTGAAAATAGGTGTTTCTAACAGCGAAGTAAATCAGCAGCAGACACTCTTGGATTTTTAGAAATATATCAGCTCATCTAAAATTCCTGAAATTTGGAGAAAAATAAATAGAAATTTCATTACAAGTGAACTAACAAAACTCAGCATGGACAATTTTCTATACTCCCATTCAAATCAGAATGTTTCAACATTAAGTGATACAAGGAAAGACAAAAATATAATAAATCAACGCAAAACAAGTTCGCCGACGAAAATAAAATAACATAACATTCTATATAGACATGACACCAACTGAGCATTCCATGGATTATTCTCAAAATGGGATACATATTTGTAATTTACCAGGGCTGCTCTATCACAGCCTAACATATACGGCAGCCACTCAAACTTTCAGCAAGTTCTAATTCAGCTCGCCATTTTACGCACTAGGCATCATAATATATAATCCAAAAATGAGAAACCGGGGTGCGATCATACTAACACTAATACACCGGATCCAAGCACCAAAGGTCTTGTAGTCTGATGGTATCACCTTTCCTTCCCAAATGGAAGGTTAGGGGCTCGAGTTTAATGGGGCTCATGTGGGTGTATGCTGTTCTTAACATTAAAAAAAAAAAAAAAAAACCAAAATATAGCAACTGCACTAGCTATACACAACTATACAAGTTCCAAAAGAAAAGCTAACATCAACAAAACTAGCAAAACATTGGCAGCTCGCATCAACAAAAGTACACATATAGTTCATGCTCCACTATTATCGACCACCTAGCCTCAAGCATATAGAGAATTAAATTTCAAACGAAGCTTCTCCATGGTTACCCGCCCGAGCCTTGCTACCTGAAAAATGTTACGAATGAGCAACCACAGCCCAGTAGGAAAACTCTAACAATGACTCATTAAGGCCTCATGCATAAAAACTGAAATATTCAAGAAAATGATTCCACAATAGCTTTGAAAAGGCAAAACTTCAAAGATAATATTTGCAAGAAATTAACGAAATAACAACTTAAGTTAGGCAATCTGAACCTTGCTAGAATGCTAGAGATTTTAAATCTTTAAATGACATGTAACCAGCTAAAAAATCTGAAACTTAAAAGACCGGTGTGGGAGTGTCCTACGTTGCCACTCCCACACCGGTCAACGGGGACCAACTCCAACACCCAAACAAGGGTCTACTACTGCGGGTTCAAGGGTAACTCGTACCCTCTCTACCTCTGTAAATCATGACCATCCTCTATATATATCTCTCACAATTTTCGTCTCAAATCAATCCAACCACAAGTCTATAACATACAGATTTAAACGTTTCCCCTTGAGTAAATAATTCCAACAGTTTGATAATATAAAATTCATGTTCTATGAAAACAAAATAGACAAATCATGTTTATACACCCATGCAATCTGATTGCGGAATAAAATGTGCACAACGAAACATTTTCAAAACAAGGAGCATGAGAATTGAATCTTTTATATATATATATATATATATATGTAATTTCAGACCAAAGAGATTGTAAAATTTCAGAACCTAAGAAAGCATGTGCAAGAATCACTCAATGAGACAAAGCTAAAGTAATCCTACCTCAAAATACTATGATATGATGATGAAAATCAAGAAGAGAAGATTGAGATGATCATATAGATGCAATCTTTAGTCCAGCAGATTTTTCCTTCTTTACTTCATCCCCCTAGTCTATCTCTAGAACTTATATTCTGGAATGCAAGGCTGCAGCTGTAAAGTCCGGTGCTAAATTTCTATTATTTCTTTTAAAGATTAATTTAATAATTGTTGAGATGGGTAAATATTGTACGGGTATTAAAATTTATTATTATTATTAATAATTAATATATATTTATATATATTATTGTAATAATATATATATATATATATATATAATTTTATAACACACACAAAACATATACACAAAACACACGCACACGCGCAAACCTGATCTGCGCCTTCTTCTTCATTAGTCACACCAGAGAGAGAGAGTTGGGTCGCGAGGGAGAGGGTTTGGTCTCGCGAGGGAGAGGCCTGGTCGGGAGAGGAGAAAAACGGTAGAGAAGAGCTTCGGTTGGAGAGAGAGTCACCGACAGTGAAAGGGGGGCAACGGCGGTTGCAGGCAACAACAGTGGTTACGCGGCCTGGTGGTGGTGGCGCAGCTTCTAGTGGCATGATTCTCACTTGGGGTGCGAGAGGTCCCGAGTTCAATTCTCGGAATGCCCCCCAATTGTTATTGAAACATGCTTCTGTTATATGTATATATATAATGATATCATGCAAGGCAATATTGCTCCCTCTACGGTGCTCAAGGATTCTGAACAAATGTTTCCCAAGATAGAACGGATTTCGTCTTCACTGTTGTAGCACTGCAATGGTGAAGACCGACGAACTCAAATACTGTGTTTGTACCCGAACTGTACCAGACTATATGTATATGCGTATGTATGCAGAGGGGAAAATGTATTTCTGGCAGAGTGAAAAATAAAACGTATCTTGAATGAACTGCAATAGCCTATACATTTAGAGAATGGAGAGGTATCTCAACTGTTATAGGTATCCATTCCAATAGGTGTATAAACTGTATATACACTAGTTGCATACAAAACTGTATACGTATCACTTCAGAAGAGATATTTGCAGTTTTGGCAAAAAATAACCAACGACCCACCCGCACCGCGCCACGACCACGGCCCGGACCGGGCGGGCGGGCGGCGCGCGCGTGTGTGGTTAGGCTAGGACTTGCATGGTCTAGCTCTCCTCCCATGCCTCTAGTTATTCAAGTCACCCATTCAATGCAACCATATATAAACAACTTTACACTTCACTTTATTTCCAATGTGGGACAAACATTCTTACCCAAGTTCAAGTGGGTCACTTTGAGAGATAATTTCTCATTCAATAATTAATAGTTTTGAACATGTAATTATACCAACTTGATCTCCTCACCAAGGAGATCACATTAGTGCTTGGTCCCGATAAATTCGGAGTTCGGGTCCCATAATTATTTAAGCTCAAAGTTGGGTTTAATTACTGTTTTTCCCAAACTATTTCCAACAATCCCCCACATGAATGGAAATTAGCAGTTCAAAATGCAGATGAATATGCAAACACTAGTTCGAGTACAATGAAAGGTTATTGTATCAGGATAAGTAACCTTAGAGCCTTGAACTTTCCCTTGTGAAAGACTATCGGATTTACTGGCTAATCAGTGGACGTGATGCCTTGAACTGTCAGCTGTTTGTGTAAACCAAGACAATAGACTTCACACAGTTCCCCTTGTAACACAGTTGGTTCTCACGTTTGTGTCCATTTTGGCCTTGGACACCACTTGGTTTCATGAGTATTTGTCAGAGAATTCCGCCTTCAAAAATTCTCCTAGAAGCGGCCCCTTCTACTCACACAGGTGATTCTATTAGGAGTTCTTCCTCACTTGGATTTGTCCAAGTCATAGACATCATTAAAAGCATAGCTTACCCTAAAATATGTACTGTCTCATCATAGGAATGGGAAGGAGTTTTGTTTTAATTTCCACAGTGTTTTTAACAAAGTCACGCACAATTCGGTTGTCCCTTTGAACCTAGATCTTGGGATCTCCAGTCAACTAGGTTGGGTTGCCATTATGGTGTCTTTTAACCCAGAGGCTTCAAGCCCATTCCCCTCGATGATCTTTCAACTTGCTCTCTTGCCAAACCTTTAGTTAACGGATCCGCTATATTATCCTTAGACTTTACATAGTAAATGGATATTATACCATTTGAGAGCAATTGTTTGACGGTATTATATCTACGACGAATATGTCTAGACTTACCATTATACATGTGATTTTGAGCCCTTCCAATCGTAGATTGACTATCACAATGTATACAAATAGCTGACACTGGTTTCTGCCAGTTTGGAATGTCCTCTAGAAAGTTACGAAGCCATTCTGCTTCTTCTTCTGCTTTGTCCAATGCAAGGAATTTAGATTCCATTGTGGACCGAGCAATACATGTTTGCTTTGAGGACTTCCAAGATACAAATGCACTTCCAAGAGTAAAAATATATCCACTAGTGGATTTTGAATCATTGGAATCAGATATCCAATTAGCATCACTATATCCTTCAAGTACAGCTGGATATCTAGTATAATGTAAACCATAATTTTGGGTATACTTCAAGTATCCCAAAACTCTTGGTATTGCATTCCAGTGACATTTACCTGGATTACTTGTGTATAAACTCAACTTACTCACAGAGTATGCTATGTCAGGTTGAGTACAATTCATAACATACATTAAACTTCCTATGATCCGAGCATATTCCAATTGTGAAATACCTTCATCTTTGTTCGTAGAAAGTTTAACGTTTACATCCACAGGTGTTCGTGTTGGACTTATCCCATACTTCTTAAACTTGTCACACATTTTCTCTATATAGTGAGATTGGGATAATACAAGTCCTTCTGATGTTCTAGAAATTTTAATTCCTAAAATAACATCAGCTATGCCAAGATCTTTCATGTCAAATCTACTATTTAGCATTTGCTTTGTAGAATTGATTACATCATTATTACTGCCTATAATAAGCATGCCATCTACATATAGACATAAAATGACATACGCATTATGATAAGTCTTGACATAAACACACTTTGTCACATTCATTTATTTTGAACCCATTTGACATCATGACACTGTCAAATTTCTCATGCCATTGTTTTGGCGCTTGCTTTAGTCCATACAACGACTTTACAAGTCTACATATTTTTCTCTCTTGGCCAGGAGAAATGAACCCCTCGGGTTGTTCCATATATATTTCTTCATCTAATTCACCATTTAGAAATGCTGTTTTTACATCCATTTGATGTATTTCTAATCCATTTAAAGCTGCTATAGCAATTAGCATGCGAATGGACGTTATTCTAGTAACTGGTGAATAAGTGTCAAAATAATCCAACCCTTCCTTTTGCCTATAGCCTTTAGCTACAAGTCTTGCCTTATATTTGTCAATTGATCCATCAGCCTTCATCTTCTTCTTGAAGATCCACTTACAACCCAATGGTTTATTGCCTGGAGGAAGATCTACCAGTTCCAATGTATGATTTTGCATAATGGACTCAATTTCACTATTCACAACTTCTTTCCAATAAACTGCTTCAGGTGAAGACATGGCCTCCTTATAAGTTTGAGGTTCATTCTCTACCAGATTGATAACAAAATATGGCCCAAAAGACTTAGTGAATCTTGCTATTTTGCTTCGTCTAGGTTCTATAGATTCTTCGTCTATAGGTTCCTGACTATCTTGAATCATATCACCAAATGACCTTTTCTGTGAGCTTGAATCTGATGTCCTTTTATATGGAAATACATTTTCAAAGAGTGTAGCATTCCTTGATTCAATTATCGTATTGACATGTACATCAGAAATCTCAGATTTATTAACAAGAAATCGATATGCACTACTATTGTGGGCATAACCAATGAATACACAATCCACGGTTTTAGGTCCTATTTTCACCTTTTTAGGTTTAGGAATTGCCACATTTGCTAAGCACCCCCACACTTTTAAGTATTTATAGGAAGGCTTATAGCCTTTCCATAAATCATATGGGGTTTTAAAAGTTTTCTTTTGAGGCAATTTATTAAGAATGTAATTAGCAGAAAGTATAGCTTCCCCCCACAAATTTTGTGGTACTCCCGAACTTAACAGAAATGCATTCATCATTTCTTTTAAAGTTCGATTTTTCCTTTCAGCTACACCATTCGATTGAGGTGAGTAGGGAGCTGTAGTTTGGTGAATAATTCCATGTTCTTTACAGAACTCCTCAAAAGGAAATTGATACTCACCACCCCTATCACTTCTTATAGCTTTGATTTTTCTGCTAAGTTGATTCTCAACTTCAGTTTTATATTATTTGAAAATATCAATAGGCTCATCCTTGCTTCTTAGCAAATAAACATAGCAATATCGAGTGCAATCATCTATAAAAGTAATAAAATAATTTTTTCCTCCTCTAGTTTCCAAGAACTTTAGATCACATATATCAGTATGCATTAGTGCTAGAGGCTCACTACATCTTTCAACTTTTTGAAAGGATTTCCTTGTTAATTTAGATTCTACAGAAGTCTCACATTTATGATTTGGGTCAATTTTATACTTAGGCAAATCATTTAAATTAATTAATCTACGTAAAGTATCATAATTAACATGGCCTAATCTAGCATGCCGAATATCAAAAGACTCAAGCATATAAGCAGAAGAAACTGTGTTATTAATCTTATTAGCTATGGGTACAACAGTCATTACATTGAGCTTAAACAGCCCATCACTGAGATATTCTTTTCCTACATACATCTCATTCTTTGTAAGTACAAACTTATCATATACAAAGACTAATTTAAAGCCATTTTTGCTTAGCAGAAATCCAGACACCAGGTTCTTGCGAATATCCGGCACATGTAGCACATTATTCAGAGTCACCTCTTTTCCAGAAGTCATTTTCAGGATCACTTTTCCACTACCTTCTACCTTAGAAGATGAAGAATTACCCATAAAGATTTGTTCTCCATTTTTCATAGGTTGATAAGCAGTGAACATCCACCTACTGGCACAGATGTGACGAGTAGCACCAGTGTCCACCCACCACTATTTGTTATTGCCCACCAAATTGCACTCTGAAACCACAGTAGCAAGATTCATATCGCCTACATCATTTGCAAGTCGATCTGCCTCAGTCATATTCGCTTGGGTCTAGTGTTCCTGAAGTTCCTTGGCTTTCGACAGTCTTTAGAGAGATGTCCCAGCTTTCCACAATTGAAGCACTTGCCTTTGAACTTCTTAGATCCTTTACTTGGACCTTCATCACTGAACTTTCTCTTTTTAGTCTTTGAAGATGATCCTTCTTCCACAACATTTGCTTTTGACTCCATAGGATGCCATGCACTACTTTTCTTATCAGACTTACGATTGTCCTCTTCAATCCTCAGGCGAACTATCAACTCTTCAAGAGTCATCTCCTTGCGTTTATGCTTCAGGTAGTTCTTAAAATCTTTCCAAAGTGGTGGTAGTTTTTCAACTATAGCTGCCACTTGGAATGACTCACTAAGAGACATACCTTCTCCATGAATATCATGAAGAAGCACTTGAAGCTGTTGCACTTGGCTGAGTACAGTTTTGGAATCTAACATTTTAAAATCTAAGAACTTGCCAACATTGAATTTCTTCGTGCCAGCATCCTCAGTTTTATACTTTTTATCCAATGATTCTCATAATTCCTTTGCAGTTTGTACACCACTATATACATTATATAGTGTGTTATCTAATCCATTTAGGATATATTTCCTGCACAAGAAATCAGAATGCTTCCATGCATCCACTGCAACCAGTTTATCTTTATCAGTTTCACCCTCGGCCACTGATGGAATTGCTTCCATTAAAAACTTGGCCAGATTTAAAGTAGTGAGATAAAACAGCATTTTTGTTGCCAACGCTTAAAATCAGTGCCATTGAATTTTTCAGGCTTCTCCCCATGTGGGACAGATATTGTGGTTGGATTACCAGTAGCCATTTCTATTACACAAACAGAAATTTGCTTAATGTACTGTTTAATTTTTCCCACACAATAATATAATAACAAACTCACACAAATATAATAACACAAACAAGAATGATATATATATATATATATATATATATATATATATATATATATATCAGTATACAATTTAACAGAATTTATATATATATCAGAATATAAAATCAGAATGTATATATATATATATATAACAGAATATAATTATAGAATACAATATACTAGAATCTATATATATATATACCAGAATACTAATGCCCAAAATGTGTATACTATATATATCAGTATATAATGAAATTACAAATGCTAGTAAATATATTAGAATGTGAACATAATTCAATTTTAGTAAATATAATTATCAATTCTGAAACAGTGTATACTACTGTGGTTTATATATAAAACAGAATACTGTGGTATATATATATGAGTATATACTAACAAAATGTATCTATGTATATATGACAGAAATACAATAAATATATATATAGATACACAATGTCAGAATTTAACTTGTATTGAATTTACGAAAGAACCAAATGAAATTTGTAATTGTGCAATACAATTCTTATATATTAAGTGAACAATATTTCAAGTAATACAAACTCAACAGTATTAGTGTTATATGCAAACTCCAATTCTTATATATAAAGCAAATCAATTTCGAAATTTATACTGCAATTTGTATAAGCATATATAGAAATAACATGCAACTGTAGCAGAATATATATCTATGCACGAAATAATCTATATACATACGGAAATATATATATAAATATATATGTACGAAAATTATATATATACAGAATATATACAATTATAACAGAACATGAAACATTAAAATTTTGCCTTAAGATTGTTAAAGAAATATGCTTCTGTTATATGTATATATATAAAGATATCATGCATACAAATATATATATTACAATAATAAAAAGAAACTAACCCGAAAATACAATAGTAGCAGAAAAACAAAGATAATCCGAGCCCTGTGTGATACCACAGTGTCCTTAAGGAAAAATTGCTCCCTCTACGGTGCTCAAGGATTCTGAACAAATGCCTCCCAAGATAGAACGGATTTCGCCTTCACTGTTGCAGCACTGCAATGGTGAAGACTGACGAACTCAAGTTCTGTGTTTGTACTCAAACCCAAACCAGACCTATGTATATGTATATGTGTATATGCGAATGTAGGGAGAGTATGTTTCTGGCAGAATGAGAATAAAAAGAGTATCTTGAATAGACTGCAATAGCCTATACATATAAAGAATGTAGAGGTATCTCAACTGTATAGGTATCCAATCCAATAGGTGTATAAACTGTATATACACTGGTTGCATACAAAACTGTATACGGCCCGGACCGGGCGGGCTGGCGGGCGGCGCGCGCGTGTGTGGTTAAGCTAAGGCTTGCATGGTTCATGCATGGTCTAACTCTCCTCCCATGCCTCTAGTTATTCAAGTCACCCATTCAATGCAACCATATATAAATACCTTTACACTTCACTTTATTTCCAATGTGGGACAAACATTCTTACCCAAGTTCAAGTGGGTCACTTTGAGAGATAATTTCTTATTCAATAATGAATAGTTTTGAACATGTAATTATACCAACTTGATCTCCTCACCAAGGAGAACACATTAGTGCTTGGTCCCGTTAAAATCGGACTTCGGGTCCCATAATTATTTAAGCTCAAATTGGGTTTAATTACTGTTTTTTTTCCAAACTATTTCCAACAGGTGTAGGCGGCACGACAGCAGGCCCTTTTGTGTGGTTCGGCTAGGTAGTTTGGGGGACCGGTTTGGCACCCATCCGGTCTCCAATCATTGTGAAATTTAGAGGTTAGTTGGCTCGTGGGCTTGTGTATACCATACTCGAATTTGGGACGATTTCTAAGTGGTGAGTTGACTTTTGTATTTTCATTATTTTGCGTACCCTAACGTCTGTGAATTTTAATCATATTTTAGTATGTTATTCTAGGCGTCGTAGTGATCGTTTTGGCGCGTCGTGGGGTCCGATTGGATTAACGTTATGAGAAGATATTTTTCGGGGTTGCGGTTTGGGAACCAGCATTGCTTCATCGTCGTAGTTGTGCACGCTTCTAGAGGTAGGGAAACCATTATTTTATTTATGAGTTCACGCACTGTGGGGCGTCTGAAATTATAATTGTGATGTTCGGAAGTTGTGATGGCGTAGAATTGTGTTCAACATGTTAAATTGAAAAGAATGAAATAAAAAATTAAATTAAATTAATTTGGTAAGTAAATTATTTGGAGAAAATAAATAAATTAATTAAATTACTATCATTGAGATTTTGACGTGTTTTCGTGCTTATGTGATTATTATTATCATGATGAGAATGTGTTGAATCGATTATATTTATCTAAGTGGTAAATATGTAAAAATAAAATTTTAAAATTGATAATAGGGTGACGTGCTACATTCATATGTGATTTTACTCGAGCATGCTATGTGTGTATTAAATTAAATTGATTATGAAAATCATACATGTATGCCTAAGGTGCTAGCAATAACATGATATTATTATTATAAGTCATATTCATCTCACGAACATGCAGTATGTGGGAGACGAGAGGGCATGATTGCATTGAACACCAGACGTCGGGATACAACCATCCTGGTGTAGGGATTTCGGGGTACGGAGATTCCGCCTGTTCCTAGGACTACGGGTTGCGAAAATCCTAGATGAGTCACGTATGCAGTTGGTCGTACAAGATGTGACGGTAAGGTAGCAGAGAGAGCTACGCCTGGGATATGAGTCACGTACGCAGTTGATCATACAAGAGGTGACTGCAGGGTAGTAGAGAGAGCTACGCTTAGGTTTTGGTTTTCGCATTACATTAGGGATTCCGGGGTATGAAATGCCCGTTTGTTCCTAGGACTCCGGGTTACGGATATCCTAGATGAGCCACGTACGCAGTTGGTCGTAGAGGATGACTACAGGGTAACAGAGAGAGCTACGCCCGAGAGTCGTGTCTGGAAATGTAGGCAGGCATTGATATGCATAACATTCTCAAATAATTTAATGATATCAGTTAGTTGAGACGTTGTATATATATAAACTTGCTATACTATTCTCTTACTATTGTTATAGTTGGACTGATGAGTATTTAGTGTGTAGAGTTGTGGATCTCATAAGTACGTAAACCGAGATGAGATGTATATTTTATCTTTGTTCCAGGATGGGATCCAGTTTTGATTTTGGGAAGAGCCAGTCAGTCTCGTCAGTTAGGGCAGAGACAGGGGGCGTTTCCCTGTTGAGCATTTTGAACTCATTCCCCTTATGTTTATTAGTTTCAAGTTATTTGATCGGACATGGTCGAATGCAGTTGCTGTGATACTGTTGGCATGTTAGGACCTACTGTTACATTTTGTTTTCCAGGTTATGTTAGGGCTAGTTTGCGCTTACCTTGCCCTTTTGGGTTAATGTATTATTCTTTTGGCACCTACGGGTGTAATGATCTGTATCTATTGCCGGGTTGGTACATACTTCATTTGTGTTGGGTATTATCATGTATATTTTAGACTATGCGTATGTTACGGGGCTTAGAGGGGTGGTGATAGATGTTAAATATTAGTCATTTTGACCCCTTAACTCATTATTCTTACGTTATATGATTCCATTATTTGGTATTTTTATGTTGTTTGCATGTTAAAGCTTGTTTCAGGAGCTTAATGAAGAAATGAAGCTAACTTCGGTGAATTAACTGAAGAGTGTGTTCTTTCTATCCAAAAGGAGAGTCAAAGAGGCAGTCCGAGACAAAAATGGCTCCCGGATGGCAAAAACGGCATTTTCAGAAGCCGTCATCTTTAGCGAAAAGTATCATGGGTTCGAGACGGACGTTTTGGCGCATTCATGGAGAAAATGGTTTTCTATAAAAACCCTATGCTTGTGCCTACGCTTCCAGTACCAAAAAGTGGTTAGAATTGCAAAATCTACGCTTGAAAGGCACGTTTGGACCTACGTTTGAAGTGTAGGCCTACTACACTTGAAGTGTAGCCCCCAAGCATAAGTGCGGCAACTTTGAGGATTTCTGTATGATTTTTCCTGTTTTACCCTGGGCTTAATTGGAAGACGTGCCCGTGACTCCAAACCTCTATATACATGTATATATACTTATATTTAGGGTTTTGAGAGTGAAAAGACTGAAAATGGTCTCTCTATGCCATTGCCTATATATACAAGACCGTACATCAAACGTGGAATATTTTAGAGGCTGGTTGGTTATGTGACACATTCATTCAACAGGTTCATTCATTCAGACTTGCTGTTGTTGAGAGCCATATTCAAACCTATAGATCCGAAGAAGAGGACTATGGAGAGTGTTTCTACATCAACGATGCAGTCACCTTTTACCATGGCCAACTAACTCTGTATCTAGGGTTTTCTAGCAAAATCTCAGCCAAGTAATGTTGTTCTTTCATTGTTTTTAACTGTAACGAGGGGAAACTGTGACCATACTGTGATAATTGTAGTAGTTAAGAGACCGTACTGATTTACAATATAAAATTATATGTTTGTTCTAAATTTTTGCCTTAGATGGAATGCATATATTATTTTGCACAATTATAATTATTCAATATGGGCTGGAACTCGGATGCTTAATCATGGTTTTCATTGTTTTTGGTGGTAATGAAACTTGAAACCCTAGGTTAACACAGGCCGTACCTTGGCGATTTAATATAAATATGCTTTAGTTTATTTTCATGCATTAGGAATATATTAGAGTAATATAATTGGCATGTACTAGTTAGGTCAGTCATGAGACTGGTTGTCGCGATCCGGTTGATGGTACTCCTTTTTTGGGTCGTATTTAGCTATCTGCGATACGAACTAATTCACAATTATGGATCACCCTGTTACAGTTGAAACGGTGATGAACTATATTATACGGTTAGTGGTGGAGTGATGAAAATCCTAGTTTTCTCTCTTATCTGAATGACAACCAATTTACTTGTTTTTTAGATAATTTATAATTAAAATAGATTATTTGGTCTTTGACCACCCAAACAAACAAGCTTTCAAAAAATATAATTCGGTGTTTCTAAATTATTAAAAAAAACAATCTCAGTCTCTGTGGGATCGATACCCCTTACTCCGTTTGCTATTCTATAATTGATATGTGCGCTTGCGTAGGGTAAAACCTGGAGTCGTTAAGGTGTTATTTTTAACCACATATTTTTATACACTCGACTAAGCATCAAGTTTTTGGCGCCGTTGCTGGGGACTAAGCATTGTTCATTAGCTTTAGTAGTTTATTTACATTGCGTTATTGTAGTTGTAGCTAAAGTGAGATTTTTGTGTGATTGACAGGTACTCTGAAGAGCGTAAAAGGGAAAAATGGAACTTCTAAAGTTACGTCTAGAACTTTTGTGAGTTTTAGTTACCTAGATTTTTGCATATTAATTCTTGCTTTAAATTCTGTAATTTAGAAGTAGTTAATTTAGATTAGATTTTATTTCAGAAAATTTCAAAAAGAAAAAAAATAAATAAATAGTTTTTAGTCTAGTGTTTGACTGATAGATCGACTCGTTCTAATCCAAGTACTGCATTAGTCGTTTACGATCCTGAGATCGAAAGGACTCTCCGTCGCTTATGTCGATCTATTGAAGAGTGTCATCGTCAGTAAGAAGAAGCAATGGGTGAACCCAGACCCAACCCGCCAAGGGCACCTGAGACATCATTAAAGGGATATTACGCGCCCGATGCGTATGACTCCTATGTAGATTTTCCGGAGGAAGATGGAGTAAAGCACTTCGAGATCAAGATAAACATCATCAATATGCTTCCAAAATTTTCTAGCCTTAGAATAGAGAACCCATACCAACACATTAACGATTTCTTAGAGGTCGCATCCACTGTTAGGTATGACAATCTGTCCTAAAATGAATTGCGAGTGAGATTATTCCCTTGATCATTAAAAGAGAGAGCTAAAAGATGGTACATCAAAGTAGCCAAAGAAATCAAAATTGATTGGGAAACCCTTAAGAAAGAATTCATTGAAAAACATTATATAATAGGAAAAACCTCAAAAGCACAAGATTCAATCAAAAGCTTTAGGCAAGTGTCTGGCGAACATTTTCATGATACTTGGGAACGATATAATGAAATTTTGTATAAATGTCCCCATCATAGGTTTTCCGACCAAGATATTGCTAAAAATTTCTACATGGGACTTGGTGAGACTCATAAGACCTTAGTAGACGTGGTCATGCAGGGTCAGTTTACTTTAAAGCCAGTCAAAGAACTTTTGGATATATTTGATAATATCATTAAAAATACAATCTAATATCAATATGAGTTGAGGTCTAGAGGTGACCAAAATGATAGGAGATCTGAAAAATCTTATGTTGTGGATCATGATGATGTGAGAGATACCATGGCATTATTTGGAGAGATATTGGAGAGAATCGATTAATACCTTCAGCGAAATCATTCCCCTCCTAGAGAGACATTTGAAGTCGAAGCTAAGTATTCCCAAATTGAGTGTCAGGAGATAATGGCCGATGATGCCAACACATCAAGGAACTATTCTAATAATGCTCTTTTCACCAATTCATACACCTCCAGTGCCAGAAATCACCCACTCATGTCTTACAAATCTACCAATGTGAAAAATTCACCACCAAAATTTCAACAAGGGCAATCATACAATCAACAGCCAAGGTTCAGAGAAAGACAACAGTCATACAACCAACAACCAAGGTATACTGAAATACTGCAGTCATACAGCCAACAACCGAGGTTTCAATAGAGTTAGCAATCATTTGACTCCCAACCAACAATCATGGCTAGAAATTCTCAGTCCAACTACCAACCAAGGACATCTAATAATTCCCAAGCCCTATAGCCATTCAATCACAACCAAGCTTTACAGCCTCCCAATCATTCACAGGCTCTACAACCATTCTATAATTCCCAAAAGCTTCAGCCATTCAGTAACAATCAGGCTGTATAACCCTATAACTATCAAGCCCAGCCACCAATAAGCCAAACTTGTCACGCCCCAAATTCCTAGGACTCCGAAACCCGAGCCTAAGAGCTAAGGGAGTGAATGCGGAAGTAAAAAGAAACGAGAACCAACGACATTCAGTCAACAAACACCCACAAAAAGGGTAAAAATGCTCTAATACAATGTTGTCGCGCCCCTAAAATTCTCGAATCTCTAATCTAGAGAATCAGCGAATCTCCAAAAGGGTGACGTAAGTCAAACGACCACTAGAGTCAACAATAACAAAGGAAGTACATGGAATAACAATGAAAACTATACTCCATGCCAAATAAAATACTAGAACTCAATAGTATCCTCTGATACCAACTGACACGTTCCTAAATCCCTAAGACTCCCGAACTGGGACATCCAAGGAATTCAGGATGTGATCCTTAATACGAATGACCAACTAAGATATCATTAACCATGAAAACGTATGGATTAATGATAGGAATTGTATATTCCATACCCAAATGAATGACAAAACGAAGCAGCGGAATCTAACGAAAATCTGGCAAAGTTCCGTTTATAAATAGAACATCCGGACATACCACCACAACAATTTAACCTGCCAATAGCAATTCGATAATAACAATGGCTTCCAAACCCCACATTCATCAATTCTACTAGGGCCGAGGTAGTGGAAAGAAACCAAAACCCCTCCAAACCCTCTAAAATCAACAGAGCCACAATTGCTCGAATAAGAATACAGAAAATCACCTAGTTGTGCAGAATAGATACATAACCTCATGAAAGAATAAATACATGAAAGAAAGATACACCAATAGGGATATGCCAACAGACTGGCTCCCAAAAGAAATACATGATAATCCCATAACAAATGGGTAAGGAAGCTGACAGTAGATACCTATCGTCCCCAAACCAGTCGTGCTGCAACCGTAACCGCATCACCAACGTCACTCCAAAACCTGTAACAAGGAAAATAAAAGGGAACTACCGTCGCACTGCATGCTGTCCATAGCCGCAACAATTCCTGCAACCTGGCGTGGAATACCAGGGGGGGCAAATGAAATTCCCTCTGTGAGAAAATAAGGTTAGTGGGAAAATATACTCTAACTACCACATCCTCTGGCAGTTTAGGTAAAGCTAAACCACCCAGTGAGATACATAGCCCACAACATAACCCAGCCACGAAAACCCAATGTACGTGCTTATATACTACCGTACGTAAGTATATAGGGGATATATATATACATATATATATATATATATACATATATATATATATACACAACATGAGCCTACAAGATACGACTAAGACTCGTACTCCAAGTACCAACACTAGTAGTCTACACTAGTCTCATCAACGTACACTAAGTACACCACCCTAAGGTCCAATCTAACAAATCATCAAGCGCTCACCACGCTAACCAGAAACTCCAAACAGAAGGAAAACACACTCACCTCTAATGTCCACGAGGATCGAAATCCACCCCTCGGCATCCATGCCCCTAACATGTGTAATAACTCAAATCACCTAGGTGGTGACATCAACAACAAAGAAGAAGTGAAGGGCAACACTATATGTGTGCACTGAACAACACCAAGCCTCATGCCCGAGACTTAGAAATGATCCGAAACAAAGGTGAAACAATGGAACACCTTTTAAAACACTACAGGTCGAGGTTCTTAAGGAAGAAGTCTCGTAACCTCAGAATTTCTACATAATCGGTTTTCTTTAAAAATCCATACAATGAAAATGACCGTCTTGCCCCCGGTCTCCGTCGTTCGCCTGTACTGGCTACGGGGGTAGGCGAAAATGGGTTTTTCCTTTTAATACAATGAGTTTGTTTTCAAAACATAGAAAAACTCCGTTTCCGACAGACAGCCAGATAAGAGTGACTAGAACTCCAAAGATTCCTATATTGTCCCGAAAGGACAATGAAAGAAGAACAATATGTTGGATTCACGGACCACAACCATCCATTTCCAACTCTACCAAAATCAACTGATAACACAAGGAAGAGGTTCGGCACCACGCCGTAACCGAAGACTCAAGGAGTGACATATAAGTCAACAATCTCATCACTCGCCTTCTCTAAGGCCTTAAATCTCAATTGATACAAAATCAATCCCTGACCTCAAATCTCCAAAGAGGTCACACCGCTAACCTCAATCACAAGAGTATTACCCGCCTTCTCAAGGCCTCAACTCCAAATCATCTCGACAGTCCATCACTAACCGCAACTAACCACAAAGGTCACAACGTCAATATACTTAACCTCTCCTAAGGGTACAAAAGCATATACCACAAGTATAAATATACATTTCTTTATACTTTAATAATCACCGCATATAATCATTCTCTTTTACGTTAATCATTATCAGCTGAGCATTTATAAATATATGAATTTAATTCGAAATATTCATACATAACATGCTCCCAAATCCAACAGGCAATAACAACACATATTAAACCTGCTCCAACATCACATGTAATAATATCATGTATACATGTCAAATGAAATTACATAATGCCGTGCAAATACAATGTGACTCATAAACCTCATGGCAGAAACCCCATGAAACACAATGCACAACCCGGTTGCGACTTCATATGCACAACCCGGTTGCGACTTCACATGCACAACACGGTTGCGACTTCATATGCACAACCCAGTTGCGACTTCATTTGCACAACCCAGTTGCGACTTCACAATCCGAAGATTCATGCACAACCCAGTTGCGACTTCACATGCACAACATGCACCAACACAAATATGTATAACATCATATTTACGAAAATATCCACATGAATCTAATAAAATTCTCAAATCTCCTTTTAACATGCTTTTAAAATTATAATAAAATATTTAAATCGTGAGAATTACATTTCATGCTTAAACAACATATTTTTTTTTAATTCTTTAGAAAATATTTCCAATTTTCTCTGAACATGCCCTTAAAGTAATTAAAACAATTAATTTACGTATCGCAAAAGGAACATAGCCCAACGTCTAAGTTCTCACGAATCTCTACTAACTCATTTAATTCTCAAGGGAATTTTTAAACCACCTATTCCTATTTGATTCAGATAGAAAATTAATTAATCACATAGAAAATAATTTAATTAATTTTCTTAAATTAATCCCTAAGTCCAATTCCGATTCTAAACGAATTATAGATATTTAAATTAACGATTTAATATATCTATATTAAATTAAATAAGGGTTTTGCACCCCTAAACTACTTCAATAATGCGGAGTGAGAAATATAATTTTCCACCTGAAATACGCTTACAGAACAGCCGTTTCGGGCCCACCGTGAACAGTACCAGCGCCCGAATATGACACCCGCCGACCAAAGTCGTCCAAAAAATATTTCGAATATATCAAAATGTTCGCCTCGACAACCTATACGATATATACGAAGCCCATTAGCAATAGGTTAATTAATTTGGTTAAATCAAAAATACCCCAAACGAAAATTCGAAACTTCAAATCGAATTTCCCGACAAACCGTTCAACGAAAAATTATGAAATGTTTACACGTCATACCTAACATCGAGACGAAGCTACCCTCCGAAAATCAGCCCGAATCGAGGTCGGGAAGTCGACCGAACAAATGGCCAAAGGTTCTATCCGAACCTGCGCTGCTGCGCAAACTGCTGTCGCCACTTCGCGGCTGCCCAGCTGTGACTCCACCTATGCGCGACCACCTACTGTCATGCCGCCGCCGTTTCTTTCCCTCTTCGGTGACCTCCACCAGGCTGCGCCACCCTTACACGAAAATCACAGCTCGTTCCAGCGCAACTCCTCTCTCCATCTCCTCTTTCTCTCTCTCTCTCTCGTCCGGCATGATGAAGCTGATAAAGGAGGTGGAGGAGGAGCTGCAGTTATGGAGAATAGAGGATTTGGTTCAATCGCAACACGCCATGAAGAGCTAGGTCGGCAGACACGTATATGTATATACATATATATAACCTATATAGTGTATATATACATCACAATTGAAATTGAATGTTCTTACATCAATTTCAATAAGTCAATAAGTCATGTGACACTAGTCATGTGACCAAATTAAATAATGTGACACCTTATATACATATATCTCTATATTGCAAAAGTGACCCTCCTATTATTCGAAATTATAAAATAACCCTAAAACAATATGTATATATATGTATATATATATATATATATATATACATAAATCCCAATAAATACCGGAAGCCTCTAAATAATATCGCACGACCCCGAAAGTCTACGGGACGCCAAATAACTAAAATAGTCCGAAATAATTACACCGGGGTAGGAACCCAAACGTCTGAACACTTAACAAGCCCGATAAAATAAAACGTGTCGTCACTCCATCGAAGCACAATTGCTAAACGTCGAAACGAAACCGCGTAGTCGAGAATAAGAATTCTCGAACTCGTCAAAGAGAAACCGTATTGTCGTCCAGTCGACTTTAAATATAAACGCAAAAAATTTATACACGAAATACCAAGGATAACATGAACGTCATGAACAAGTGACGTCATAACTGAAATTAAATCAGAAATAATTTCAGGAAAAAGGAAAATAACACGGGGTGTTACAAAACTTCTCCACCAGGTTTCCAAACTAGTCAGCTAGAGTTGGTCATAATGGAAATTCATAACAAGCTAGACATTCATACTCAATCTTCAGCACAACTGCACATGCAGGTTGGCCAAATGGCTAATGAGAGGAATGTGAGAGAGCTAGGTAAACTGCCAAGTCAGCCAATAGTCAACCCTAAGCCACAACAAGCATTGGAGCTTGGATCTTTTGCTAATAATCCTCATGAGTCGGTTCAAGCAATCACAACTCTGAGAAGTGGCAAGTAAATGGAGAATCAAGTTGAGGCAAAACATGAGGAAATGTTGCAAAGAAGAAGGGAGGCAGAACAAAAGAAGATGAATGAAGCTAAAGAAGAGCAGATGAAATAGGCTAAAAGAGTGCAGAAAGAACAACCATCGGTGGAAGACAATGTCGATGAGACAGTACATGATGAGCCAGAAAGAGTGCATTATGAGGAGGCAGCGCCATTTCCTCAACGTCTTAGAGAGCCGGCAAAGTACGGAAAGATGAAAGAATCTGATATGTTGGATACATTCCAATAAATCAAGATCAATTTACCTCTCTTAGATGTAATCGCCCAAATACCGCCTTATGCTAAGTTTTTCAAGGATCTTTGCACCCAGAAGCAGAAAAGCAAAGGACAGAATCCAACGAAAATACTTTTGACTGAACAAGTGAATTCATTGCTTTTAAGCGATACTCCACCTAAGAGGAAAGATCCTAGTGCTCCCACTAGTCCATGTGTCATTGGTGACCAGAAAACTGGTAAAGCTCCTCTTGATATAGGTGCGAGTATTAACTTGCTTCCTTATTCAGTCTACCAACAGCTAAGGTTGGGTGAGCTCAGTTCCACATCGGTTGTACTGCAATTCGCTGATCGATTAGTCAAACATGCAAGAGGAGTGCTCGAAGATGTCATTGTGCAAGTGGGCAAGTTTTATTTTTTGTTTGAATTTGTAGTCCTTGTTGGGCGTGAGGTGCGTACAAAATATGTGGTTAAAAATGACACCTTAACAACACTTTAGGTTTTACCCTTCTGCAAGCGCACATATTTATTGTAGACAGTTTTGCTTCAGTAGGGGAATATAGATCCCGCAGAGACGGGGATTGTTCACTTCAATAGTCTAAAAACACTGAATTATATTTTTCCAAAAAGAGTTTGGTTTTGTGAATTATCTAATACTAATGAAAATAAAATATAAAGCAATAATGAATAATGGTTGTGATTCAGAGAGAGAGAAAACAAGGGTTTCCTCACTTTACCACTAATCACATAATATAGTTTAAATTATATATCAATTGCATGAGGGCGATCCATTGACAGTGAATCAGGTCGCACCGCGCTAACAGTTTGACCCCAAAAAGGATTACTCTCAACAAGATCGCGACAACCCATCAACAGACTAAACTGATTAGTGTATGTCAACTACTAACAAAAAATAAATGCAGAAAAGTAAATTAAAGCATGAAAATAAACTAAAGCATGTCTATATCAGTTTGTCAGGGCATGGCTTGTGTCAACTTAGGGTTTCGAGTTTTATTACCGCCATTGTGTAAAAAATCACAGATTAAGCATCCGAGTTCCATCCCATAATGAATAATTATGATTGTGTAAGATAAATATATTTGAAAAGTCTAAGACAAGAATCAATTCAGATATATAAACTTGTATCATGAATAAAAACGGTATCTCATCTAACACAATCATCACATTATAGTCACAGTTTCCCCTCTCTACAATTGAATATAAAATTAGAACTACATTACTTGGCTAGGGTTTTACGAGAAAACCCTAGATACCGAGTTAGTTGATCATGGCGGAGAGAGTCTGGATTATCAGTGTAGAAACGCTCTCCATAATTTTCTTCTCCGGATATCTAGGTCTTCAATGGTGGTTCTATTCAATGGAAGCAAGTTTGAACTTTGAACATGAGAACTCTATGAATGAACGTGCGTGAAAATCAAAACCAAAACTAGAACCCTAAACCTAACCTTCTCATATTTATAGACAAGTGAGGGAAACCCAAATGGTTGCCCTTTTTTGTAATTTCATAATACATGAATAATGTCTATAAAATATGATGTAAATTTGTGTATAATCCTGTATGTAGAGGTCTGGAATCACCGATCACTTAAAATATCGAAGTAGGGTCCAAAACTAGAAAATTCCGAAACAATACCAAAACAACTTCTACACGTAAAGGGATCACGTGGCCACAATATGGGACCTACGCTCCTAACCTACGCTTGGGCATAGGCCTAGGGCGTAGGGTCCCCTTTTGGCTCACAAACCAAAGTATAGCTCAGGTCTAGTCTGTCTTTTTTTCCCTTTGACGAAGTAGGGTATGATGCATCTTTTGCTGTAAAAACTTGTTTTCTCATATTTGAGCTAGACTGGTCGCCTTTGACTCCCGATGCTTTTGGGTAAAGTAATAATGTCTGAAAATGACATTTTTGCCCTTCGATAAGATAACGATGTAGGGAAATGACCATTTCGCCCTCCGGTAGCTCTTCTTTACTTTAACACACCTCTTGATTCCTTTCTCGAGATAGAAATGAACACAAACTCGGTTAATTCACCGAGATTAGCTCTGTTTCTTCATTAAGCTCCTGAAACATGATTACACACACAAACGGGATAAAAATACCAAGTAACGGAATGTAATGATATAACAAACGCAAGATATGGACAATAAATAACCAATATTGAGTACCTATTAGTCCTAGATTTAGAACCTGTCCCTGACTCAAAGAAGCACATTTCAGTGATATTGGGAAGACCATTCTTAGCTACTGTAAATGCCTGCATCAATTACAGAATCGAAACCATGGATCTGACATTTGGCAATATGAAGGTCAGGATGAATGTGTTCGAAGGAAGTCACCACCTGCCTGAATATGGGGAATGTTTTCAGATTAATGAGTGCGATGATCTGGATGATATTATATCAGATTTTGTAACTCAAAATCTTGGAGGGAGATGAGCTGGAGTCATTTATGACAGGAGAAAGGCCAAATGAGAAAATTGCTGATTGGGAGACATATTGGAAGTTGCTAAATGAAGAGCTGGATGCAATAGAGACTGCATTATACACTCAACCATAGCGGGAGCCAGTTGAACCACTTACCATAGTTTCAAATACTCCACCAATTTCATCTCTAACTATTCTTCCTGCCTTGGAACTCAAGGAATTACCTGAAAAGTTAAAGTATGTTTTCTTGGGACCCGATGAGACTCTTCCTGTAGTTATATCTTCAAAATTGACAGAGAAATAGGAATTGAGTCTAGTCAAGGTTCTGAGTGAGAACAAAGAGGCAATAGGATGGAGTGTTGTTGATTTGAAAAACATAGACCCCTCGATTTGCATGCATCGCATACACCTTGAGGAGGATGCAAAGCCATCAAGAGAGATGCAGCGGAGGCTGAATCCCAATATGCAAGAGGTGGTGATGAAAGAAGTGGTAAAATTACTAGATGCGGGTATCATTTATCCCATCTCTGACAATACATGGGTAAGTCCAACTCAGGTGGTACCAAAGAAGTCGGGTATCATGGTGGTACCAAACTCAACAGGTGAGCTAATTCCACAATGCACAACCACAGGATGTCATGTGTGTAATGATTGGAGAAATCTCAATCTGAACACCAGGAAGTATCATTTTCCATTACCATTTATTGATCAAATCATGGAAAGATTAGCCAGGCAGAGCTATTACTGCTTTCTGGATGGGTATTCCGGCTACAATCAGGTGGTAATTGATCATGTTGATTAGGAGAAAACCACTTTTACTTGTCCGTATGGCACGTTTACTTGTAGACAGATGTCATTTGGTTTATGTAATACGTCGGCAACATTCCAACGATGTATGATGTCTATATTCTCTTATATGGTAGAGAAATTTCTTGAAGTGTTCATGGATGATTTTTTAGTTTTTGGGGAAACCTTTGAAGACTATTTAAGGTATTTAAAACTGGTACTTAAGAGATGCAAGGAGATGAATCTGATCCTAAGTTAGGAAAAGAGCCATTTCATGGTTCAATAGGGGATAGTACTGGGCCATATTGTATCAAAACAAGGGATATAGGTCCATAAAGAAAAAAGTTGAATTAATTTCAAAACTTCCTTCTCCCACATCTGTTAAGCAGATACGCTCTTTTATGGGTCATGCCGGGTTTTACCGAAGGTTTATCAAAGATTTCAGCAAAATCGCCCGGCCGCTATGCAACTTATTGGCTAAGGATGCTACTTTCGTTTTTGACGAAGAGTGCCTTCATGCCTTTGAGGAGCTACGTAAACAACTATCACCAGTCTCGATTATTCATCCGCCAAACTGGTATCTACCATTTGAGCTCATGTGTGATGCCTCTGACTATGCCATTAGAGCTGTGTGGGGTCAGAGAAAAGAAAATTTGTCATATGTTATTTACTATGCCAGTAGGACTCTGAATAAAGCTCAGATGAACTACACAACTACCGAGAAGGAGTTGATGGCAGTTGTCTTTGCCTTGGATAAATTCCAATCATATTTATTAGGCACCAAGGTTGTCGTTTACTCGGATCATGCTGTTCTGAGGCATTTGCTGACTAAGAAAGACTCTAAGCCCCAACTGATTCAGTGGATTCTATTGTTACAAAAATTCGACTTGAAAATCAAAGATAAGAAGGGTTCAGAGAATGTTGTTGCGGATCATTTGTCAAGGATTATTGTCAAATCCACAAAGGAAATTTCTCCTCTTAAGGATAACTTCCCGAATTAAAATATGTTCAGTGTGGCTATGGTGGAATAAATATCGTGGTATGCTGATATCATCAATTATAAAGCCACAGGTTGAATCCCAAAAGGATGGTCTAAGAATGAGAAATACCGATCTTTCAACAAAGTCAAATTTTATATATGGGATAATCCGCATTCGTACAAGTATTGCTCTGATCAGATTATCAGAAAATGTGTCCCCGAGAGTGAGGTGCGAATCATACTTGCATTTTGTCACACACTGGAGTGTGGAGGGCATTTTGGAGCACAAAAGACAACCCATAAGGTGCTGCATAGTGGATTTTACTAGCCATCCATATTCAAGGAAGCTGTCCAATTTTGCAAAGCGTGTCTACGATGTCAAAAGCTTAGCTCCATATCTCGAAGAGACATGATGCCTTTAACCCCAATTCTGACTGTAGAATTATTTGATGTGTGGGGTATTGATTTCATGGGACCATTTCCAAAAGCAGATAAGAATGAGTATATACTTGTGGGGGTTGATTATGTTTCAAAATGTTTAGAAGCAATATCCACCAAACGTATTGATCATGACGTGGTGGAAGAATTTGTAAAATCAAATATTTTCTTAAGATTTGGTATGCCGAGAGTTCTGATCAGTGATGGTGGAAGCCATTTTGACAACAAGTTTTTTTCCGCTCTGTGCGAGAAGTAAGGTGTCACTCATAGAATTGGTACGTCATATCTCCCCAAATCACAAGGACAAGTGAAGGTTTCTAATAGGGAGATTAAAAATATTTTGGAGAAAATGTTATGTCCGGATTTGAAGGATTGGTCGCGAAGGCTAAGGGCCCGTTTGGTAGGCGGTCCGGTACTGTCTTATCTGGTCCGGTCTGGCTGGTCTTATCTAGGTGGTGTTCTGAAAGTCTGTTTGGTAAAGTTGTCTGGTCTTATGATCTTATTCAAGTTGTTTGGTCTTATGTTTGGAAAATAATACAAACAATAAAAAATAATATATAAATTTCAAAAAATATATTAAGTATGAAAAATATATAAAATTTGAAACAATATAAAAAATTTGAAAATAATGTAAGAAATTCAAAAATAATATAATTTTCAAATTTTATAAATTATTTCGAATTTTTATATTATTTTTTGAATTTTATATATTATTTTTGATTTTTTATATTATTTTCAAATTTTTTATGTTTTCTCAAAGATATATATATATATATAATTTTGTATATTATTTTTGAATTTTATATTTTTTTCAAATTTAATACATTATTTCAAATTTTTTATATATTTTTCAAAACTTATATATTATTTTATAAATTATATATATATATATATATATATATATATATCTTTAAAATTTTATATATTAATTTTGATGTTCATATATTTTTTCGAATTTAATACATTATTTTAAAAATATATATATTATTTTTCAAATTTTATATATTATTTTCGAATTTTATACATTATTTTTTTATTTTTCTATTATTTTGGAATTTTTTTATTTTCCCAAATTTTAAATATATTTTTTGCATTTTATATATATATTTCAAATTTTATACATTATTTCAAAAATTTTATATTATTTTCAAATTTTATATATTTTTTAATTTTATATATATTTTTCAAATTTTATGGTCCCTTGTGTTAAGACAATTGTATATAAGACCACTTGAGACCATTATGTTTGGTTGTCTCAAATTACCCATTTTGGTCCCAAGTGGTCCTTGTTTTTTTGGAACCGTTTTTTTGGAACCGTGCTGCCAAATAGTGTCCGGTCCTAAAAAAGCCATTATGAGACCGGACCACATGGGACCGGACCACGAACCAAACAGGGCCTAAATGATGCACTTTGGGTGTACAGAACTGCGTTTAAGACACCAATTAGTATATCGCCATATCGTCTTGTGTATGGTAAAGCGTTTCATCTCCCTGTAGAGCTGGAACACCGAGCATATTGGGTTATTCGAAGATTAAATTTTGATATAAAGAGAGTCAACTGCAAGAGCTTGAGGAGTTGAGAAATAATGCATATGAAAATTCTCGAATTTATTAGGCTCGAACAAAAGCATTCCATGATAAACACATCAGAAAGAAAGTTTTTGAGTCTGGCCAAAAGGTTTGGCTATTTAATTTGAGACTCAAGTTATTTCCTGGTAAGCTCCAGTCAATATGGGATGAACTGTACAAGATTATGAAGGTTTTCCCCCATGCAGCAGTGGAGCTTGATGATCCTGACACTGGAAAGACGTTTGTCTTGAATGGGTAGAGATTGAAGCATTATATAGAGGTTCGTCCAGTTGAGGGTGTGGTAAAAACGATCAATCTAACTGAACCACCACCTGAGCTGGATAAGCTTAATCTAGAGTACTAAGAAACGACAACGACGTTGAACATTGGTACTAGGTAAATAAGAGTAACTTTGAAGCCTGGTTTGTGTCTGTAGACAGTAATTTAGTTATTTCAACATTTAAGATCGAGTCCGTAAAAATCGAGTCGCGAGGCCATCATCGTTACAGTAAGGGAGTGTAAATGGGGCCGAGGAATCTTTTAAGAAGTGTGGAGTTGAAGACGGGATGAGACGATGAAGAAGAGACCAAAAATTTAATTTTTGGGCTAGCGACCTACGCTTCAAGCGTAGGCCAAGCTACGCAAGAAGTGTAGCTGCGAAGCCTATTATAAACAAGCTCGCGACAGTGTTCCCTCTCATTCTCCATTCTAGCTCTACTTTCTCTCTCAATTCTCCACCATTCTTCAAGAGGTTTGATCATATTATTTACCCATTCAATTCCTCATCATTCATTGCCAACGAATCGTCAGATTAGTTGGTGATTCGACCGGATTCGCGTGAAGAACTCGAAAAATCACCAAAACTCAATTTTTGGAAATCCATCGTTTCTCTCGATTCGGTGAGTTTTGTTCCATCATTTTGATTTCATATGACTTATTTAACTATTCTAAACTAGTTTTGACGAACGAGCCCCATTAAAATTATGTTTTGATCCATTTTCTAAAAGTTGAGTTTTTCGACTTCGGAATCTGATTAAATATTGAATTTTTGGGATGATGGCTTGTTTAATCGTCATATTGGATATATTTAGATATAGTTTGAGTTTGATTTGGTGTCCGGTTCGTTATTGCTTACTTTTTAAAAATTCCCTATTGTAGGCATGGCACAGACCAAGATTTCGGCGAGACGAGTGGCTCAGACTGCCGTTGTGGCTGATCCACCAGTACGACGGAGGTCGAGGTCATCATCACCTGCACTATCACCTATATGATGCCGTAGCACGCGCGCTAGGAGGCCAAAGTATGTCAATTCGGCATCCTTGTCATTTGAGGTAGAGGAGCCGGAGAGCTCGACACAAGGGCGTGACATCTTATTACCACATGGTCACTTGGTGGTTAAGCTAGTTACTCCACGGGCACCATCACCATCACCGCCACCTATGCCAGAGTAGCAGACCGAACAAATGGATGAGGATATAGAGGGTGATCATGCTCAGCAGGGGGATGACACCGATGAAGGTGATGATGATGATAGGGCTGATGAAAGGGTGTTGGAGCCACCTGTAGAGGGTGATCCCGGAGTGTTAACCACATTTTTTTCGGTACCCAGGACAACATCAGTTGAGCTTTTATTAAACCGGGATTTACGGAAGGGCTATCAGCAGGAGATGACATACCTGTTGAGGATATTTAGGGATTTATAGCCAGTGCTAGCCTGGATGATTGTCGATTGAGGGTGCGACGTCTTTTGCCTATTCTAGCCCCGGCTACCCCGTATATATGCGAGGATATGATTCGGGAGTTTTGGCTGCACATACGCCACTTCAGTAGGGGGCGAGACTATTGATTGTGGTCTGAGGTACAGAGATATAGATTACCCCCAGACTATTGTTGAGGCGTAGGGCATTCCAGACGAGTGTTTGCCTGATTTGGCTGCTGAGTTCTTGCCTATGCCCGAGGCACTTCTGTTTATTTCTGATCTGGTTACACCTCAGACTGTCGGGCAGTGGGTCGATGATCATCGGAATTGCATGAAGAACATGGACTATCATCCTATGCTATGGTTCTGGGATGTGATAGTTCAATCTCAGATTCTGCCACACAGTCACACTACTATGTGTTATGTGTCATTCTCGGCCCTCCACTACACATTTGAGTTCGAGAGGTGGATTTATATTCCATAGATTTTATGGGGAAGCCTATATGCGCACTACATTCATTTACACAAGGAGTCCAAGGTTAAGTTGCGGCGATTTCATATTCGATTCCCATGCCTGGTGATGAAGATTATGATGGATGTCAGGATCGAGATAAATGTGGCTGAGCATAATATATAGAGGGATGGTACGCCATATGCTAGAGGGATGTGGACTAGTATCTGGACTCAAGTACATGCATATGATATTATACGATGCCGACCAGTGTTCGGTGTGTTACCGACACCAGATGCACAGGCGCAGGCTCAAGCAGATTATGCGGGCCAGGCTGATGCCGACATAGCTCAGGATGATGCCAATATGGCTCACAAGGCTGAGATGCCACATATGCCAGCTGCTGCTAAGAAGGTTATGATGCCAGAGGCACCTGTGGGCTCAGTTGGAAACGGAATGCAAATATAAGTTGGAGTTAGATTAGTTATTGCTTCCCCTTTCCTAGTCAATTAAGGGTTTTAAATCCTTTTTATCTTCTAATTCTACTACATCCATCTATAAATACATCCATAGGGTAGACACAATTCGTAATTCTCAAGGAGTGAACATTAGATTAGGTATTCTTCTTTTATTATTTCTATTTCGAGGAGCGTTGGTATGGATAATGCTAATGAAGATTATTCTGACCCAGAGGAATTCATAGAAGTTATGGAACCATACGTGGATATGAAGAGCATGAATGAAGGAGATACGAGTCGAAATGGAAGCCGAACCACACCAAAATTATTTTTGCAGTGTCGGTTGCAATTTGAAGAGATATTTCGTCCGAAGAGGATGAATCGAATATTAGTTTCGTCCAAAAGAAAAATCCTTAGAGAACGAGGATTGAAAAGTTAAGAAAAATCAGTGTGTAAAAAGGTGTATCCGGGCTTGGTCCGAGAATTCTATGAAAATATGACAATTTTGGGACCGCCGAGATTTGAGGTGATGAAAGCTAAAGTGACTCAGTGGAGTGCTCTTATTGTGATTGGAAGAAGAAGTATTGTCGAGCGTAGAATATACCAATCGGTACTCCGATAAACTTACAAGGAATATTGAATGAACATCCTATAGTATGGCCACATAAAGATGAGGAAATGGTTCGAGAATTGTGTGCAGTATCAGATCCGAAAGATAGGACGTATGATAATTGGTGGTTGAAGTTGGATCTTCTTTATTTGGATTGTGTCGTTGCGGCTCAACTTCGGCCCAATAATCGAACTAGTGTAAGGGATCATGTTATGCTTAGAACTTTGTATGCCCTAACTCATGGGTATAAAGTATGTGTTCCAACATTGATTATGGCTGGGATATCGATTGCCTGAGCAATTGTGAGTAGAGAATGTGCGAGTGCCGATAAATTTGAACATTATCTTTCATACCCATTTTTGTTATCAAAGATCATTGCTGAGTAGTTGGGTGATAAGATGAAAGAGTTGGATGAAATACGATGGACGATTATGAAAATATATTCGGAGGAAGATTTAGAGAAGTTGAAAGAGACTGCAGACTGCCGGATATAGTTGAAGAGTGTTGTGTCAAGTGATAAAGAAAAAGAGGAATATTAGGGTTTAGATTTAGGCTTAGGATTTTTAGTTTGTTTTATTTATAGGGACGATAGACCCTTAAGGCCACGTCTTTGTTTCTTTTAATTTTATTTTATTTTAGGATTGTAGGCCCTTAAGGCTAAATCAATATTTTTTTATTTTGTTTTTATTATTTTTGAAAAAATATATATATAAATAAATAAAAAATCTTTGATTTCTTGAAAACAGGTTTTGATTTCTAGATGTTTATGATACAATTTCTTTTCCGTTGCAATGTTTGGGTATTTGTGCGTTGTTGATGATATCTACAGGTGATCCAAATCAAGTTTGGGGGAGGGAATTCATATTGTGCTTTGGAATCCAGAATTGAGCTTCAAGGGTAACTGTATCTATCTCCTATTTTATTTTTGACCATAAGGACATGGTCTGATTTATGTTTGGGGATGAGGTAATAGTATTACAAGGAATGAAGATTTTCGGAAAAAATAGTTCATTGTTTTCACGCATGAATGTTTTGCATTACAATTTGATTGATTTTGTGTTTATGATGCATGAGTAGTATGTGATGTGATATTCCCATTCATGAGAGTAAATATTAAATCAAGTTAGTGAAGTAATGTGGTTTTACATAGGTGAATGAATGAGTGAAATTGAAATTAAGAAGGACGACCTTGACCTATAAGCACAAGCACACATTCACTATGAGAAATAGGTTAATTTTTTACTATGTAGTTGAAAAATAATTTTGCCACAATAAAAGAGGAGACGGGGAGATGTTTTGGTTGAAATGGAAAAAAAATGATCTGAGTAACCGGGCATTGGTATCACCAATATCATTGTTCGCGTTTAAAGGGGAGAAGACTGATGAGCATTAATCCCATGGAAGAAGCTCGGGCCCAATTAGTCGAGACTAAAAATCCTCACTGGAAAGTCCGGAGACTTAGAAAGACAAAAAGGGATGAAAAGTGGAAAGATGGAAATATGTGTTTTTATGAAAAATGACAAAGTTTGATCAATGAAATAGGAGAAGATAAACTGAAATATCATAATTGAGTGTTCACAAAATCATGGAAGGTTGTCATGATTTTAAGTAGAAAGTAGCGAAATCATTCACTTTAGTGGGAACCACTCATGACACGAAACTTGATATAATTATTGTTCGGTAGTAAATGGGAGTATTTGCATCCATACTGTCTTTTGCATTATATCATAACTTAATTAAACATGTGTGTGAACTCATGACTGCGTGATTACGGAGAACTGAGATGTTTGTAGGTACCATCACTGGAAACCTTCACGAGACTTCATTTGTCCACTAGGGGAACCTAGGGGTTTAAAAGGCTTGTCACACGTGTCAAGTATAATCGTTGACCCTCACGAAAGTAAGGGATTAGGTTAGAGTAGTTAGAGTAGATAGAGTAAAAAGATCATCACAAGAAAAGTTTCCTGAGTTTATTGCTAAGGGACTAGCAATATGTAAGTTTGGGGGTGTGATAGGTCTCAAATATTAGTCATTTTGACCTCTTAACTCATTATTGTTACGTTCTTTCATTACATTATTTGGTATTTTAATGTTGTTTGTGTGTTAAAGCATTTTTCAGGAGCTTAATGAAGAAATGGAGCTAACTTCGGTGAATTAACTGAAGAGTGTGTTCTTTTTATCCAAGAGTAGAGTCAAAGAGGCAATCCGAGACAAAAATGGCTCCCGGAGGGTAAAAATGGCATTTTCAGAAGCCGTCATCTTCAGCGAAAAGTATCGTGGGTTCGAGACGGACGTTTTGGCTCATTCACGGAGAAAAGTGATTTTCCATAAAAACCCTACGCTTCCAGTACCAAAAAGTGGCTAGAATTGCAAAATCTATGCTTGGACCTACGCTTGAAGCATAAGCCAGCTACGCTTGAAGCATAGCCCCTAGCATAAGTGCGGCAACTTTGAGGATTTCTGTGTGATTTTTCCTACTTCACCCTAGGCTTAATTGGAAGACGTGCTTGCGACTCCAGACCTTTGTATACATGTATATACACTTATATTTAGGGTTTTGATGAGTTTTGAGAGTGAAAAGACTGAAAATGGTCTTTCTATGCCATTGTCTATATACACAAGACCATACATCAGACGTGGAATATTCTGGAGGTTCTGATAGATAGAGGTTGGTTGGTTCTGTGAGACATTTATTCAAGAGGTTCATTCATTCAGACTTGCTGTTGTTGAGAGCCATATTTAAACCTAGAGATCCGAAAAAGAGGACTATGGAGAGTGTTTCTACATCAACGATGCAGTCACCTTCTACCATGGCCAACTAACTCGGTATCTAGGATTTTCTAGCAAAACACTAGCCAAGTAATGTAGTTCTTTCATTGTTTTTAACTGTAACGAGGGGAAACTGTGACCATACTATGATGATTGTAGTAGTTAAGAGACCGTACTGATTTACAATATAAAATTATATGTTTGTTCTAAATTCTTGTCTTAGATGGAATAATTATTTTATTTTGCACAATAATGATTATTCAATATGGGCTGAAACTCAGATGCTTAATCATGGTTATCTACACAATGCTAGTAATGAAACTTGAAACCCTAGGTTGACACAGGTCGTGCCTTGGCAATTTAATATAGAAATGCTTTAGTTTATTTTCATGCATTAGGAATAGATTAGAGTAATATAATTGGCATGTACTAGTTAGGTCAGTCATGATACGGGTTTTCGCGATCCGGTTGATGGTACTCCTTTTTAGGGTTGTATTTAGCTATCTACGATATGACCTGATTCACAGTTATGGATCGCCCTGTTACAATAAAACGGTGTTGAACTATATTTTGCGGTTAGTAGTGGAGTGATAAAAACTCTAGTTTTCTCTCTCATCTGAATCACAACCATTTTACTTGCTTTTTAGATAATTTATAATTAAAATAAATAAATTGGTCTTTAACCACCCAAACAAACAAGATTTCAGAAAATATAATTCGGTGTTTCTAAATTATTAAAGTGAACAATCTCAGTCCCAGTGGGATCGATATCCCTTTCTCAAGCCGTTTGTTATTCTATAATTTATATGCGCGCTTGCGTAGGGTAAAACCTAGAGTCGTTAAGGTATTATTTTTAACCACATATTTTTATACACCCAACTGAGCATCAAGTGGCGACTCTGTTGTGCCGTCGATCCTGGTCCTTTTTATATTTTTGGGAAGATTTTTCTATTGTTCAGGATGTATATATTGCATTACAGGGTGTATGGAGTGGACCTTATCCACCGAGGGGTACATGTACAGACGGAACTCTGCCCGATTTTTGTTAGTTTTTTCAGGTGGCGTTCCAGTGATCCTAGACTCCAGTACGGGAGGTCCTGTGGATTTTAGGGCGTTACAACATGGTATCAAAGCAATGTTCTTTAACCTTAGGACAACGGGTTAGGGTCGACCTTGTGGTTTGTAATTGGACTTTCCTTTATTTCATACGTTATGCATTATGACTATGTTGTGAGTTGGCTTTGTTTTCATTCCCTTAGTGGATCGGAGTGTTGTTGTCTTACGTGTTAGGTGTTTTAAGTTATGACGTTGTCTGACTTGTCCCCTTATTGTAATTAAATTGGGTACACCATAGTGGTGGATATTTCCCGGAGGGTGCGAGGTTTGCACTGGTAGCTCTAGTTGAGGGTATACAAGGTTACTGTAGGTTAAATGTTTTGAAGATAGTTTTGTTTCGTGTGTTAGACCTTTTAGACTTCCGTGGGTCTTTCGTGATTTCCCTTGTTAGGGTTGTTAGTACTTAGTACGTCTATTAACGTCTTGGTTTCTCGATAACTGTTAGCAGGATGGGGATCATATCATTGGTCCGGGTTTCGTGCTTTACCAATATTGTTTTGCAGGTTGTATGCTAAGTGTTGTAGCATGGGCCAACGTGGCATTTGTGTCTAGCTACGTGTAGTACGTCTTACATCTTTGTTATATCTAACGTGTACTTGTTTTCTGTGGAGGCAAGCTGCCACGGAGGGATCCTTTATAGGGTATGGCATCTACACTAGTTTCCCTGATTGAGAGTGGATAGGATACTCATAGTCTAGGAGTCAATATCAGGCAGTGGACAGGATCATCAGGGCTTGGCAAATGGGTTGGATTCACCTGTTGTATGGGATTTAGTGGGTTCCATTTGGTGCGAGGTTTGAGTGGGCACAATGAGATTAGGGTCCTCGGAGGAGAGAGGTCTGGTATCACTTCTGCCGACCGCGTGGGCACGATGTGATTAGGTGTCGTCAGCGTTTGAATGACTAGAGGAGATTCCGTTGTACCTATGTTCGTTGTGGCCTTTAGGGGCGATTGTCCCTTTTCAGAAGAGGTTACTCGTGATGTGTGGGTGTGTACCCAGTACCGTCACGTCGGGTATGTCAGGACTCGATGTCCATGGTTGCCATCGGTTCAGATTGGTGGGGCAGGGGGTCATGATTGGTGTTCCGTTGTGGCCAGTTGGGTCATAAATGGAAAGAGTGTCCTCTGAGATTTGTATGCCCTAGGGAAACACTAGGGTGAGACATGTTTCTTCCTTGTGGGAGATCATGAAATGCTGAGGGGTGTTAGTGATCGTGTGTGGGACTGGCGCACGATGGTTATTAGTAAGAAAAAGATGGGTTATTTACGTTCTCCCCTTTTCCTTTTAAAGACACGTGTTAGTTTTTCCAAATGTCTAGTAGTTTCCCTAGCGAATTGTGACTGTGCGATAAATGGTATGCTAGAGAGCGATAAAATTTGTTGTGGGTAGTCAGAACTATGTCTATTTGTTTTTCTTTTCGTGTGACTCGTAAGTTTGGGTATAGCCTAGCCTCTAAAGTGCTAGACTTTTTACCAGTACGAGAGTAAGCGGCTTGGCGGTTACGTTGAGGTTTGCCGGTGATAGGGTTAGTCAGAGTGACTCGTTGGAGACAGAGCATTTCTTGACGTTTTGACTAGTCTTGGTACGGTTTTTTAGGCCTGCCTGAGAGGTTTTTCGTGTTCGCGTGAGTTGTTGACCATCTCGGGTGGTGCGTAGTGTGTATGTCTGAATTATGTGTCATTGATGTGTGTTTTGGTTCGACTAATTTAACTTGTCTTGTACTGAGGAGTATATATTTCGGAGTCATATGTCCTTCTTTGCCCTTTTGAAGATTTCATTCCTTATGTCAGTTATGGCACCTATTTTTGTAAGTCGAGACTCGGTGTGAGTCAGTGTCGCATCGCACCATTCTAGCAATTGCAAGTGTGCGATAGGTGGGATTAGGAAAATGTCGTGGTGTCTCATTGTGGAGTGCTTGGAACTTCGAGTCATAGTGGTATGTTCTCATGTTGTGTGAGCTAGGGCCATGAGATTTAGCCTTGGGTATCCTATTGTTAAGAGCTGTAAAGTAAGCTGGCAATTTGTGTGTCTTATCCACTATGATGTGGATCCCGAGAATGAGGAGTTAGGGGGTCTGACTATTGAGGTGAAAGTGCACTATTTCATTCAAGGATAGACTATGGAGTTGTATAGTGAGTACCCTAGTCACCATAGTATGTTAGTTTGTATTGGTATGAGTGGTTAGTGATTCATTGAGGTGTTAGGTCACCGTGTGGATGGAGGCCATAGGGCCTAGCGAAGTGTGTCCTTTAGGTTATGAATGGTTCCCTGACATAGGGAGTATGAGTCAAAGGCCCAACTTTTGTCAGGAGCCGAGCTATGAAACTGTGGACTCAAGCTGGAACGGTGATGACTCTTTCAGCTGTGAGGCGTGAGACTTTTAGGTAAAGATAATTACGTTCCTCCTAGGTATAGTCTATGGACTCTAGTCATTGTTGAACTCATTTTTGTATCGAAGAGACGGTAAACCGAGGTGTGATGGTCTCCTTTAAGAGTCAAGTGTCTTGTAGTGATTTTGCAACCACGTCTAGTTTGTGGACTCGTAGTTCGATGTGGTTACCTTTGGTACAATAAGTAGTATTCGATGTATGATGATGGCCTGATTCCATAGGGTAGGAGCTTAGGATCTTAGAACCTAATAAGAAGTTGTTTCAATACTTAGAGTTATGGATTTGAGGTATACTTCTAGCTAACCTTCGAGGTGGTAATCATAAAACAGTGTTAGAGTTGTGTCATTTTCCTTGTGGTGCATGTAGAAATCAAGGACTTGGGTTTGTTCTTTGGTATGTGCCTTGTGTTGAGGGCAAGCATCATGTTTTCCGTCTGATGTGTGCTAGCTGCATAATCGTGTATGTTTTAAGCAGGTTAGTGGTTACTCCACTGGTTGAGTCTTCGTTGACTTAGTGATTAGCGCTGATGACTTAGTTCATTCCTCATTATATAGATGTTTAGCTATAGAGGTTGACCGTTATGGTTCTTCCTTTATGAGGTGGTGGTCGTATACTTTTGTCTCGCTTGTCGGTTAAGGTACGAGGTGCGTACTCAGGGTCTCATTGGCGTGTGTGTCAAGGTGTGTTAGCGGGCCTGACCTTGGTTAGTTGTTTGCACAGTGAGGTGTTGACACGTCATATTGAGTCAAGGGACGAGACAATGGGATCTTCTTGTTGAGCATATTTTTGCTCGTTTCTTTTTTCTTCACCCTTTCTCCAGGAAGGGAACCGGTTTTAGACGGGGGGTGCGCGATGGTGGTTTTAAGGAGCCAACTTTTCCTCTTGAGTCGTCCTACTTTTTGACGTATCCGTGTTTCAAATTTTGTATCTTTGACAAACAACGTATCAGCTGAGTATGTCACATTGTTATTCCTTTTGACTTTGGGTTGTTGCGTTATGTATATGTTCTCATCAGGTTATTTATATTTTGGCTTGTTGCCACCCTTTGGTTTTTGTTCACCTTGGAGAGTGCGGGGCTTCAGTTTAGGGAAGTCCTTGAGGCATCGGGAAATGAAAATTGTTTCAATGGCTTGTAGTAGGTACATGACTGACAGGTATGCTACGTGGATTATAGGAGTCGTCCTTTAGGCCTTTAAGGTGGGTAACCTCATGTCGGTCTCTCCGAGAGAGAGAGGGTTTATGCAATTTGGGGAGGAGTGACAAGCTATCCCCATGTCCGGTTATCTGTCGTATCTCTGGATTGGATTAGGGAGGTGACCTACCAGTTAGTTTTGCCTCTAGTGTTAGTCATTATCCATAGTGTGTTTCTTTCCATTTTTCTATACTACGGATGTATCTATTAGATCCTTAGCATGTTCTGAAGTGAGTTGATATCGATGTGTCCAAGGATGTGTTGTACAAGGGGCAACCTGTACGGATCTTGGATACACATGATCAAGTACTGTGGGGTGGGATCTTTTCCCTGGTCAAGGTTCGCTAGAGGCTTCGCTATGTCGAAAAGGTGACCTGAGTGAGATAGGGTGTTGGCGGCTCGGACAGAATGCCCTGTTTTCTTTCAATCTTACAAGGGGGTTGTGATTTAGGGGACGAAATCTCCTAAGGAGGGAGGTTGTAAAGTCTGGTGTTAAATTTCTATTATTTCTTTTAAAGATTAATTAAATAATTGTTGAGATGGGTAAATATTTTACAGGTATTAAATTTTATTATTATTATTCTTAATTAATATATATGTATTTATGTTATTGTAATAAAAATATATATATATATATATATATATATATAATTTTATAACACACACAAAACACACACAAACACAGGCACACGCACACGCACAGACCTGATATGCGTCATCTTCTTCATTCGTCGCACTTGAGAGAGAGAAAGTTAGGTCGCGATGGAGAGGGTTTGGTCGCATGAGAGAGAGGCCTGGTAGGGAGAAGAGAAAAAAGGGAGAGAAAAGCTTCGGCTGGAGAGAGATTCACCAATAGTGAGAGTGGGGCAACAGCGGTTACAGGCGACACGGTGGTGACGTGGCCTGGTAGTGGTGGCGCGACAACAGGCCCTTTGGTGTGGTTCGGCCAGGTGGTTTGGGGGACCGGTTCGGCATCTGTCCGGTCTCTAATAGTCTTGAAACTTGAAGGTTAGTTGACCCGTGGGCTTATGTATGCCATACTCGAATTTGGGATGATTTCGTCAATCAGTTTGGTGTAGATCGCGATTCTAAATGCTGAGTTGACTTTTGTATTTTCATTATTTTGCATGCCCTAACGTCTATGAATTTTAATCATATATTAGTATGTTATTCTAGGCATCGTGGTGATCGTTTTTGCGCATCGCGGGGTCTGATTGGATTAACGGTAGGAAAATATAATTTTTGGGGTTGCGGTTCGGGAAATGGTGTTGGTTCATCGTTGTGGTTGTGCACGCTTCTAGAGGTAGGGAAACCATTATTTTATTTACCAGTTCACGTACTGTGGGGCGTGTGAAATTATAGTTGTGATGTTCGGAAGTTATGATGACGTAGAATTGTGTTCAACATGGTAAATTGAAAAGAATAAATAAATAAAGTAAATTATTTGGAAAAAATAAATTACTATTATTGAGATTTTGACGTGTTTTCGTGCTTAAGTGATTATTATTATCATGTTGCGAATATGTTGATCGATTATATTTATCTGAGTGGTAAATATATAAAAAGTTTTTTTTAAAATTGATAATAGGGTGATGTGTTACGTTCCTACGTGTTTTTACTCGAGCATGCTATGTGTGTATTAAATTAAATTGATTATGGAAGTCATGCATATATGCCTAGGGTGATAGCGATAACATGATATAATTATTATAAGTCATATTCATCTCACGAGCATGTAGTCTGTGGGAGACGAGAGGGCAAGATTGCATTGAACACCGAACTTTGGGGTACAACCATCTTGGTATAGGGATTCCGGGGTACAAAGATTTTGCTTGTTCCTAGGACTCCGGGTTACGGACATCCTAGATGAGTCACGTACGCAATTGGTCGTATAGGATGTGACAGCAGGATAGTAGAGAGAGCTACGCCTAGGATATGAGTCACGTACGCAGTTGGTCGTACAGGATGTGACTGCAGGGTAGCCGAGAGAGTTACGCCTGGGTTTTGGTTTCCGCGTTACTTTAGGGATTCCGAGGTACAGAATGCCAGTTCATTCCTAAGACTCCGGGTTACAGATATCCTAGATGAGTCACGTACGCAGTTGGTCGTACAGGATGATTACAGGGTAGCAGAAAGAGTTACGCCCGAGACTCATGTCTTGAAATATAGGTAGGCATTGACAGGCATCACATTCTCACATCATTTCATGATATCAGTTAGTTGAGACGTTGTATATATATAAACTTGTTCTACGATTCTCTTACTATTGTTATAGCTGGACCGATGAGTATTCAGTATGTAAAGTTATGGATCTCACGGGTACGTAGACCAAAACGAGATGTATATTTTATCTTTGTTCCAGGATGGGATCCATTTCTGGTTTTAGGAAGAGCCAGTTAGTCTCGCCAGTTAGGGCGGAGACAGGGGGAGTTTCCCTGATGAGCATTATGAGTTCATTCCCCTTATGTTTATTATTTTCAGGTTATGTGACTGGACATGGTCGGATGTAGGTGTTGTGATACTGTTGGCATGTTGGGACCTACTGTTACATTTTGTCGTTCAGGTCATGTTAGGACTAGTTTACGTTTACCTTGCCCTTTTGGATTAATGTATTATTCTTTTCACACCTACGGGGGTAGTGATCTGTATCTATTGCCGGGTTGGCACATACTTCATTTGTGTTGGGTATTATCATGTATATTTTAGACTATGCATATGTTATGGGGCTTGGAGGGGTGGCGACTCTATTGTGTCGTCGATCCCGATACTTTGTTATGTTTTTGGGATGGTTTTTCTATTGTTTAGGATGTATATATTGCATTACAGGGTGTATGGAGTGGACATCTGCCCGATTTTCGTTAGTTTACAGGGTGTATGGGGGTTCTTATACAGACGGAACTCTGCCCGATTTTCGTTAGTTTTGCCAGGTGGCATTCCAGTGATCTTAGACTCGGGAGGTCCTCTGAATTTTAGGGCATTACAACAGCTCCTTGTTTCACTCCCTCCCCTTGTTATTCCCCAGCCCCTCCTTGAAAAAATGAAATATAAACTAAGTATAACCAAGGCCAATTGGGAGTTAGTGGTAAACACATGTCCAACATGTAGGTTGCAGGTTGGAAATGAGACATTTGTCCTCTAATACTGGTTTAGTTGCTCATGGTGGGGGAGATCAACATCGTTAATGTAGAAACGCCCTCCATAATCTTTTGTTTTGAATCTTTAGATTCTGAATGGCTCCCTTCTTCATAAGAGGTAAATCTCCAGAGATATTGCTCTGAAAATTATATAATTAGAAGCTCCTTAGATCTGAATCAGACCTTGGTATTTATAGAAGAAGTTGAGAAGAGTCCTGCTTGTTTTAGACTTTTCCCACTTGGAGTATGATTCATCTTTTATGTGTTTCTCTTCAATTTTGAGCCAAAACACTTTAATTTGATGTAAATACACCTTATACACGTGCTTAGAGGTGTTGGAGTCGAAGTTAAGCCAAAGAAAGTTAAATCGGATTGGGACTGAATTCTACAAAATCTGTCAACTGATGCCTATGCCCACCCCTACGCATAGGTGTAGCGTGGGCGTAGGCCCTCCAGCCATGAGCGTAGGTAGGCGTAGTTTTGATGTTTCTAGCCATCTTTTGTTTGTTGTTTGAGTAGGTGTGTGTAACAAAAAATCATAAAACCATTTTTCCAATATTTCTTCCATTTGAACCCCCTTTACTCCGTTAGTATGTTTCCTAAAGTTTTGGCTTCGAAAAATGTCTTTTTGGCCTCTGGGATGCACTTTTTGCTTGAAAACTCATATTTTTCTCTCTTTTTGGGTGGACACAAGCACATCATTGGTTAATTCACCAAAGTTAGCTCATTTTATTCATTAAGCTCCTAAAACATGCTTTAGACATGCAAACCGCATAAAAATACCAAGTAACGGAGTGATGAGATATAACAATACCGAGTTAGGGACCTAGAATGAACAACATTCGGCACCTATCAATTGGGTTTGGAACAATTGGCAATGTTGCACCAATGACATTAAACATTAGTCTTAGGTAACGAGAATTAGTTTCGAAGCCTAAGTTTGTATTTGTAAATTAGTTTGGTAGATTTAGGATTTATTTTCGAGTCATTTAAATTCAGTGGAACATGATGCAATTTCAATTTTGTAGGATTGAAGCCCCTTAAGGCCAGATCATTGGTTATTTAATGCAATAAAAGACTTATTCCTTGTTAAATGATGAGTATGAAATTTCGAAAACACATTAAGAGTTGTTTTTCCCTTGCTATGATATTGGGTAGTTGTGTTTTGTTGAAAATCTTCACAGGTGACTCAAAACAACTTTGGGGAAGGAGCCGAGCATTGAAAGAGAAACAGTTATGGAATCGCACTTCAAGGGTAACTATTTCTTATCTTTTTTTTTTATCCTAATGACCATGAGGACACGATCTTGTTTAAGTTTGGGGAGGAGGTATAGTTTTAGTAGATTTAACAATGGAATGATAGAAAAATAAAATTGAAAATTTTGAAAAAGTTCTTTATTTTCATGAATAAGTGGTTTACAAAACAAGTTTATTGAGTTTATGCTTATGATTTATGAGTATTATGTAATATCAAATTCTCACTCATGAGAGGAATGATTAGATTGAGTTGATGGAAAAGATGTGGTTATACATAGGTGTGGATTAGTGAAATCGAAACCTAAAAAAGCGATTTTGACCTATAAGTACATGCACATGATCTCTTTTGGTTAGATTGGTTTCACTTTGAGTATTCTGTTGAAGGAAGTGTCAAATGCTATGGAAAAAAAATGAATGAAGAAAAATAGCATGAAAAAATATATATATAGTTGAATGTATACAGAGAAACGAGACTAGATGGTTTGGATTATTAAGCCCAAATGGGTGCTTTATTACCTAATGCCCTAAATCTATCTAGCTTGGGAGTCATTGGCCCAATGTCCGTTACAAACCACTAGAAATTTTGTGGAAAACAATAAGAAAACATGGCAAAATGAAAGACACAAAAAATGAGAAGTGACCTGATTCAATATTAGCGAGAGTTCACTTAACACAGAAGGTCGCTCGGATTGGAATTAGAAATTAGCGAAGTTATTCTCTCTTGTGGGAACCATTCATGACGTTGATTCGAGAAAGTCGTTAGTCAGTAATGAGTGGGAATATTTGTGTTCATATGAGCTTGTATCTTATAGTATGACTTACTTAATGAATTTGTGAACTCATGAAGGCATGGAAACAGAGAATGAAAGAAGTTGTGGGTAGTATAACTAACCCTCATGAGACTTCACTCGTTCACTAGGTGTTGCCTAGGGGTTTAAAAGGCTTGTTACACATGCTAAGTATAATCATTGACCCTTACGAAAGTAAGGGATTAGTATAGATTAGCTAGAGTAGATAATCATCATGAGGTGTTGTTAGTTTTTCTCTTCAGCAAATTGCTAAGGGACTAACAATATTTAAGTTTGGGGATGTGAAAGGAGCCGAATGTTAGACATTCTAGGCCCCTAACTTGGTATTGTTACATCTATTATTCTGTTACTTGGTATTTTTATCCGGTTTGTATGTCTAAGTATGTTTCGGAAACTTAACGAAGAAAACTAGCTAATTTCGGTGATTAATCGAGGTAATGTAAGTGACCTATGACAAAGGGAGGTTATGTAAGTGATTAATCTAGGCCTTTTTAGCCGAAAATGCATTTCGGGGGGCGAAACAGATATTTTAAGAGACGTAAATTAGGGATAACATAAAGTAGGAGTGAAAGGGGTCCAAAAGGAGGAAAAAGTGAAAAAAGTGGTTTTCATCATTTTCCTACATATACCCTATGCAAACAGTAGCTAAAAGTTGTTAGAAAGTGATTTTTTACGCACATGCCTACTCATATACATAGGTCATTTATGCATATGTGTATGTCCAGTGAACAGTAAACTTCAAATGTCTATAACTTCCTCAAAATAGGTCCAAATTGGGTGATTCAAGAGCTTGAAGTCCTCTTTCCAACCAAAAAAAGAACGCCTCAATCGGAGTTATGTAGTAAAAGTTAGTTTGACCCGAATTGATCCATTTTCATCCGGGTTGACTTTTTGTACACTCTAAGATATCCAAACACGTCTATACTTCATATTTGCACTAAAATTGGGTGATTTTTATCAGATTTGAAAAGGAGAACATCAAAGAGAAATCCTCATTAAGATATGACAAGTCTAATACAAGTGGGACTATTCTCAACTTTGTTTTATAAATACCAAGGTCTGGATCAGAACTCGGGGACTTCCGAATACACAATTTTTAGAGCACTTTTTATGGGAATTCATATCTTTTGAAGAAGAAAGTCATTTAAGACCTAGAGATTCGGAAAAGAAGACCATGGAGGGCATATCTACATCAACAATGTTGATCTCCCCCACCATGAGCAACTAATTCAGTATCTAGGATTTTCTAGCAAAACTCTAGTCAAGTAATGTAGTTCATTTATTTGTTTCAATTATAACGAGGTGATACTGAAGACCACACATGTGATGATTGTAGTAGATGAAAGACCGCAATTATTTAGTATTAGAAATTCTATGTTTATTCCACTCTTATCTTAGAACGAATGAATAATTTATCTCAATTAATCGTGTTTATTCACTATGGGCTGGAACTCGGATGCTTAAATCGTGACTTTCTACAAAATAGTTCTTAAAACTCGAAACCCTAGGTTTACACAGGCGTAGATTAGAGTAAAGTAGTTGGCATGTACTAATCACACTTTATCCAGAGATGGGTTTTAACGAATCTGGTTGATGGTATCTTTTTGGGGATTAAGGGTTGACTATTTGCAACACTAAACTGATTCACATGTGAAGGATCGCCCTTTTATGAGTGAACAAGTAAATGGATACATTATGTGGTTAGTGGTGGAGTATGAAAAACCCTAGTTTTTCTCTACTCTGAATCACAAACCAATTTACATATTGTTTTTAGTTAGCTTAATTAGATCATAGATTTCAAAACAAATCAAAACCTTTTCAAAACAATAATTCAGTACTTTTAGATTACTAAAGTGAATAAAAAACCAAGTCTCTATGGGTTCGGCATTCCCATTCTCAAGCCATGCTATATTATAAAATGATTCATGCGTTTGCGATCGATAAAATTAGGTCACTACAAGGGTTCATTCTTAACTACTATTTTTAACCCCGGTTTGACCGCATCAGGTTTTGCCTATTGGTTACCTAGGGGTGGTTCGGTATGACCAAAACACTTTAGGTAGTTTTTCCAACCATGTTCCATTAGCCTCTTCGAGCTTCTTTTTTAGGGTGTTAAATATTATTTGATTGGTTCTTTCAGCTTGTCCGTTAGCTTGAGGGTAACCTATGGAAAAAGTACTTTTATTAATCCCATACTTTGCCAAGAAAGCTTTTATCCTTCTGTTATCCAGGTTGGTTCCATTATCCATCATTATTGTCCATGGTAGCTTGAACCTGCAGATGATATGGCTCAGATAAAATTGATGACATAGATACTCTTGATGGTCGGATATGCCTCAGCTTCCACCCAATTAGTGAAGTAATTCGTGGCCAGTGGCATATGAGAAGTAGACCTGATGGCTTTCGGAAGAGGACTGACGATGTTTATTCCCTATCGGGCGAATGGATGAGGAACAATGGTAGGGTTGAGTAATTCTGGAGGGGGATGAATTGTATCTCCATGAAATTGGCATTTTTTGCACCTTCGGACGTGCACTTCTGCATCCCTTGACAGGTAAGGCCAAAAATACGCTTGTGTAAAAATTTTATGGGCTAACGATCTTCTTCCGGAATGATTTCCGCATGATCCCCCGTGTATTTTCTCCATGACCGCAGATGCCTTAGATGGAGTAAGGCATCTTAGGTAAGGTCCGGAGAATGATTTTCGATACAACTGGCAGTTGTAAAGGGCATATCTTACAACCTTCATCCTAATCTTTCTAGCTTCTTGCTTCGACTTAGGAAGGTCGCCTCTCTTCAGGTAATTAATTATGGGATCCATCCATCTGGGCTCCCAAGGGATAATCATCACCTCTTCGGGTGTCTAAAGACTTGATCTTTCAAAAACATTAATCGGGGCTATGTGCACCATATTTTCATCTACTATAGAGGCCTGGTTAACTAGGTGATCGGTATTCTCATTAATGTCCCAAGGGATCTATTTAAAAATTACTCTTGCTAAATCCCTCGATTTCCTTTAGTACCAAGCTTCTGTATGCCTCCATTGTGGGATCTCAAGCTTCATACTTACCATTGATATGATGAATAGTGAGTTGAGAGTCATTTTGAACTATGATATTCTGAACGTGTAGGCTTTGGGCAAGCCGGATGCCCGCCAGTAACGCTTCATACTCGGCTTCATTATTTGAGGTTGAAAGCTCCAGCCGGATGGATTGTTGCAGGTGGGTACCATCGGGTGTTACTAGTTTTATCCCTACTCTAACACATCTAGCATTGGAGAAACCATCTATGAAAAGCTTCCATGGTCCTGGCTCATCCTCTTCAGTTGAATCTTCTGGTTTTGTCTCCAACAAGAAATCAGTTACTGCCTGACCTTTGATTGTGTTGCGGGGAATGTATGTTATCATATATTCCTTATTCAATTGCCCATTTGAATATCCTTTCTAAAAGATCTTGTTTCGCCATTATGGTTTGTATTGTAGTTATGGTCGGCACTATGATAAGATGTGCCTCAAAATAGTGCTGAAGGCGACGTTTGGCATTGACCAAAGATAGCACTATCTTCTCATGTTTACTGGTGTAAAAGATACGCATTTGTTATCCCTTCCTCTCATTCAACAGGGCATCGCTAGTGGAAGCTGTTAATACCACCAAATACAAATATAGGGGATCCTCTACTTCTGGGGTTGCCAGTATTAGAGGTCTGGTCATATATTCCTTTAGTTTCTTGAGAGATTTCGCTTGTTTTGGTCCCTATACCTTTCCTTTCCCAGACCTGATGGCCTGAAAAAATGGTCAGCACCTATCGGTTAGCCGAGCGATGAACCGACTGAGAGTTGTTATCCTTCCTGTTAGTATCTGGACGTTCTTATGTGTTTTGGGCTCTCGCATCTCCAAAAGTGTTCTGACTTGTGCTGGGCTCGCCTGTATGCCCGTTTGGTCAATAATATGTCCTAGGAACTGTCCCGAAGAAATGTTGAAGAAACATTGGCGGGGTTGAGCCTCTACCCATACTTTCTGAGGGTATTGAACACTTATTGTAAGTGTTCCAAATGATCCTCCTTAACCCGCTCTTGACCACTGTATCATCGATGTAAGCCTCGATGATTGAGCCCATCATCCCTTGAAAGATCTTGTTTACCAGTCTCTGGAAAGTTGCCCTGTATTTTTTAGTCCAAAAAGCATAACTTTATAGCAATAAGTACATGTTTCGGTGATGAAATTTGTTTTTTCTTCATCAGATGGGTCCATTCATATTTGATTATAGTCGGAGTATGCATCAAGGAACTTTAGGCCTTCGTTGTCGGCCATGGCATCTACCATATGGTCTATCTTTGGCAATGGGAAACAGTCTTTCGGGCATGATTTGTTAAGGTCGGTGAAGTCGACGCACACCCTCCATTTTTCGCTCTTCTTCTTCATCATTACTACGTTGGCCAGCCAATCCGGGTAATGCACTTCTCTGATAAAGTTGGCCTAGATTAGTCAAGAGATTTCCTCAACTATGATTTGGTTTCGGTGGGCCCCTATGCATCATTGTTTTTGCTTGATCAGCCCCGTGCTGGGGTCCACGTGCAATGAATGTTATGTTATAGAGGGGTTAATACCAGGCAAATCCAGATGGCCCCATGCGAACACATCGGCATTATCTCAAAGGATTGTTGTTAGCTTGATGTTTTCCCCTTAAGTGAGGCTTGTCCCTACGTATGTAACCTTTCGGGTTGGTTGGGTACAATAAGTACTCCATTCAAAGGTTCTACGGCTATCGGGGATCCCGCCGTCCCTTCTTGTAATTGTTATTTAGGATCAGGTGCCAAATCGATCGGATCTGAAAGCTTCAAATCTGCTTGTTTCGGACCTTTTGAAGCTTTCAGATCCTTCAAAGTGATTGCATAGCACTCCTTAGCCACTACCTGATCTCTTTTGAAGTCGACGCCATTCGGATCTACACACTGCATTATTTGGTGGAGGTGGATGGGACGACGTGCATCATATGGATCAATCCCTTCCCATGATCAGGTTGTATAAAGGCTTGACGTTTACCACAATGAAAGTTTCCCTTAGCGTCGTCTTCGCGGCTGACACCGGTAGCTGTACTTCACCTATTAGCTCGACTTGTTTGCCATCAAACCCCATTATCGGGCTTCTGGATGGGGTAATTTCTCGTGTATCAATCTTCAATTTATCGAAGGCCCATTTGGTTATTATGTTTATACTGTTCCCAGGATTTATCATTATCCTTTTGATGAGATAGTTGGATACCAACAAGGTTAGCACCAGGGGATCAATATGTGGGGTCTGAATCTTATGTAGGTCGGTGGCAGAGAATATGATTCGAGCATCTTCCTTCTGGTTGTGGATCTCATTGATCTCTCCTACCCTTCGTAATTTCTAAGCCTTTCACAACTGTGATCTTTGAGCTCCTTCATGCTGGCACCACCGTGGGCCATAAAAATTATTTTCAAGGGTTGTTCGACCGTGGAATTTTTAGTCGGGGTCGGGATCGGTTGTTCCGTTCGATTGCCTTCTTTGGACACATATTCAGTTAGTTCTCCTTAGGCTATCATTGCCTTTACTTATCTCCTAAGGCTCTTGCATTCGTTGGTTTGGTATCCATAATCGCTATGGAAAGCGCAATGTCTGGTTCGGTCCCTCTGGTCCATTGGTTGCCTGATGGGAGGTGGTGTTCGGAAGATTCCCTTGGTTTGTTTTCTTGATGCAGCTTGGCCAAGGTGACCTTTAGGGGAGTAATTTTTTCCTCAAACCTCGGGAGTTTTTCCAAATTTTGTAAAGGTGTAGTCAGTGTTATAATATTTCTGACTGGTGGTACGCTCCTTTGATCAGACTTCCACGTTGACCAAGGTCGATCTTTTCTGTTGAATGATGTCTTCTTCTTCAATCTGCAGGTGGCCCTGGGCTCTGGAATCCAATTCTCTGATACCTGGAGGGGGCCTTTTTACCAGAGATTTATGAAACTTTGTCCCGGGTATCAAGGCCATTATGAAGGCTTCGATGATAAAGTGTTGATGATAATTGTCGATGGATCAGAGGACTCGACGTTGAATCTGGACAAAAAGCTCTTTAGGGATTCCCCCTTCTCCTGGATCATTGTAAAAAGGCTAGATATGGTTTTATTTTGTCTCTTGTTGCCGTAATACTGGGCAACAAAGAGTTTGCTCAACTTTTGCCAACTCTCGATAGACCCGGGTGGTTGTTTTCTGAACCATAACAGAGTTGCGTCAGTCAGGATTATCGAGAATACCTTACAAAGTAAGGCTTCATTCTCGGCATACATGGTCATCTTCTGATGGATCTTTCATTCCGTCGTAAGGGGTGAATCTGGGCATAACGGACTTCTTCGGGAACGGTACGTAAATGATATCTGTCGTAAAAGGAGATTGAATAGATTCGGTAAAAGCCTGATCAGCTAAGTCGTTAGTGGTTTGTGTCTTTAGGTCTCTCGTTACCTTCTTCTAAAATTCGACCCTCATCTCGTCTAGCCTCTGCGTCGTCAGAACTTCTTCCCAAATGGTGGTTCTGTTCGCATAGAGGGACAATTCAGCACGTTCCTCCGATCCATTACCCTTTTCCCGATCTCGAGGATGATTAGAGGCGGCCGGCAGAATGGGCATCTGGGCTAGTTTGGCGAGGAGATCAGCGTTCTATCTTTCTAGAGTTCCGCTCTTCCATGGCTACCAACTATTGCAGGATCTGATCAGTGATTTGGGAAGCCTCTCCCTGACCTCCTCCGTTGATCGGTACGTCTATCTGAGATTGGATTAACACCATTGTTTGGATGGAGTAAAAGAGAAATAGTGAAAACTCAACTAAAGAGGTGAGAGGATGATCACAAGTATGATAAAAAAAACTTTCTCACAGACAATAGCAATTTGTAAATGCCAAAATTTGCACAACACAAGAATGAATTTTATTGAGGCTTAGAGCCTTTATTTATACAAGAATGGGATGGTCTTTTTGGCCCATCTTTCATACCAATCCCATCCCTTAGTTGTAGGGATTGTTCTCATTCCTTTTTGGTGTCAATTTGTCCCTAACTTGTTGGGATATTGACTTGTTGCTAAAGAAATTTTAGAACAACCCAATAAATGGACTGGGCTGCATGGTTCCTTGATTGGATAAATTCTTCTTCAAGCCATCTGGGCCTGAGGATTTCACCTATTACAACCGCTCATAGAGGGCGAAGACTGCATCATTGATATAGTGATCATTTCCATGATTAGGTCAATCTGTTCTTGGGTTCTTGAGAAGAATATTCTCTCTCAAAGAGAGAATTTTGTATTCTGATGAATTAAAAGAGTATCTGATTTCTTCATGTAATCTTCACATATTTATAGACAAAAGTTGGTGTAATCATGACATGTCTTTTCCTGCACTCCAAGTTGACTTGGTGTGAGGACCAAGTAACAGCTAAATTGACCAGTTCGTCCTCCGTCTTTACTTGCGTAAGGAGTAAAAGAATACATTCTGATTTAGCACGTTTTCCAATACACCGACACTGCTAATCGATCACCGAGAAGCCGATCGTTCGGTGGCTTCTGAATTTTGATTATTTTATTGTTTTTGCGAATTTGTGCTTTGATGACTTATACTCTACTTATAGCTGACTTGTACCTTGATCTGAATTGAATGCTTTTATTCTTCTAAGTGTCATTCCGTATCAGGATTTTTGTTAAAACTCCGGAATTAACTCATATTCTCATTAAAGCCCCTGTAACATGCTTAAACACGCAACTCGGGTAAAAATATCAAAATAATAGAATAAATAGACTATTAATAATATAATTTTTTTATTCAAAAAATATTTAAAAATAATAAGAGAGTTCGTACATTTTTAAGTAGTATAAATATACACACATATTTTATCAATTATGTTTTTTTGAAATTTTTTTTAGGGTTAATTACAACGACACCCCCTGAGGTTTGCAACAATTACAGCCAGATTCAACCTTTGGCAAGTGGAGTCCACTTGCCCCCTGAGGTTTGAAAATTTGAACAAAGACATCCCGTGATGCCTAATTTTGACTATATTACCCTTCTCTCATTATGTATAAATATTTTGTTTGATTTTATTATTTGATTTAATTAGTTGGGTGAATTATAATTTGCCAAAATATATAAAATTCGAAAAAATATATTTAAAATTCGGTAAAAAAATATTTAAAATTCAAAAATATTATAAAATTCAAAAATAAATGTAAAATTCAAAAAAAATATAAAATTCTAAAACAAAGATAAATTTTGAAAAAAAATATAACTTTTGAAACTATACTATAAAATTCAAAAATAATATATAATGCAAAGAAAAAAATATAAAGTTCGAAAATAATATAATTTTGAAAAAATATAAATTTATGTGAAGATTAAAACATCATTGTAATGAAAAATTGGAACTTGGTGTCATTGATAAAGGTTATGGTTAGGGTTGCAAATGAACCGAGCCATTCGTGAGCATGCTCGGGTTTGGCTCATTAAGAGCTCGGCTCGTGCTCGTTCGTTTAGTAAACGAACCGAGCGTGAGCACAATTTTTAGGCTCGTTTAGTAAACGAGCCGAGCTTGAACATTACTAAGCTCGGCTCGCTAAGCTCGTGAACAGGCTCGTCTAAGTTAAATATTAAAATTATATTATATTTGACAAAAGAAAGTATTCAAATTGAACAAATTATGAAGATTATTGTGAAAAGATTATAGAAATTAGGCGGTCATAACATAAAATTCATTCATAAAAAATTATACTAGTGAAAATATGTTATAACAGACATGCAACAACTCAATCCAGAGAACTATTAGAAAGATTAATATATGTTGCACTGAAACGAGTTGTTCGTGAACAAGCTCGGACTCGGCTCGTTAAATCTGGCGTTCGGCTCGGGCTCGTTCGTTAAGCAAATGAGCCGAGCTTGAACATATTTTCTAGGCTCGTTTAGTAAATGAACCGAATTTGAACATTCCAAAGCTCGGCTCGGCTCGGTTCATTTGCAGCCCTAGATATGGTCCATAACAATTGTAGCACTTACCCAAAAGGTCATGGCATTTCACCATTTATTTAGTCTAAAACCTTATTAGTAAGCCATTACCTTTTGGGTCAGTGCTACAGTCTCAAACCTTGGAGCTTAATAATAAGGTTTTAGACTGAATAAATGGTGAAATGTCATGACATTTTGGGTCAGTGCTACAGTTGTTGTGGACCCTAACCTTTATCAATGATACCAAGTTCCAATTTTTCATTACATTGATGTTTTAATCTTCACATAAATTTATATTTTTTCGAAATTATATTATTTTTGAATTTTATATTTTTTTTCTTGGCCTTATATATTATTTTTGAATTTTATAGTATATGTTTCAAAAGTTATATTTTTTTTCAAAATTTATATTTGTTTTAGAATTTTATATTTATTTTAGAATTTTATAATATTTTTCAAATTTATATTTTTTTACCGAATTTTAAATATATTTTTTCGAATTTTATATATTTTGACAAATTATAATTCACCCAGCTAATTAAATCAAATAATAAAATAAAAAAATATATTTATACATATTGAGATAAGTGTAATATAGTCAAAATTAGGCATTAGGAGGTGTCTTTGTTCAAATTTTCAAACCTCATGGGGCAACTGGACTCCACTTGCCAAAGGTCTGTAATTATTGCAAACCTCATGTGTTGTTGTAATTAACCCTTTTTTTTAACAACAATATTCGTTGCTTTGGTTCGTAATATTGGCATGAACCCAAGGGCCATCTCAAACAAAACATCCAAACTAATGACTATAAATTACCCATTGAACCCCACTCTCTCAACATTCTAAATTCCCAAGTCAATCTCATCTACATCGAGTCTTCAATGGCCTCACACTACGACGTAGAAGTCACGGTCTCTTCAGCCAAAGAACTCAAGAACATCAACTGGCGTCACGGCAAGCTCAACCCGTACGCCGTCGTTTGGGTCGATCCGAACTCCAAATCCTCCACCAGAGTCGACCACGAAGGCGACACGTGTCCCTACTGGGACGAGACACTTGTCATCCCCTTCAACGGTCAGATTCAGGACGCCAAACTCTACATCGACATTGTCCACGCCGACTCCGAAGCTGACACCAAGCCCTTCATCGGCTGGGCTGGGCTCCCCCTAGACGACATAGTCGACGAAGTCGGCTACGGAGAGCGCGTGAGCCGCAAACTCGACCTCAAGCGCTCCTCGGGTCGTCCCCATGGCAAGGTTGAGATCAAGGTGGCCGTGCGCCAGCCACGCTATCATGCGCCGGAGACGTACTACGCACCCCCTTACCCTGCTCCGGCGGCGTGTGGTAACCAATATGGCCCACCACAAGGTTCGTATCAAGGGGCCCCACCAGTCGGGTATGGCTACGGTGCGACGTCGTACCCGACCGAAGAGAAGAAGAAGAGTAAATTTGGCGGGATGGGGATGGGGACGGGATTGGCTGTGGGCGCTGCTGCAGGGTTGTTGGGTGGGCTTGCGATAGCGGAGGGTGTGGATTATGTGGAGGACAAGATCGCGGATGACGTGGAAGAAAGGGTGGAAGATGATTCCGGTGACTTCGAGTAGGAGATTCTTGAATACATATACATATATACATGCATGTATCTGTATAATATGTATATGTTTGGCGTTTTGAGCGCCTCTAGTGGTTTTTTAAAATTCAGAAAAAAAAAAAAAAGTTTGCTAAAATGTTTTTATTTATTTATCAGTAAGTGCATTCAATTTAATTTCTCTTTTCCCGAAATTGTAATCACGTTTGTTTTTAGTTTTATGTATTAATTTGAATTGGTGAGTGGACGCCATAGCCTCTACTGTAATTCTTTTTTCTGTTTGTTTGTTTTTGGGTTTGAGAATGACATTACAGTAGACTGGTCCCAAAAGTTGAGCTATAAATGTGGAGGGTACAATGAGTGTTGGATGGTCCCATGGTTTAAAGATATTGGAAAATTATTAAAAAGGAACCATTCCTAAAGAATATTATTATAAACGGACCATTCAAATAGAAAAGTTGAAAGATGGTCATTTTTAGTCTAGTGACCAAAATACCCATATTTGCATTATCTTTTAAAAATTTAATTTTTTCAAAATTATTAATACTATCTATCAATAAAATAAAGTTACATATATATATATTTGTATATAAGTGATATATAATATTATTGTAATTTTATTCCAGAAAATAAATAAAACAAATTCCGAAATATACATATAAATAAAAAAATGCCAAAAAGAAAACTTTCCAAAAAAAGCCAAATGTACGGCAATATAAAAATCTTTTCAAAAATGCCAAAATTTTGCAAGGTAGATAATATTGACTTAAAATATTATACTGATGCAATTGATACAAATTTATTATTTATATGTGTATTTCGGCAATTTGTTTTTTGGCAAAAAAAATTGCAATTTTTTTCCCAAAAAAGCCAATTGTACGGCAATATTAAAAAAATTTCAAAAATGCCAAAATTTTGCAAAGTAGATAGTATTGACTTAAAATATTGTACTGATGCAATTGATACAAATTTATTATTTACATGTATAATTCGGCAATTTGTTTTTTGGCAAAAAAAAAATTGCAACTTTTTTTCCCAAAAAAGTCAAATGTATGGCAATATTAAAAAAAAATTCAAAAATGCCAAAATTTTGCAAGGTATATAGTATTGACTTAAAATATTGTATTGATGCAATTGATATAAATTTATTATTCATATGTATATTTCGGTAATTTGTTTTTTGACAAAAAAAATTTTACAATTTTGACACAAAAATTCAGCAATTTTAATGAAAATTTTGACAAAAAAAAAAAAATAAACATTTTTTTTTTGGCAAAAACAAATTTGCCGAAATAAAATTGCCAAAAATTTTCTTTTTGGCATTTTTTATTGTTTGGAATACAATTACAATAATATTATATATCACTTATATACAAATATATATATATATATATAACTTTATTTTATTGGTAGATAGTATTAATAATTTTGAAAATGTTGAATTTTTGAAAGGTAGTGCAAACATATGGGTATTTTAATTATTACACCAAAAATAATTCCCTTTTGGCAATTAAATTTGATGGTCCTTTATAGTAATAATCTTTAGGAATGGTTCCGTTTTTAATAATTTTCCGTTAACTTTAAACCATGGGACCATCCAACACTCATTGTACCCTCCACATTTAAAGCTCAACTTTTGGGACCAGTCTACTGTGATGTCATTCTCAAACCCAAAAACAAACAAACAAAAAAAAAGAATTACAGTAGAGGCTATGGTGTCCACTCACCAATTCAAATTAATACACAAAACTAAAAACAAACGCAATCACAATTTCGGGAAAAGAGAAATTAAATTGAATACAAATTTATATTTGTTTTCGAATTTTATATATATTTTTCAAAAAATATTATAAAATTCAAAAATAAATATAAAATTTGAAACAATATATATTAAATTTTGAAAAATATTATAAAATTCGAAAATAAATATAAAATTTGAAAACAAATATAAATTTTGAAAAAAAATATAAATTTTGAAAAACATATATAAATTTTAAATATATATATATAATTAGGAAAAAATATATAAAATTCGAAAATATATGTATTTTGAAAAAATATATATAAAATTCAAAAAAAATGCTTATGCCAAAATGTTGTTTTGGTGTAATGTATTTTGGTTACTTTAAATGTAGTTTTGTTATATTGTACTTTAGTTACTTGTATTTTTTAAGGTTTTAGACTAAATAAATGATGAAATGCCATGACCTTTTGTTAAAATACATAAAATATATATAGTTTTGTTATGTTATATGTTTTTATCAAAATTTATATATATTTTTCAAAATATTTTATTTATTTTTGAATTTTATATTTTTTTCCGAATTTTATATATTTTTTACAAATTTCATATATTTTATATGAATTTTATATATTTGTTTTGAATTTTATATATTTTTTTTGAAATTTTATATTTATTTTCGAATTTTATAATATTTTTCAAAATTTAAATTATATGTTTTTTCGAAATTTATATTTTTTTTCAATTTTTATATTTTTTCAAAAAATTTATATATTTTCTAAATTTTATACTCCCTCCGTTCCAATTTAAGTGTCCACATTCACTATTCAATCCATTCCAAAATAAATAAAGTCAATGCCATTTTATTTTGTCAATTTACCCTTTAATCATTTAAGTTTTAAAATATCTAAACTACAAACATCACATTACTTGGTGTGATTAAGGGTAAAATTGATTTTTCATTCACTATCATACCCATAAAAGTCATAATTTCAAAAATTTAGATTTTCCAAAATGAACTTCTAATTTGGGACAGAAGGAGGAGTATATATTTTCGAATTATATATATTTCAAATTTTATATATTTTTTTAAATTTTAAATATTTTTTTGATTTTTAGGGTGTGAAACTGTAATTTACCCATTAGGGTGGGGGCATTATGAAATTCAATAGTTTAGGGGGTTTATTGAAATTAATCATAAAATTATAATATAATATGAAGGGAAATTAGGTAAAATCACACATAAAATCAGAGTTGACCGGCTTGACTTTGGACGGAGGGGGTGAAAGTGATACCGGAGCAAATCTGGAGGGAGGTATCTGCTCGATTTGGAAACAATAAGGGTACCGCATGTAATATCACTAAACCTCAGGGGAGGTTAGTGATATTTTCTCAAAAAAAAATTAACCTAAAAATTTATATCTATTACAAATATATTTATAAAAATTGCATATGGCCCCTACTAGTTTATCAAAAAATTCTTTTGATAGTCTAAAAAATTATTAATTTTACCAATAAATTTATAAAAATTGCATTTCCACCCTTATTTTTTAAAACAATTCTTTTAGTGACCTAAAAAAATAAAGAAATTACTAAAAAATTTATAAAAAATTGCATTGGCACCCCTGGACAAGTTTCCTGGCTCCGCCCTTGTCAATCACCCTTATCATCACACTCTTATTATTAAAAATTATAAGAAATTGTATGTATTATATATCTAAGAAATTCTACCATTATATAATAAAATTTCATTAAAATTATTGGTTGACAATAGTAAAAAAAAAATATATATATATATATATATTTTTTTTCTATTCGTACATAAAAATTTATATATATTTTATTAGATATGTAATACCTATAATAATTGTTAGATATAACCCTTTAATATTTTTTGAGAATATTTATATAGTAATATATTAAAAAATTAAGAGCAGTAATTAAATAATGGAATTTTCTTAGTATTATTATTGATGAAATTTTTTAGTGGTAGAATTTACCTTTAAATATATATTTCAAATTTTTTTTGATGTTTTTGAATTTTAATTTTTAAAATAAAATTATATATATTATATATCTTATTTATTTATTGTAGATTTTTTTAATAATAAGAGTGTGATGATAAGAGTGGTTGGCGTAATGGGTATAGTGTAGTATTTAGGCATGGGGTAATTTAGAGATTTCATATAAAAATTAAATTAATGAAGGGCAATAAATTCATTTTATGCCTCCAAGGGGTGTCAATGCAACAAAAATAAAACATCAGGGGTGTCTCTGTTAACCTGTGTGTTGACTATCATCTGGGTGTAATTGATCAATACCTCGGGGGTGTCAATGTAAATTACCCTAATTTCAATTTTAAGAGAAGCTAAAAAATTCTGTTTCTCAAGAAATGAAAAAAGTTCAGACAAAAAACTTAAAACCAGAGTTGTCATTCAAATATGAATGGGACCATCATAATTAGGGTAAAAAGAAAGAAAGAAAATGAAATGAAAAGGGTTTATCCATCACTCAAGGGCAAATGAACCACACCTTCGTAAGTGGGTTTGGGCTTTAGCTCGATAAGAGTTGAGTTTGAACTCGGATTTGTTCGTTTAGAGTCCAAACTCCTTTTTTTTAGTGTAATATGGGTAGTGTATGAGTTGCCCATTTTATTTGAGGTCCATCATGTGATGTTTTTTAGTGTAATTTTTATTATTATTTTAGGATTAATTTCAACAAATTCCTCTATATTATCCAGTTTAATTAACTAATATTCACTGTATTTACTTTGCTCCCTATACTTTTCAATTTCATCATTATGCCCCCTCACCTCACATTTTGAGTCAAAATGCCTAAACTACCCTCAATAGTGTAAGGGGGTTTAGTGAAATCATCCATTTAAAAAAATTATTTTTATAAAATCAATTATATTTTTCGCAAAAATTATAAATTCAAAAATATTTATATATATTTTTCACAAAAAAAATTATTTTTCGGAGGGAGTATATTATTTTACAAAATATATATTATTTCGCAAAAAATAATATATATTTTTCGCAAAAAAAAATATTTTTCGGAAACAAATTCATATTTTGGAACATAATAAATACTTTTTCGCAAAAAAAATCATAGTTTGGAAAATAATATATACTTTTTTGAAAAAAAATATATTTCGGAAAAAATCATATTTTGGAACATAATATATATTTTTCGCAAAAAATTCATATTTTGGAACATAATATATACTTTTTTGCAAAAAAATCATATTTTAGAACATAATATATATTTTTTTGCAAAAAAAATATTTTTCGGAAAAAATTCATATTTTGGAACATAATATATATTTTTCACAAAAAAATTTATTTTTCGTAAAAAAATCATATTTTGGAACATAATATATATTTTTCGGAAAATATTATTTTCCGAAACATATATATATTTTTTGAAATTTATAGTTTTTACGAAAAATATAATTTATTTTCGAAAATTAATATTTTTATGGGTTGATTTCACTGAAATCCCCTTATACTATTAATGGAGGGTAATTTAGATATTTTGACTCAAAATGTGAGAAAGATGGGGCATAGTGATGAAATTGGATAGTATATGGGGCAAAATGGACACAATAGGGGTTAGTTGATTAAATTGAATAACATAGGGGATTTCTTGAAATATACCCATTATTTTAATACATGAATGTTAAATTAATAAATTGACAAAATATATACTTCCTCCGTCCCAAATTATAAGTGTCTTTGGGGAATCAAATTTTTTAAGAGAATGACTTTTATTGTAGTGTTAGTGAATGAAATACCAATTTTATCTATGATCTCACCATAGTGATGTGATAGTTTATAGTGATATGTTTTATAACTTTAATTGAAGGTTAAATTAATAAATTGACTAAATAAAGTGTTTTGATTTTTCAAAGTGAACACTTATTTTGGGATGACTAAAAGAAAGAAAGTATACACTTATTTTCGGATGGAGGAAATATTATTTTGAATTGAGATGGAGAGAATAATTCTCGTCAATGCTTTTGTTCCCTGTAGTTTTGATCACGAGAATAGCTTAATTTCGAAACGTAAAAATTCATTTGTAATTTTAAATTTTGATTCACATGCATAGTACAATCTTCGGTTTAGGGGCGGAGCCACCCATGCCCCCTGCCCAAATTATGTAAAAAAAAAAATTAGCCTAAAAAAATATATATATTATAAACATGTTTATAAAAGTTGCTTTTGGACCCTATCAGTTTTTAAAAAAAATTCTTTGATAGCTTAAATTTTTTAAAATTTTACCAATAAATTTATAAAAAATTGCATTTCCACTCTTAATTATTTAAAAAAATTCTTCTAATAACCTAAAAAATATATAAATTTCACTAATAAACTTAAAAAAATTTACATTGCCCCCCAGACAAATTTTCTGGCTCCGCCCCCACTTCGGTTCATTAGCATTATGTTGCATATAAGTGTGTTTACTGTTAGATCTTGCAACATAAATTTAATACGTAGAAATTAATAACAAATAAACATTGTAAAACCATATTAAATTCACGTACCTCATCGATGATAAATACATGAATTATCGTTTGTCCGCTTTGCGCTTGGCTCCGTTGTCCGCCTTTATGCCTAGCTCCGCATCCTTATGTCATGTACTTGAAAGTGTGTAGCGCACTACCTCCTTCTTTCTGTTCTCAAACCGATGGGGCATATATGGTGCATTAACCCTTATATAGAGTAACAACAGGGGGGACGACATATCCACAAAGGAACATCTAGGGTTTCCCTTCCCATCATGAAAACCCTGATGGATAAAGATTATAACCAAAAACCATAGTCCAACATAAATTATCATACTGTCAATTAGACTACAATTGACAAGTAAGCCTAATCCATTAATTATCAATAATCACATTACAATCCTATTTTATTTTAAACTGTGTATAGGACCACATAAAATAATTTTTAATATAATTTATAATTAAAAATTCTAACAATCTCCCACTTGGTCCATGCACCTTAAATAATAAAACGACATGTGGATTGCAATATTACAACATTAGAAAAGTCGAGCGACCACTCATTTTATTTTGAAAACACAATCATTGAAATCAATGGGTTGATACTCTTCTCCATAGACTTCCTTAATAGTGGATCATGAATGCGTAAACAAGTAATATGTTAGTCTAAACAGTTCCATGGTCACAAAATCGATTTCATCAAAGATTTGAGCAAAACTGCATTTCATGATATGCGTACACTACATTTGGTCTAAACTCACATCTCACCAGTCGTCCTACTTCATACCATCATGGTATGTCACTCTGAACACATTACGCAAACCGCCAACATCCTGTCCAGAGTGAAAGGTGTACCGATATGGAGTCAATCTCATATCTAGCCTAAGTTATCACAGGCATTTGAGTTTACCGATGTGGTGTCAATCTCACATCTAGCTCAAATATTTTCATGAGTGAGAAAACACTTCAGGCAATCCTGCTAGCAAACACATTCTTTACATAACTAGACAATGATCATCATAACAGTATTTTGCATGCAAACAAATATCACTTAAAAAATAAGTAATCTCAAGGATAAATAACTGTCACCATAGAGGCATAAAACTAAAGACCAACTGTAATAAACATGATATATCAGGGAACATCAAGCATCATGGCATAACAACATCCGAATACCTAACCGAATCACATGTTTCTTAAAATCTTTAACTAAATTCCTTTAGTAGTCATATACTTTCTTTATAGATTCAGGAACAGTGTAATATTTTACTTATTCTTTTTCATCAATGTGCTTAATATACTTGGTAACCTTTTTATTATTTACACACTTTATGACAACTTCATTAATTACCCAAAATACCAAAACTTTTATTTGGAGTTCATAACCATTAAGGGTGCATTTGGTAACGGTTTGGTGCGGTGTTAGTCTTTTGTTTTGATTTGGGTTGGGTTGGATTTGGTTTGGTGTGGTTTTATTTTGGTTCCAAACCATGTTTGGTGCAGATGGTTTTAGTGTGAGAAAAAGTGATGCTGAAAAACCAAACCATGTTTGGTAAAGTTGGTATGGGTTGAAATTCTGAAACCAAACCATGTTTGGTAACTTGGGATGGTTTCACATTTTATTTATAAATATTAAAATTTTGTAATATTAAAATATATTAATATTATAATATATTAATATTAAAATATATTAATATTATAATATTAAAATATATTTATATTAATATTAAAAATTAATATTAATATATTAATATTAGAAAAATGGGATTTGGTTTGGTGTGGGTGAGATGGTGCAAGAGTGTTACACTAGGTTTGCTAAAGTGCTACAGTGAGTTTGCTACAGTGCCCGCACCACCCAAAACCATCAAAGTTGATGGTTCCAAAAATGGACCAAAATGGTTTGCTACAGTGCCAAACGGTTTGATATAATTGTACCAACATCAATCTTACCAAACATGGGTTGGTACCATTTTTTCACACCAAAACCAAAAAAATGGCACCAACCCATGTTACCAAACACCACCTAAGTCTTCAAGAAATTATTTCAACCAACATGTCACCTTAAACTCCCACTGAACTTAGTTAGGTATATAACATATGAACCTCATACATGATAATAATTACTTCAATAACACATATACTTCAAAACATCAAATAAAACAAATCACTTAACTCAAGATAAACCTTTAAGTTAAACAACCTCAAGAACTGAAAAGGTTAATAGAATAATATAACTCAAACAGAATGAGAATAAACATATTAATTTAACCACCAAAAATATAATGGAACGCAATTTTTTTTTTTAAAAATCGAGCACCAAAAATGAGACATACAATGCTCGAAGCTCCCACTAAATTTGTCACCCTTAAAAACCATAATAAAAATTATTTTGAGTTCTTTATTCCAAAACCTTTAGGTTACCTACTTTTCTCAAAAAAATATATTTCTTCTTTATCTTTCTCTTGAAACCGTCATCACATAAATCATAGTCTGAAAAATAAGTAGTCCAATAATCTCATCATTGACAAAGCATTTCAACCGACGTTCCCCTTATCTAGTATTCTCTAAAATAAAACACATTTCAACCTTCCTTTTGATGTCATTTTCTTTTATTACTCTTATTTCTTTTAATAACAATATGAATAACAATTCACCTTGAAAACCTTAAAGACATAAACAGAGAATCTATATATAATCACGTGGACAAACAATTAATCATAAAAAATGATTCTCTACAACCTCAAAATATAACTAACTTGCGCATCACATAGATGTGCTTATTACCGTAAACATTCCATCATTTGTGCCCAACATAAAACATTGTCAGATAATAATACCTTATCCACAAAATTCAATATGTTATATCCCTGTAAGCTATTTCTGAATAGCGGAAACATTTACAACTTTAAAACATGTTATATTGCATAACACAAAATAAACAACATATAAAATAATATGTCACCACTTTAGGGATTATAACTTGAATTCGTGTTTTAGGGTTTAAAGCCGAATTTCTCAGGATGTCTTACTATGTGCAAATACCGTCCACCCTACGGGAACAAGAAAACTCATCTAAAAATCACATTTTGGCAGAATTTTAGACTTATTTACCCCTAGATAGAGAACAAATCGCCCATAGACCTAGTTGATGTACTTTAACTATCACTGAACACTTCTACTACATTTTAGCAAGATGATTATCCAGTTCTAATTCAAGCACTCTCAATTATTATACTCACTTCATCTCACACTAAGACATTGATCACCTTTTGGCAGAACGAATGCTCTAATGTAAGCAAGTGGACTGTGAGGCCTATTTCAAAAATAATAACCTCAATGAGTGTGTCACCTTTTGACAAATAACACCCATTTTAGCTACTACCTTGAAACAGTCCCTTTACCGGTCTTCCTAAATTCCAGGAAAAACCTAACCTGCAAACTTTATTTTATTTAGGTTAAACAATTTTCTTTAATAATATGCACATATATAATCAAGAAACCCAAATAAAATCAATATAAAATTACTTCAACCAAAAACTTTAATATAAACAATAACATGCTCATGCATATCAAAAAGATAATAGCAACAATATGCACTATTTTAACAATATCAAATTTATTTTAATAAATTTAAATAATTAAATACGGTTCATCTAAAAATTAAATTTAAATAAATTATGATCCGATCTGGAACCACTGTAGACCGACATAATTTATCATCTATCTTGAACTAGTCAACAATGGGTAAACCCACAAATCGATATAATTTGACCTGAAACAATTCAATTTTAACTAAATTGATACATTTAAACAATAAAATTAGCTGGCCCAATTAATATTTAAAACAGATTAGTCCAATTTTATATATTTTTTCCTTTCTTTTCTTGAAAAACTGGGCCCATTAGGGCACCAACATGCTACTTCTTCTTTACACAGTGTCAACTATACAGCCGGCACCTGTCACAACCGTAACCATGGCTGATCGTAGCCGCCTAAACAGGAGCAGCGACTAGAAGGCATCACCATATTCAATTTTCTCGCCGAATTCAATGGAGGAAAACCATCGCCATTAATTCTGTTCCTAACCATACGTACATATAGATCAACACACACATATATATACTAGCAAGAAAGTCACGTGCTATGCACGTGAGGATAAATCATAATTACAAAACAAGATAATTATCGTAATACTATGAAGTTAAAGCTCATACTTATATATGTTGAAGATGTGTCAATGAGAATTCATTAAGTGCAAAATTATAAATTTAATTAATAAATTAATTCAAATATTATATGAAGAACAAAATGATTAAACCAAAAATTCATAAAAGATAAATTCTTTAAAAATTCATAAAAGGTTATAACGGTTTATAATATCTTATTAAACAAAACTTCATAATATTACTTAATGTGACTCCTTCAACGAAATAAAAAATGTATATATATGTAAGAGGTATAAAAATTTATATAAATAAAGTCAAAATATTTGAACTTATATCATCTCTCTATGAAAAGTTATTAGCAAATTCTAGTGGATAACAAATTTAATATAGAATTTAATAATATTCATAATTATAATGATATTTTTCATTACATTTATCTACCAATTATTAAGAGTTAAAATAGGAAAATAAAAAATTGTGAAAAAATAGTAAAAAAAAAAACGTATAGAAGAAATAAAGTCCCATACTTGCACCCTTTTAAGGAAAAAAAAAAATCTTAGTTATCCACTTGGACCTTTCTAAGGAAATAAAAAAAAGTTTGTATTTATAGTTAAAAATGATTAGTAGTATATAGAAAAAATCAAAATACTTGCACTTATACGTATGTAAACAATATCTCAAATTATAATTAAAATTAGTATCAAATTTAATAGTATCTAAAATCATAGTGACATTTATCATAAAATTTATCTATTTAAGAGTTAGAATAATACTAACAAAAAATAGTGAAAAAGTATTGAAAAACGTACAGAAAAGTAAAAACCTTTCATACTTCACAAAAATAAAATGGATTACACTATTAAATTATAAGTGACCAAATATTTAAGTTAATCCAAATTTGCATGTTACACCTTTTATTTAAGTTGTTATACGTACTCTAGATACATGTTCTTTTATATTTGTAATTCTTTTGCATTTTCCATGCTATAACCAAACTATACTCAAATGGTATATCTCACCTTCTAATTAATCATTGTACTTGTGCCGCAGTCAAATATCCTATCATATCAATGTATACTCAAATCTTACTTTTTTTAATTTTTATAATGTGAGAACCAGAAAATATAACAATGGCGATGTTGAGTCTGAAATCTAAAAACAAAATTAATGCACAAACAAATAAAAAATACCTCAGATTCTCCGATCTGGTCACATATATATGTAACACCATCTCTCTCTTAAAAAAAAAAAGGTATACACCTTCTGTGTATTTTTGCTTGTTAATTATGCTAATCCTAATATCTTTCTAATGGAAGGTGTACTTCATTGATGATGTATTTTTGTTAGAAATTATATAAAAAAACACTTTTATTACACTCCTAATATGAGGAAAACAATTATTTTATTGCTGAAAAAACATAAAATATTAAATTAAAGTTACAAAAAAGGGATGATATCGTTTATTTAAAAGAACTATACATTTTGATAAATCTAATTCAATTCTAATATGATGAATATTAAATTTTAAATCCTTACCAGATCTCATCACTGATGGATTTTCGCAAGGGCAATGATTGTAGATACACTTCGCTTGGCCACCAATCCATAGTAGAACATATAGAATCAGGATCTGTGTTATCAAGCCATTGACAACAATTTTTGCATCTTCAATATTTTGAGTCGAGATTGCATAAATGGATGCCAAAAAAAAGAAAATAATTTGTAAAAGAAAATTATTGGAACAGTTACAAAGGCTCTTTATATTGGTTTATTTAAGCAACGTGAAATTACTTAGGCGACTAAACAAAATAGCCTAGAGGGGGTGAATAGGTTTTTTATGAATTTATTGACAAATTAAAAATAATTGCGGAAAAGTCAATTTTAATCCAATTCTCAAATAAGATAAATCATGTAAAGATTAATCTAAGTGTATAAAATAAAGCGATAGAAACATACGATGTTTTTATATGGAAAACATTGGAAAGACTCCAAGTAAAAATCATGGATATGCTCGGGTATCGATGCACTATGAATCAAGAGATATATAGACTCTATGAAGTTTTAGACTTACAAATCCCTTCCGATTTGCCTTTCTCTACTCAACGTCTGACAACCTTGAATCACTTGCGCTCCACAAAGCTTTCGCTTCGCTCCGTACTCTGACGGCTCCGCTTCTCAACGGATCAATGAACCACGAAACCTCCTGCTCCGATTTTCGCACTCAGACGACTTCGTTTCTTAAACGTATCTAATCAACCACGTTGCACAAGGTGGTGTGTAGATTTTTCAGAATCTAGGTCATTCAATTGAGGATAAGATTATCGATGTAGAAACACAATTGAACAAACCCTAAACAAGAAAGAACTAGAAGATATAGAATCACTCAATGATTTTCTTTCTCTATCTCTATCTCTATCTCTATAGAAGAATATGAATTGTAGAAGACTTGAAGAAATCTCACAAAGCCACACCCAATTCTGTAGCAAGCCTTGGTATTTATCATTTTTTGTAACTTCACATTGAACTGAGCAAAACCTTTGATCTGGACTCCAATATGTATATATCACATATATCAAGGTGTTAGAGTTGCAGCCGCATCAAAAGAACTTAAGTCGAGGACAAAAGTGATATTTCATAACATAAATATGAAGCCCTACCTACGCGTGGCACGTGGGGAAGCTATGCGTGAGGCGTAGGCCAATTTCCACCAGGCATACATGGAGCGTAGTTTTTGCACTTTCTAGTCACTTTTAGCTACTAGACGCGTAGGTTGGGCGTAACAAAATTCATGGAAACCATTTTTCTTAGGAATAGTGCCATTTGAACCCCTTTGACTTCATTAGAATGATTCTTGAAGTTTCGGCTCCGAAAAATATCGTTTATGCCTTCCAGAATGCATTTTTCGCTCAAACTTGCTCTTTCTTCATTTTTCTTGTATTTTCCAATTTCTTTAAACTTAATTTAAATTTGACAAACCTTGTTGATGACTTTGAAAGACCACTTCAATTTTTCTAAACCTACCCGGCCTTACAAGTCACTCAACAGGTAACGGGTCTACTCTCAACAGGTTTGGAAACTATGTTAGACTTACTCATTGTTCCATTGAATTCCAACCCCTTAGTATTTCTTGCAGATTTTCCCATACTCAACATATAATTAAGTTTAAATGTTCCATTAGACCATTTATGTATGGTTAAGGTAGCATCCTTCAATTCCTTTTCCATACCCCCAATCCTTATAGATTTTTTACTCAATTCCAATTTTAGAGTGCTTAATTCCTTATTGAGATCATCTACACTTTTCAACACCTGATTCCTTTCTTGTTCAAATTTAACCAATTTTTCAGACAATTTTGCTTTTTGGGTCTGCATGAGATTTAAGGTCTGAGTACTATTGGTAAATTCATCTCTTAGGGACTATCTTTCCTTGCCAACACTTTTGAATTGAACTATATATTTTGAAAAGACTTTGCTAAAATGTGTGGACTTTTCATAAAGTTTGTTATATGCATCTTCAAATGAGTCCCCACGATCTTCATTATCCTTAGAATCTTTATCCCCAGACATTGCCCAACTTGTAGCAACTTCATTAACCTCCTTACTTTGTGCAGCAAACACGATAAAATTCTCAGACTCATCACTTACCTCCGAGTCTGTCTCATCATTAGCTGATCCATCATCATCCCAAGTGATGGCTAGACCTTTTTTCCTTTTTGACTTATTAGCGCACTTCGCAGCTATGTGACCAAACCCTTGACATTCAAAACATTGAGATTGTTGTATTTTTATGATCAAACTTTTCATTCTGATTTTGAGCTTTTCTATTTTTAGAATCATATGATTTATCTCCAAATTTTTGTTCTTTAATCACTTCTTGATCATAACAAGATTTTAAAAACTTATGAAATTGCTTCATGATCATGTCAAACTGTCTTGGTCTACTTTCACCCTCCTCATCAAAGTCACTAGGATCCTCCTTAGTGGTTTTAAAAGCTATGTTTCTCTCTTTTGTGCCGCCAGACTTCTTAGAGGATTGAGCACACATCTCCATCTCATATGATTTTAGATTCCCTGCCAATTCTTCAAGTTTAATCTTTTTGAAACTCATGATTTCAGATATGACATAAATCTTAGACTGAAAATGTTCAAGTAGAGACCTACGAATTTTTTTCACTATGGTAGTCTCGGGAATGGGCTCTCCTAGATTGTGACAACTAGTTACTATGTCAGTTAATCAAGTCTCAAAGTCACAAAAAACTTCATATTCCTCCATCCTAAGCTGTTCAAATTGTGAATTTAGAATTTGGAGTTTCGAATGTTTAACTTTTGAAGTCCCTTCATGAGTTACTTGGAGAATATCCCAAGCTTCTTTGGCAATTTCGCATGTGAAAATTCTTGTAAACTCACTCACAGTCACAACGTTGTATAAAGCATTTAAAGCTTTGGAATTTCAACTAGCACTGTTTGTCTCATCAGGGGTCCACTCACTTGACAGTTTTATTTTAGATTCATTAGCAGAATCGTCTTTCACAGTGAGAGGTGTGTATCCTACCTCTATGGTAAATCAAGCTCTTTCATCTAGATATTTCAAAAACGCTCCCATCCTTGTTTTCCAATAGGTGTAGTTCGAGCCATCAAACAAATGGGACATAGATACAGACCCACATTCACGAGGTGAATCCATCGCATAAGTTCAGAATCTAACCCTAAGTAGTTGAACTAAAACGGGGCAACCACGCTCTGATACCAATTGAAATTACTTAGGCAACTAACCAAAATAGCCTAGAGGGTAGTGAATAGGATTTTTATGGATTTATTGACAAATTAAAAATAATTGCGAAAAATTTAATTTTAATCCAATTCTCAAACAAGATAAATCATGCAAGGATTAATCTAAGTGCAGAAAATAAAGCGATAGAAACACACGATATTTTTACGTGGAAAACCTTGGAAATACTCAAAGTAAAAACCACAGATACCCTCGGGTATCGATGTACTATGAATCAAGAGATATACAGACTCTATGAATTTTTAGACTTACAAATTCCTCAAGATCTGCCTTTCTCCACTTGATGTCTGACAACCTTGAATCACTCGCACTCCACAAAACTTCCTGCTTTGATCTTCACACTCAGACGGCTTCGTTTCTCAAACGGATCTAAGCAACCACATTGCACAAGGTGGTGTGTAGATTTTTCAGAATTTAGGTCATTCAATTATGCATAAGATTATCGATGTAGAAACACAATTGAACAAACCTTAAACAAAAGAGAACTAGAAGATATAGAATCACTCAACGATTTTCTCTCTCTATCTCTATCTATCTCTGCAGAAGAATATGAACTGTAGAAGACTTGCAGAGATCTCACAAAGCCACACCCAATTCTGTAGCAAGCCTTGGTATTTATAGACAAGGCTGAGATAAATCTTAAGTTTACCCTTTTTCGTAACTTCAGATCGAACTGAGCAAAACCCTTTGATCTGGATTCCAATATGTATATATCACGTATATCAAGGTGTTAGAATTGCAACCACATCAAAATAACTTAAATCGGGGATAAAAGTGAGATTTCACAACATAAATACGCAGCCCTACCTACGTGTGGCGCGTAGGGAAGCTACGCGCGGTGCATAGGCATAAGCTACGCGTGGCATGTAGGCCAATTTCCATCGGGCATACATGAAGCGTAATTTTTGCACTTTCTAACCACTTTTAGCTACTGGGCGCGTAGGCTGGGCATAACAAAATTCATGGAAATCACTTTTCTTGGGAATAGTGCCGTTTGAACCCCCTTGACTTCATTAGAATGATTCTTGAAGTTTCGGCTCCGAAAAATATCGTTTATGCCATCCGAAATGCATTTTTCGCTCAAACTTGCTCATTTTTCATTCATCTTGTATTTTCCACTTTCTTTAAACTTGATTTAAATTTGACGAACCTTATTGATGCCTTTGCAAGACCACTTCAATTTTCCTAAACCTACCCGACCTTACAAATCACTCAACATGGTTATTGTCTAGAACATATCAATACTAAACAATACTAACAAATGTTCTTACACAATGGATGCTTTACATTTTACCAACAATGAAACACATTCATGTGCATTCAATGATTTTAAAAATTGTGATGAAATCTTCTAAATGTGGGAACCTTTTGGCTTCTTACATTAACAATCTTAATTAAAAGTTAAAAATGGTATCGAATGATCTAAAAATTGTAATCAAATTAATATTCTCAATGTGGGGACTTTTTGGCTTCTTAACATTACTCATCAAATCTACACTACACTTATCATGCATTTTTTAAAAATAAAATTAAACAAAAACCATAAAACAATCATAATTCCCCTTAATCGTACAAGTATGCAGTATATACAAACTTTAAATTTAATAAATATATTATATTAGCAAATTTAAGAAGTTGTATTATGTCATAAAATAGAAGAATAAATATATAAATACAAAAATAAATGTAAAGAAATAATCATTACTCTATGTCTTTTGAAATAATCATTGGAGTTACACTTCCATTAATGCATACTAATTAATAATAAAAAAATTCAAAAATGTTTGGTTATATTCCTAACCCCACACACTTTTAGAATAGTAGCCAAGTATAATTAACTTATTGGAAAGTTCAAGAGTTAAAACAATAAATAATTATACATTTTTTATTTAAAATAAATTATATAATGTTGGAAAATATTCTGAGTCCCTCACATTTTATTTTAGAATAGTTATAGATTATGTGCATAGTTGCAAGATAAAAGTTGGTAATGCACTTTAAAAAATCCATAAATATGACCATATTCCCACTTTAAAACTCTCTACCGAAAGGCCTTCTGAAAACTGTGTTTTTATGTATAATTGCATAAACATATATACATATATATAGTTATGAGCTTCAACATTGGAGGTTTATGGCAAGCAATAATTGGTTATATATATATATATCATAATTAGATAACTAATTAATGAAATGAGGGTGCTTAGGCTAATGTTCAACTTTATCTAAATCAATCGTTTTGTGTGATTGGTTCATGTACCTATAAATGCAATGCACCTAATTCACTAACATTAAGTGGACATTTCAAAAGACATAACTCCACTAACTAATTAATTAACATTCTTAATGCAAAATTAGGGGAAATTAATGTTTTGAAAATACTTCAAATCTAAACTAAAAAAAATTCTCTTTTTGTAATCTAAAAATATAAAATATCTATAGAAAAAATAAAAGGTGCTTAGACTTTATATATCTATATATATATATATATATTATATACAAAGACACCTAATTAAACTCTTGTATTACAATTAATAACCATCAATATAAACCTCATAAGGCATTAACCATGAAACAATATTATGCATTTAATATTTAAAATAACATTATTTTTATTTTTAAAAAATCAAAAAAAAATTGGAAATATTCTAAGGCCCTTAGACTTTTAGAATAGTGTAGATTTATATATCTATATATATTATATATATACAAAGATACCTAATTAAACTCTTGTATTACAATTAATAACCATCAATATAAACCTCATAAGGCATTAACCATGAAACAACATTATGCATTTAATATTTAAAATAACACTATTTTTATTTTTTAAAAATCAAAAAAAAGTTTGGAAATATTGCAAGGCCTTTATACTTTTAGAATGAATTGTATATATAGATAGATATATGGAATATTCCATATATATACATACACATCATATATAACTTCTGTTTTCAATAGGCAGAACCCCATGGTCCTATTGACTCACCAATCCCCTGCAATTAATATCGGTGTATATACACACATATAGAAAGCTTTATATAACCCAGTACATACATATAGCATGCCCTTAAAAATCAATTGATTCAACAACGAATTAAGTATATATACAAAACTGTAATTTTTAGAGAAAGCTAGAAGCCGAATTCAAGGTTGAAGCTTTAGAAACATGACCTTACTATTATGATGTAGTTCATATTTGACCCAAATAGTTGAATCGTAAAATCATAGATATGAGTCAAAGTAGTTCGTGCCCAATTCCAACCACACAGTAGATCCAAAAAAAAACTTCGGCCTCACATATATATATTGATATATATATCGCATATGGTTTATAACTTTTTCAATTTCTGTAAGAGACAGCCTTTTCATGGGGTGCGATACATATGGGTACACACACATAACATATATATATACTTCTGTAAACCTATGAGAAAACTGTAAGCCATGTATACATGAATTTAAATTAACTAGGCACATTAACCAACGTGAATAACTTCAATCCATACATGTATCACTGCCTTTTATAATTCCAAATCAAATAAGCATCATGCGGACAACATCAATTCATGCTTAAAAATCATGTTTCAATAACTGTGATACGCCTGAATATGATACACGATTCAATTCTTTTTAATAACTATCTTGATTTCTACCCAAACATAACCTTAAACCAGGCTATGATACTACTCGTTGAATCTTGCAACATAAATTTAATATGTAGAAATCAAGAACAAATAAACACCGTAAAATCATGTTAAATTCACATACCTCATCGATGATAAAATACATGAATTACTGTTTGTCCGCTTTGCGTTTGGCTCCATTATCTGCCTTTATGCCTAGCTCCGCATCCTTGTGCCTTATACCTGAAAGTGTGTAGCGCACTACCCCCGTCTTTCTGTTCTCAAACCGATTGGGCATATAGGGTGCAATAAGCCTTATATAGGATAATAGCAGGGACAATATCTCCATGTAAACCCATTCGTAGATACCGAACGAATTAATACTTTTATAATTTAATAAAAAACAATATATAAAGAAAAATGATAGAAAAACTGTAGAACTTGAAGAAATAGTTAGAATTGGGGAAAAACTGGACCCTTTCATTCGTCTCTTTTCTTCCCTTTTATACATGAACTCTATTTTTGACCTCCTAAATGGGTATTAAATTGCATTAAAAATAATATCACTGTATTGAAAGCAAATCTAACGCTTTCAATTGGATTTTATTGTGTATTTTGTAACTGTCGGACCGCTACAAACTCTGAATCTGAAATGGGCTTTTATTTCTTGGGCATTATTCTATTACTGGGCCAACTGATCTTCATGTTTGAGTTTTGATCAAGTATTGCTTTGACTGATGGGCCTGATACTCACTATGGGCCTACACTTTGCTCTCAATTTCCAAGCCCATTTCATCTTTTGAAATAGGGTGGGAATTCGAAAGGTTATGTAACCGTTATTTTGCTTCATTTTCCTCAACTTCGACCCCTCAAATACAAAGGCAAACAAAGATCTCACTTTCTGGAGCTCTAAAGATTTTGGCAAAAAAGCTCTTTAAGGTTAGTCTCTTTCCTTTTCATTTTTTCTTTCTTCAATCTAGCACCATGAGTAGCGACAGTAGCCGAATCCCTTCTCTGGAGGTGATGGCGAATGAAATTCCTGTCATTTCTACTTCTGAAGTTGCCCCCAACTCAATTAGATTGAAACCACAAAAACTTTCCCGAAAACAATTGTGTAAGCTTTCCCTAGCCGATAGGTGTAAGGTAGAGTTCGAAATTCCTGACTATGTTTCGATTTCTGAGTATTCTACCGATTTGAACTTCAAATCGTATGAAGAAGTTGATGAGGATGAAGCTCTTTTCTCAGCGAATCACTTGGCCATACTCATATTTCTCCTTCATCCTTTCTATCACTCCGTTCTTTTTTCTTTAGGACTTAGGTCCTTGCAAGTGAACCCTAATTTTTTCAGGGTTCTGTCTGTAATACTCGTTCTGAATCACGAACGAGGCTTGAACTTAGGTCTGGCTGATTTCTTGCTCTACTACAAAGTTGATCAAATTAGAAAAAATCCCGGTCGGTACCATCTGCACCCCAATTCATCTCTGAAATTTTGTGATGGGAATCCATCTTCCGAAAAGGAATGGAAAGATAAAGTGGTAAAAATTGGGGGAAATTGGAGGGTGGATGCGTCCGGCCTATACCCTCTGCCAAGGACCTTCGGTATTTGTAAAAAATACAAATGTGGATTCAAAAATCCTGGCAAGAGCTTCTTTGTATTCTTTTAATTTTGCCTATTTTTCTTTAAACTGCTCGTTAGTTTTCCTTTGATCATGTGTTCGTATTTATTTTCAGCCGAACGCCTGGAGTATCTGAACGAGAAGGTCTTCACCACTCTTCCCTTCAGTAAAATTCTTTTAACTTCAAAGAACCTGAAGTCTATTGCTGCGCGTGCCTCTGAAGCCACCATAATGGAAATTCCAGAACCAGCCTCCAAACGAGCCGTGGTACAAAAATCTCCTGCCCCCATCAACTGGTCTGGTGATAAAGGAAAAAGCAAGGTGATTGATGTGACTGAAGACCCGAAGAAAACAAAGGGTATTCTGAAAAGGACGAACACAGATGATGCTCCAGCCGTTCAGAAAAAACTGAAGCTTGGCCCTCCTTCAGAGCATGTAAAAAAGAATGACTCCGAAAAGAATGAAAAAATACTAAGGAAATCTAGATCTGTAAGTGGCTACACCATTCCTGACTGTTGTTTCCCTCCAAAGTTTGACCGTGAAGGCAGTTGGACTCCTAACTTCGTGAAAAGCGATGGGAACGTTCTGAATCGCCATTCGTTGGCTATATCAGATCCGGACTCTTTGATGGCACTTTCTCGTGGTATGTGGCCACCAAAAGATGAGATCTTTCAACAACATGTCGATTAGAACGAGCTTTTGGCTAAGGCTCCTGTTTTTATTTTGGAGGTAAAAAGTTTTTTTTTTTTTTGAACGTAATGTTAACATTTCTGCTCTCTTCAGTCTATTTTTGATGTCTTAGCTCTCTGCAAAGCCGTTGAGGCGGGGGAATACAAGAGAAAAAGTATAGACACAGCGTATCTTAGGGCTGATAAATGTGCCTCTTTAGCTGAAAAGCAGAAGAAGATCGCGAAGTCTGAATTGGAGAGCTTAAGAAAAATTCATAAGAAAGAAGTCGATCGGATTGCTGAGCTGGAGAAACAAATCCATAACCTTGAGACTTCGAACGCTGTTCTGACATCCGGTTTAGAGCTTTGCCGAAGAGGTGGTATGGAAATGCATCGGAGGTATGTGAACATCTTTGATATAAAATTATGTGACGGGTTCAGATTTTGCCATGGCCAAATGTCGATGGACCCATTTGAACGTTCATATGAATATCCGGAGGCTCATGATACTACTTGTGGTGTCGTTCATCCGTACGTTGAGCCCGAACCGAGCAAAGACGAGAAGGACTTTGCTTAGTTTCTCTTGCATGGAATTTTTCCAGTTGAACGGCCAAATCCAATTTCTGCAGTTCCTTCGGCCGCAAATGTCATTGATGAAGTGGCAACTGAACCCTCCATTCCTCCTTCAAAGTATCATCAGCCAAGTGCCGAAGAAGTGATTCGAAATGATTTACCTTCGACCTCTTAATTAGAGGTTTTTTTTTGAACAATATTCATGGTCTGTAAACATTATATTTTTTGTTACTCCTGTGGCGAACATTTTTGAGCAGGTTTTGTGATGGCACTGATGTGCTAAGAATTTTGAACAAGTTGATGTGTTTTTAGAACACAAATTTTTGGGACGCATCTTCGTGTGTCTTTTTGGGACAAGAGCTAAAATGATGCCATATTTTTAGATGGTCTTTTATTTTCACCTATATGGCTTATATAATTTTAGCCAAGTTTTTTACTTGGGCTTTTCATGAACTTTTTTTTCTTTCTTTTGTGACTGTTGAGCATAAGTATTGGAGAATATGAATGCAATATCTTTATTAATTTGATACGGATCTTATATAAATAGCATATAACTTTGAAACAAATGTTTGAACAAAATTTAGGGTTATTTATATTAATTTTCTATTGAAAATACCTCTTCAGATGGATTGCATTCCACGCTCGTTTGATTTGTTTTCCTTGCTGACCGGCTAACCTGTAGGCTCCGTTGCCGATCACCTCTGTTATTGTGTACGTCCCATCCCATGTAGGATCTAACTTATTTGATCTTTTGGCCAACACCCTCAATACTTGATCCCCTACTTGGAAATATCTTGGTTTCACCTTTCTGTTGTAGCTCCTCATCAATCTTTGTTGATATTCTACTAACCTTATTGAGGCCATTTCCTTCTTCTTATCCATGAAATTGCCTTCAATTTTAAGAATTTCTTCGTTCTGTTATAGATCGAAGAGCTGTGTTCATGTTGTGGGGACTTCCAATTCAATTGGAATTACTGCCTCGACGCCATACGACATAGCGAATGGAGTCATCCCGGTCGGCTTTTGGGGAGTCGTTCGGTAGCTCCAGAGCACTCTTGGTAATTCCTCCAACCATCATCATTTTTCTTCAATCCCTTCTAATTTTTTTTTATTCCAGCAAAAATCGTTCTGTTTGTTATCTCGGCTTGTCCGTTTGCTTGCGGGTAGCTGATCGATGATAAATTCTGATTGATGCCATACTTGTCCAGCAACTCCCGAACGTATTGATTGTCCAAATTTTGCCGTTGTCCATCATTATGTACTTTGGCACTCCAAACCTGTAGATTATATTATTTAAAATAAAATCAATCACCTGAGTGTGCGTGATTCTTACATAAGCCTTCGCCTCCACCCATTTAGTGAAATAATATGTGGCCAAAAACACATGTTTTTTATTTGATGCTACCTTTGTTAGTGGTCCGACCGCATCCATTCCCCATCGTGCGAACAGAACGGGGGACGCCATTGTTGTGAGGAGCTCTACTGGTTGATGGATTATATGTGAGTGCCTTTGACACTTGTCGTACCTTTTCGCGTACTCTTCTGCATCCCGGATCATATACGGCCAAAAATAACCTTGTGTTATTGCTCTGTGGGATAATGATTTACCCCCAATATGACCTCCACAAATTCCATCATGCAACTGCTTGAGTACTTCTTGTGCTTCAGGCGGGGTCAAACACCGCAAGTAGGGCTCGGATATCGATCGGCAGTATAAAAATCCATTGATTACTGAATACTTGGAAGAAACTAATCTCACTTTCTTTGTTTCCCGTCAATCTTCCGGTAAAACCCCGATCTGTAAATATTGAAGTATCGGGTCAATCCAACTTGGTTCATACAGAATCACGTACACTTCCTTCTTTTTCCCGATCGATGGAACGAACAGTTCGTCCACGGGAATTATCCAGACCATATCATCCCTAGCTGATGATGCTTGATTTGCTATATGATCAGCCCCATGATTTTCCGCCCTTGGAATTTACTTGAAAGTTACTACCTGAAAGTTTTGTGCTTCCTCCTGAACAACCTTTTTATACTCCAGCATCCTTTCCTCATTTGTGTTGTAACTTCCTGCGATCTGATTTACGACTAATTATGAGTTGCTGAAACACTGTTAATTCTTGGATCTGGAGGTCCTTCGCTAGCCTTAAGCCTGCTAGAACTGCTTAGTACTCAGCCTCATTGTTCGAACTTTCAAAGCATAGTTTGATTGATTGTTGCAACTTGGTGCCTTTTGGGGATATTAATTCAATCCTCAAACCTGCCCCTAGGCTATTCACAGATCCATCCACATAAAGCGCCCACATTGGATTTTCACCGTTGATCTCATCTTCGGCTGCTTCATACTCGAGGAGAAAGTCCGCCACTGCTTGTCCCTTTATTGACGTTCATGGTTTATAGGTGATATCGAACATACTCAATTCTATTAACCACTTAGTCGTTCATCTAGAGAAGTCAGGTTTTGCTAAAATCACTTTGATAAAAAATGTTGTAGGGATCCTGATCGGATGAGATTCGAAATAGTGTCGTAGCTTCCGTTTGGCCTGGACTAAAGCCAAAATTATTTTTTCCGTCTTCGAATACCTTCTCTCGGCATCAAGCAACGTCTTACTTGCATAGTAAATAGGGTACTGTCTGTTCCCATCACCTCTCACCAAAACTGAACTGACAGCGTTCGGTGAAATTGCTAGATATAAAGTTAAATATTCATGATCTCTGGGTGCCGTCAGGATCGGTGGTTTTACCATATAGAGCTTCAGTTGATCGAAAGCTTCTTGTTGTTTCTCTCTCCAAGCCATCATTTTCTTAGACTTCAGTACATCAAAGAACGGTTTGCATCTATCTGACAACTTGGAAATGAACTGACTTAGAGCTGCCAATCTTCCTGTAAGCACTTGAATTTCTTTTGGGGATTCTGGTGCCTTCATCTCGATCAATGCCTGGACTTGTGCAGGACTAGCCTTGATTCCATCTTTGTTTACTATATGCCCCAAGAATTGTCTCGAAGAAACACTAAAAATGTATTTCTCCGGGTTCAGCTTAATTTTGTGTAACCGCAAGGATGCAAACACATCCTCCAAGTGCTTTAGGTGATCATCCTTGTGTTGGCTTTTAACAACCATATCGTCTATATAGGCCTCAACCGTGTCTCCAATCTGAGTCTTGAAAATCTTATCGATTAGCCGTTGATAAGTTGCACCCGTATTTTTGAGACCAAACGACATGACCTTGTAACAATAGGTCCCTCTTTCGGTTATAAACGCCGTTTTGTCTTCATCTTTTGGGTTCATTGGGATTTGATTGTATCCTGAATAAGCATCCGGGAAGGTGAGCCATTCGAACACGGTAGTTGCATCGATCATGCGGTCTATCTTTGGTAAAGGAAAACTATCATTCGGGCAAGCTTTATTCAAATTGGTGAAGTCCACACACATTCGGAACTTCCCATTCTTCTTTTGTATGACAACAACATTGGATAGTCAATCTGGATAATGAACTTCTCTGATAAAGTCAGTTTCTAACAACTGGTCAATTTCTTCAGCTACAAACTTTCCCCATTCGGTTCCGATCCTTCGGGGTTATTATTGTACGGGTTGTGCGCTGGGATGAACACTTAAAGTGTGCATCATGGTTCTTGGATCAATCCCGGGCATGTCGCTGTGCTCCCAAGCGAAAACATCGGCATTTGATCTTAGCATAGAAATCAAATTGCTCATTTCATCTTAATTGAGGCTTCTTCCAATTCGGGTGGTTTTCCCTTTGCTCCCGACGATCAGATCTATTGTAATAGTATATTCCTCCGTCTTCTCATCATCATCAGTCTGATCAGGAATGTTCGGTAATTGCTATAAGTGGCGTTCGACACTTTCGCCCTTTAAACCTTTGGTGACAATGGCGTAGCATTCTTTTGCTACCACTTGATCTCCTTGGATGTCAACAAATCCATTCCCTGAAGGATCAACATATCGCATCACCTGATGCAGAGTTGAAAGAACTCCCTGCATTCGGTGAATCCATCCTCTTCCCATGATCAAATAGTAGGAGGGTTGCACGTCCACCAGCATGAAATTCTCCGTTAGAGTTCGCTTTGTCGCTGTTACAGGTAAGTTTAGTACTCCAATTGGGCAAATCCTCTTCCCGTCAAAGCCTGCGAGCGGACTGGAGGTTGGCATGATCAATTCCATGCTGATACCGATTTTCTCAAAGGCTGACTTGGTCAGGACGTTCGTACTGCTACCTGGATCAACCGATACCCTTTTAACTAAACAATTTGAAATTATGATCGAAATTACCAGTGGATCCTCATGTGGCAACTGTACGCATCTCAAGTCCTCCTGGGTAAATGATATGGTCGGCATTGGGTAGTTACGAATTACGTTCACCTCCCCAACTCTTCGGATTTTGTTCGCATTGCGCATTCATGAATGCTGAACAGAACGACTTTCCTCATCCTCTTCTGGTCTTCCATGGATCGTGTCAATGATTTTCACCGGCTGTCCACCCACAACCTTATTGTTCTTCGGGAGGTCAAAAATTTTTGTTCCGTTGTCCACGTACTCCTTCAAATCTCCTTTGGCTATTAAGGTCTCAACCTGCCTCCTCAAATGCCTGCATTCATTGGTTAAGTGGTCGAAGTCATTATGGAACGCACAGTGCTTCAAACGATCCTGCTGTTCTGGTGGCGTTCTCAGCGGAAATGGTGGACGAAAGATGTTTTTTGTCTTATTCTCGTTGTACAATTTCGCTAAGGTAGTTCGAAGCGGAGTTTCAGGTATGTCATACCTTGGCCTCTTCTCCTACTATCTGTACGAAGTTGATCGTGGGTTGTTCATACTATCAGCTTTCTTGATTATCCTTTCTTTCGATTTGTTTTCCACACTGACCAACGCCCAACGATGACCCCTTTCTTGTTCATCTTCTTCCAATCTCAAATATCCATGTGCTCGAGAATTCAACTGACCCATATTAAGGGGTGTTGACTTCACCAATGATCTATGAAAACTGGTTCCTTGTTCGATAACCACTTTAAAAGCTTCCACCGCCGCTGGTTGATCGTAACTCGGTATCATTCCCATTTCCAAATTGAATCTGGACAGGAAATTTTTCAAAGTTTCCCTTTTCGCTTGCCTCATCGTAAACAGGTTAGAAATGGTCATCTTCTGCTTCCGATTGCCAAAATACTGGGCTAAAAAAATTTCCATTAAAGTTTGGAAGGAATCGATCGAACCCCCAGGTAACTGTCTAAACCATAACAGGGCTATGCCCGTTAAACTCGTAGAAAAAGCTTTGCACATTAGCGCGTCATTTGCCATGTCGAGAGTCATCATCTGCTCCACATGAAAAAGGTGTTCGATTGGGTCCTGTGTCCCATCAAACATGATGAATTTTGGCATCCGGAACTTGTCTAGCCTTCTTACTTGTTGTATCTCAGCGCTAAACGGCGATTTAATCATTTTTGTCGTCATCTCGATGGCTAGATCAGCTGGTGATTGCGTTCTGAAATCTTTTACTTGCTCGTCTACGATCTTCTGAAGCTTGGTCACCATGTCGAGCGGAACTGCTCGATTATTGGTGTTTATCTTATCTCCAATTTACTGGGTACGAGTACGATTCGCTGAACTGGCCTATTGATGGTTGTCCCCTTCTTCAGCATCGGGGTCATTCCGTCGTCCTCCTACTGGCAGTTCTTGACGTTCTGACTGGTCAATCCTTTGCTTTAACTCTTGATTTTCTTTTTCAAGGGCCTCCAGATGCTAAAGAATAGCATCTGTGTCCCTTTGTTGTGTTGTGGATTCTCCCGCCATTGATTATATTGCTTCTGATTAGAACCTTCATTCCCACAGACGGCGCCAAAAAGTGTAAACCCGTTCGTAGATACCAAACGAATTAATACTTTTATAATTTAATCAGAAACAATATATAAAGAAAAATGATAGAAAAACAGTAGAACTTGAAGAAATAGTTAGAATTGGGGAAAAATTGGGCCATTTCATTCGTCTATTTTCTTCCCTTTTATACATGAACTCTATTTTTGACCTCCTAAATGGGTATCAAATTGCATTAAAAATAATATCATTGTATTGATATTATGTTTAATGTTTTCAATTGGATTTTATTGTGTATTTTGTAACTGCCGGACTGTTACAAACTCTGAATCTGAAATGTGCTTTTATTTCTTGGGCTTCATTCTGTTACTGGGCCAACTAATCTTCATGTTTGAGTTTTGATCAAATATTGCTTTGACTGAGGGGTCTAATACTCAATATGGGCCTACACTCCACAAAGGAATATCTATGGTTTCCTTTTCATCATGGAAACCCTGATGGATAAGGATTAAAACTAAAAATTATAGTCCAACCTAAACTGTCAATTGTGATCAAGTAATTCCAATCCATTAATTATCAATAATCACATTGTGTCCTATTTTATTTTAAACTGTACATAGGACCACATAAAAATATTTTTTAATATAATATATTGGTAAAAATTCCAACATTTAAGTGCCTGTAATATACTAACATCGACCTGTTCTTATATATATTTATCTCCAGAATTGACATGTTCCACTGAATTAACAGCTAATTAATTATTCTCTTAACAAACTAAATAAGATCCTACACTTAGATGAGATGTGTCTCCATTTTAATCTTTTTGTTTCCTTCTCTTTTCCTCATAGGACTGTCACAAATATATATATATATATATATATATATATATTATTTCATTGAGGTTCCTATGTGATTCACTCAAATAATTCAAGTTTAAGAATCATATTATGTTGATGTCTCTTTTGCCGTTCACACTGTCTTTTTTTTTGGGTTAATTTCAATAAACCCCCCTATACTATTCAGATTAATCAACTAACCCCTTGTCGGTCCAAATTGCCCCCTATACTATTCAATTTCATCAAATTGCCCCCCACGTCACATTTTAAGTCAAAATGCCGAAACTACCCTCAATAGTATAAGGGGGTTTGTTGATTCAACCATTTAAAAAATTTATTAATTTCAAAATTTATTTATTTTGTCCAAATTTTTTTTTTATCATGTTGCAGTTTTTCGGAAAAAATATAAAAAAAAAAAAAATTTTGAAAATTTTTTTTTTTCACATGTTGCAGATTTTCGGAAAAAATATGAAAAAAAAAAAAAATTTTGAATTTTTTTTTTTCACATGTTGCAGTTTTTCGGAAAAAATATGAAAAAAAAAAAAATTTTGAAATTTTTTTTTTTTCACATGTTGCAGTTTTTCGGAAAATATATAAAAAAAAAAAAAAATTTTGAAATTTTTTTTTTTCACATGTTGCAGTTTTTCGGAAAATATATAAAAAAAAAAAAATTTTGAAATTTTTTTTTTTCACATGCAGTTTTTCGGAAAAAAAAAAAAAAAAAAAATTTTCCATATTTTTTCCGAAAACCTGCAACATGTGAAAAAAAAAAAATTTCAAAATTTTTTTTTTTTTTTTTTTTTCCGAAAAACTGCAACATCTGAAAAAAAAAATTTTCAAATTTTTTTTTTTTTCATATTTTTTCCGAAAAACTGCAACATGTGAAAAAAAAAAAATTCAAAATTTTTTTTTTTTTCATATTTTTTCCGAAAACCTGCAACATGTGAAAAAAAAAAATTTCAAAATTTTTTTTTTTTTTTCATATTTTTTTCGAAAACCTGCAACATGTGAAAAAAAAAAATTTCATGTGAAAAAAAAAAATTTCAAAATTTTTTTTTTTTTTTCATATTTTTTTCGAAAACCTGCAACATGTGAAAAAAAAAAATTTTCAAATTTTTTTTTTTTTTATATTTTTTCCGAAAAACTGCAACATGTGAAAAAAAAAATTTCATATTTTTTTTTTTTTTTTCATATTTTTTCCGAAAACCTGCAACATGTGAAAAAAAAAAATTTTCAAAATTTTTTTTTTTTTTATATTTTTTCCGAAAAACTGCAACATGTGAAAAAAAAAAAATTTCAAATTTTTTTTTTTTTTTTTCATATTTTGCAGGTTTTCGGACAAAATAAATAAATTTTGAAATTAATAAATTTTTTAAATGGTTGAATCAACAAACCCCCTTATACTATTGAGGGTAGTTTCGGTATTTTGACTTAAAATGTGACGTGGGGGGGCAATTTGATGAAATTGAATAGTATAAGGGGCAATTTGGACCGACAAGAGGTTAGTTGATTAATCTGGATAGTATAGGGGGGTTTACTGAAATTAACCCTCTTTTTTTCTTTAATATATATTTGTTTATTTAGTTTTTGTTTTATTTGATTTTTAAACGTTCTAAAGCAGGGTTCACACCATCTTAAAACACTTGCAATCATTAGGTAACGAGTCCAATGTGATCCACTCATCCAAATTAATATAATATGCTGATGTTCTTTTCTTATACTTCACGCGGACTTAAATAATATGAAATAATTACATGAAACACTCTTTGAAAATTTTGTAATTTATATTTTATAGATGTTCTTTGAAGGAAACAAAAAAGGTAATGAACCTAAACAAAATAATATTTTACTGTGCAAGTCTTTCTTTCGGTTGATCATGTTTAGTTTGAGGAAGATCTGGGTACGTGGCAGGAAAGAAAACCTTTAATATAATTGGAGTGGATGTTTTTTTTTTCTTTTTTCTTTGGCAAAAGAGCATAAAAACCCCAAATTTTTTTTTTGTTTGATCCATTTCATTACCATCATCTTTCTAAAACAAGTAAACTATCCCCTTTACACCAATATATCCCCAAATTACCCTCAAAGTTTTATTTTATCATTATTATTGTATTAAAATTTAAACATAATATATAAAATTCAAAAATATATATATTAAATTTTGAATTTTTTTTTAATAAAATTCGAAAATAATATATAAATTTTAAAAATATATATAAATTTCGTAAAAAATTTATAAAATTCGAAAAAATATATATTAAATTTCTAAAAATTTATAAAATTCGATAATAAATATAAAATTCGAAAAAAGCATCTAAAATTCATATATATATATATATATATAATTTGAAAAAAAATATAAATTTTGGAAAAAATATATATAAAATTCGGTGAGCAAATTTTTGAATTTATATTTTTTTCTGAATTTATATATATATTTTAAATATATATATATGTTTTTTTAAAATTTATATATATTTTTTGAGTTTTATATTTTTTTCAAAATTTAATATATATTTTTGAATTTTATATGTCATTGGGGATGCTTTGTGATCCCAATAGGACAATCAAAATGGATTATTTTATTGGATATGCAGATTCACTATGAACCATTAAGGGACTATAAATCATGAGTCACTAGATAATAGAGAAAATTAATATTAAAACATGATTTTTATGCATTTGTTCTTCACATTTTTCGTCTCTTCAAAGGATAATCAACATGTCAACCTACATCATTTTTCGGTACAACATGCAGCAATACAATTTCTTATATTTTTAGGTACATCATTTTTATTTCGAATTTTCTATGTTTTTTTGAATTTTATAAAAACAAAATCGAAATTTAATATATTTTCAAATTTTAATATATATTTATTCAAATTTTATATATATTTAGAATTTTATATAATTTTTACGAATTTTATATATATTTTTCGAATTTTATATGTTTTTTCAAAATTTATATATTATTTTCGAATTTTATAAAAGAAATTGAAATTTAATATATATATTTTAATTTTATATATTTTGTTTAAATTTTAATACAAATGATAATGATAAAATAAAATTTTGGGATAATTTGGGCATAAAAGTGGTGTAAATGAGATAATTGGCTTGTTTTATAAAGGTTAGGGTAGTAAAATGGAGAAAAAAAATTAATTTGCCTTTTTCTTTTTTCACTTTAGATTTACTTTTTATGCAACGTCTTAATTCAATCAACTTAGTGGGCCACCAAATAAAGACAAAATCTTCACTGCAGTTTAATATCGAAAACTTACAAAATAAGATAGATATAAGGGTAAATCCCACTTACACCACCTCTAATTTGATCATATTCCAGTTACACCCCCTCTACTATGAAATATTCCAATTACACCTCTGTCAGTGACAGCCGTCAGATCCGTTAACGGAATTGGGTGAAATGACAATTTTGTCCTTCTAATTTTTTTTACTTTAGAACCATTAAAAATTAGCATTTTGAAAAGACGTAAATACCCTTTTAAAAACCCTAGTCCGCACTTTCCTCTCTTTCACTATCATCAGCCTTCATCTGTTGCCACTACTCTCTCTGTTGTATCTATCATTTTCTCTCTCTCATTATATCTATAAATTTTGTACGACTCTCTCTCTCCTTTATGTATGGAAGTTGAGTTCGATATTATGGATCTTGAAACAGTGATATCACAATCCAAGTGTCAAAAGCAAACTATTTCCATCCCTGGGGCAAGAACATACTTATGTAAAACATTGATTTGAAAGTTACTTCTGGTTTAATAGATTAAAATGACCTTGATTAGAAAATTCTGTTTAACCACAAGAAACTTTGATTTGAAAATTTCATATAGAACCTACAAATCCAATCCCAATTCCAATTCCAATTCCAAATTTCAAATAATTTACTTTTCAACCAGTGTAAGAAAAAAGGAAAAAAAAAGTTCAAATCTTCATCATAAATTTCTTTAAGATTAAAAATTTATGTGAAATATTTTTTTTTAGAAAATTTCAAATAGAAACGGCTAAGAAAACAAAAATTAAATCTGGATCATGAAACATCTATATAAACTTTCAAATAGAACCCATTATTGAAAAAAAAATCAAAACTCTATAATGAATTGGTATCCAATAGCTTCCATCATTGCAGAGACAAAGGAGGAAGATGAACTGGAAACAGATTAGAGTTAGGGTTCTTTTCCCAACCACGTCCTCCACCTCTAGCAGCGACATCTTCTACCACTCGTGGCAGCGCCGTCCACACCTTTTCATGTCGGCGCCCCTCTTGCCGGCGGCGCCCTTAACCTCCCTCTTCCTTGGCGTGCATATATATAGAGAGAGTTATATATGTATAGATATATGTGTATATGTATATGTGCATATATCATTTGGCTAAAATAATAATAAAAAATATTTAACTTCAAAATTAAGATTAAAAGAGTCCATTCACATTTAATAGGGATACAATAGATATAGAACTTAATTTAAGGACTTTCTTTACAATTTGAAGTCAAGATAGTTTGGTCATTTCAATAAAATAATGGGTCAAATAAGTCATTTCAGGGCTACAAGGGGTAAAATGGACCATTCAATACCAATTTTACTAATGACATCATCACTTAACGGTTGACAGCTAACGGCTGACTAACGAAGGGGGTGTTCGATACACGGTACCAAATATGAAGGGGTGTAACTAGGATATTCCATAGTACAGGGGGTGTAACTGGAATATGATCAAATCAGAGGAGTTGTAAATGGGATTTACCAAAATTCTAGGATGTTATCTACTCATAAAGTAATACTATAAAAATGGTACTATGTTAATGTTTTCTTTTTTCTTTTTTTATTCTGTTCACACTGACTTAAAGAACCAGATCATATTATTAGGTGAAATGGACTTTAAAAAATTCTGATGCAGAAGTCCAAGTTCAACAATGATCACATTAATTTTGACATCTGATATGGTTGGAGTGTTGTGCTTTGTGTGATAAAAAGAGCGATGATCCATTGTAAAATAATTTAAATAAATAAATATTTTTGTAATAATATCCACTAAACTTCTTAAAAGAGAATTGCAGTGTGGCTACAGATAGTTAGTGGATTAAGGTTACCCTTGTCAATTCTAATCTAATTGACAATATTACACTTTTTATGCAGTTGGATAATGATTTTTCAATGATATTTGGTGACATTTAATCGGATCCATTGAAATATAACTTTTCTTAGGTGTGATTATTTTTCAATAACTTTTTTTAGGTGTGACTATTTTTCAAATTTCAAGAAACTCCATTTCTGGTCAGCATATCTTACGTCCTATCTTGTCTTTGAAGTTACAACTACCACCATTAGGCCATTTTACACCATCCCCTTCACAATTTATGCTGCATATATATATATATATATATATATATATATATATATATACATTACTCTTTCCTTTTCCATCGACTGAAAATCCTTTATTTTACTTCTAAGTATCAATAACAAAAACCACTAGTTTTATTAACATTTTTCTTGCAAGCCAATGCAAGAAAACATTTGTAGGTGGTATAAATGTCTCCATTTATTTCCTCTCGTTCCTTCCCCACACCCATCACCAAAATTTGGCTATTAAAGTCTAAAAAAGACTCGGCTAATTGAAAGGTACGTATATTCATCGCCTCATTTAATTTTTCTATTTTCCTTTATTTATATATATATATATATATATATATATATATATATATATATATATATATATATATATATATATTCTCATTCTCAGATTTCTTTGAATCCTTCTATTGGTTGCTCCTTGCAGTATTTTTGGAATTTGCATTTGGCAAAACGGAATGAAGATTAAAATTAATGTCCAAATCAAAAAATTGCTTTCCTGCAACGGTATGCAAATCCATTTGATTACAATCATTACTATTATTACTTTTTTGTAAAAAAATTTATATGGATGTTTTGTATTCTTCTATGATTTTCAATCTATAACAAGAGAAAACTGAAAATATATAATAAAGTGCACCTCAAACATATGAAAATATTGACTAGGGAAAGAACCACAAAATTATAGTTGTTACTTAAGAATGACACGAACACTAAATTTGTTGTGCCCAATTTGTGTGTTTTGTATAAAATAAAATTAATCGCAAGAAATAGGTTTTTTCCTAAAAAAATCTGAGTCCCAAAAGTCAATGTTAAATTTTGTGAATCAAAGAAAATTGAAGAATGCGTTAATGATGGGCTTGATGTGTTCTTTCTAGAAATCTGGTTGGGCTTGGGTCAGCTTTACGTATAGTCCCACACTTGGTTAATTGGGCCTTCTTTCGAAACAGAAAGATGGGCCTACTTTTGGGCCTTACAAATTTAAATGTTTGGGTTAGAACATTTGTGAATGCTGATTAGCTAAAGGCGAGCAAGGTTTTTAAAAAGTTATGTATAAGCCCGGTTTGGATTGGGTTTTTAAAAGTTATTTTTTATTTTTCGGAATGAAAAATTGTTTTGAATGATATTTGACATAATTTTTTGAAACGCTTCTGGATATTGGAAGAGCGTTTTGAAGAAGTTAAGGAATACTAATTTTTCAAAATAACTTTTGCCTTTTTTTTTTTTTCACCTGTGTATAAGTTAAAGCAGAAGCTCGACCCTTATTGAACTCTGATAACTTGGTATTTTGGGGGGTGATTAACCGTATTAGTCCAAATTATTGCTTAGACGTAGTCATTTTATTTTATTATTGCCTTAGCATTTAAAATTATTTTAAATTGAATAAATTAGGTTTAGATTAGACAATAAACTAAAGTTGGAACCATGGTATCAAATTCATACCCTTGTGGTTGTTGGGTTGGGCCTGGCTCTTTAGTTGGGTTGGATGGACCTGACACTGGGCTGCAATGAGTACTACTACTATCTCATGCAATTCTTGTTGTTTGCGACTTGCAGCGACCCGACTGAACAACCCGACCCATTCTACTGACTTGGACCTACGAGAAGAATATGCGAATGCATTCCGTACCGAATCATACAATGAGTTCTGGACACGTGTCATTGCATTAAGCAACACAGATTTCACCACGTGTATTACCATGGGGTCCACCACCGCAGCTCGGCTCCCATCCTATCGGCTCTTCGTGGAGCATCTCTTGGATCCGGATCAACCCACCGTAAATCGGATCCTGGATTTGGCCCAAACCCATGTCAAAAACCACACTATCCTATCCGACTACTTCTCCGAAACAGCCGAGGCTTCTCTCCTATGCGGCCTTCTGTTAAAGACTATTGACCATACACGTGTCAAATATCTTCCCATCACAAATATTTTGAATTCATTTGGGACCGTTGGATTCTCACCAATAAATCTACCGAAAATTCTGACCCGTCTAACCGAATTCTCCAACTCCTTCAACCCGTTTGTCTCGTGGGCTTCATCCCCGCGGCGAATTCAAGCCATGCAAGCCAGCTGTTCCGAATTGATCAAACAGCTTGAGTTAAGCCGAAAGAAAGTTGAAGCGAAGCTTCGGCTAAGACTAATGATAAAGCGTAGCTTGGCTATTTTCATTGTGGCTTTAACGGTTTCATTGACCGTGATTGTTGTAGGTATGCATGGAGCTACCTTAATTTTATGGGAGGCACTTGCCCCCTATGCAAATTTTTTTTTTCACACATATAATTTTATTTATTTTTTTAAAATAAAAATATAGATAATATATTAGAATTGACGCACATAAAATTATTAAAAAAATATTTTTGTTATCCTTATAGATAAAATGTTAGAATCACTGCCCTTAAAATTATAAAAAAATTATATTTATTGTCCCTCATTTCAAGATTATCTGAATTTGTTCCTAATTGTAGGTCATGGCTTGGGTTTGCTAGTGGCTGCCCCGAGTATAGTAGTGGCTCGACTGGTTTCGACTAAGATGCTAGTTAGAGTGTTGGCTCAGCTCGATGCAGCCGCTAAAGGGACTTACATACTGAATAGAGACTTGGACATGATAAGTCGGCTTGTGGCTCGGCTACATGATGAGATGGAGCATATGCGAGCCACGGTCAAGTTTTGGCTAAAGCGTGGGGAGGATCGGCTCCAAGCGAGTGGAGAAGTGGCGCGCCAGCTGAAGATAAATGACACGAGCTTGAGAGAACAGCTCGATGAGTTGGAAGAGCATTTGTACTTGTGTTTTATGACCATTAATAGAGCTAGAAACCTTGTGATTAAAGAGATTAAGGATGCGAGCTTGAATATGTTGGTTGGCTCCTAGTGTGGGCTCAAGACAATTACTACCACATTCATAATAATTTGTTAATATGTTATACCAATAATTTGAAGTGCATTGAAAATTCAAAATCTAATATTTAATTTTTCACTCTAGTTAATGTGCTTATTTTTTTCCGAAATTACCTCAGAAAGGCTTGGTTTGTTTATATTGTTGCTTTACACAACCATGCCTTCATTTTTTGGGAATTTACAAGATTTCCTCCACTAATTACATGCTTGTGTCTTTTGCTGAGTTGATGACCGTTATATCGGTGACTCCTTTATGGGCTGGTTTCATGATGATGTTGGCCCCTGCAGTTGGGACTCGTCATGTGGAATGGTGTGCTGGCCTAAAAGCTCTACAGGTCTTGGGCTCGAACATAAATGAGCCCTAGACGGTCAAAATCAGTAAAATTATTTTGGGATTCGTAAATCAGAATAGTAAGATTCTATCTAAACATATTAATTTTTTTAAAAAATATATATTAAATATTAAATATTTAATTTAAAAATCTAAATTATATTAGAATTTTCAAAAATTTTTAATACTTTAAACTTTTAAATATTTTCTCATAAATTTAGAAAATATAATGGAATATTGGAATAAGTCATATGGTGCACTACAAGATGAATCTTGTCTGAATCAACCACCTAGTTGTAACGGGTGTTCGATCCAAAAACTTTTGCTAAACTTGTTATAACGGATGGATGTTTCGCGGTTCCATCTAAATTTTTTGACTAATGGATATAATTAACATTCACCCATTATAAATGTATAATGCCATTTATTTTCCCATTTTGTTGATGCAAATGGGCACCTCCACTACTAACACAAATTTTAACATTTTATCACCCTCTGGTAATGCCACGTCACCTCAATTCCAATCTCTCTCCACTCTTTTAGACTTGTCCTATAGTTTCTGTTGTTTATGGTTAAAACTCTTCCCACGATCTACTTTGACTAACCACAAACCACTACCAAACCTCCTCATACTCTCTCCTCAAGCCACAAGCCACGTGTCTGTAAACCTTGCCACATACCCCCTCACCTCTTGCCACGCGTACACCCTCTTCACCTTTCCCTCCACATCTCTCACTGATCACTCCCTCCCTGAAAACCCTCTTTCCCCCAAAACAGCCTTTTCTCACCCAGAATTGAAACAAACAATACCCAAATTCACAAACTTTTCAGATTTCAAGTAAAAACTCATCTCCCAAACAGAAACAATCAAACCCTAATAAACAGAAAATGTCAGGTGGGGTTGGTCCAAGCAGTGACATACGTCTCCCACAAGAAGAAGAAGAAGCAAAAACCAGCAATGACACCTCCACCCTCAAGAAACAGCCTCACACCACCCCCAAGAGCTTCTTCAACCTCCGCCAGCTCAACGCCCTCGCCGTCACCGTCGTCCTCGCCGCCAGCGGCATGGTAAGCCCCGTCGACCTCGCATTCGTTATCTTCTCATTCATATACATATACTTCCTGTCAAAGATAGCATTCCCTGCTCTCTCCCCCTCCACCGAGCCCCCCGTTTTCGGCCAAAACAACAAGGTTTTAGGACTCTATGTGTTAGCTGGAGCCATTGTTGGGCTTCTGCTCCCCATAGCATACATTTTCGAGGGCATCGTCGAAGGGGACAAGGAGGGGATCAGAGCAGCAACTCCACATGTTTTCCTGTTAGCCAGTCAGGTTTTCATGGAAGGAGCAACTTTTAGGGACTGTTTTTCACTACCCATTAGGGTTTTCGTGCCGGTGATATATAATTCGAGGAGGATTTTCACTATCATGGATTGGCTGACCAGTGAGTTCTCAAAGGTGGAAGCTGAGTATGGTGGGACTGCAAGGAGGTTGTATGTTGGAAGAGGGCTTGCTCTTGCTAATATGGCTTTCTGGTGCTTCAATCTCTTTGGGTTTCTGTTGCCTGTATATCTTCCTAAGGCTTTTAAGATACACTATTCTAAGCTTTTGAAAAAAAATTAGGGTTTGTGGTATGTGCAGATGTGCATGTGAAGCTCGTTTATGTACCTAATCACAGAAAGGCAAGTGCTTGCATTTCTGTTGAAGTTTAGATTTCCTTGTAATGTTTACCTTATGTTTATGGGAATATGCATTTCAGTCTCATGCATGTGTTGTAAACTATAGATACAAGTTAGGACCTATACAAGCAGGTGCATAATAACAGCTATCCCTTCCTTGAGAACAAAAAGAGGTGCTTTCACTGTTTGGTTGGAAGGAAAAGAAAGGGATATCATATCCTTCCAGACCCACTTTTTTTCATTGCTCAAGGAATGAGGGAAAGAAGGAAATTAGTATAGTACAAATATGAAGTAGCATATTTGCTAAATTACTCTGTTGATTTCATTAAGAAATGTAATGGTACAATATGTAGTTTCTTTTCAACCTTCCTATCAAACAAGGGAAGAGTAACCCATTTTTTTCACTTATCTTTCAAACCAACCTTTCTCTTCTACTCAAGATTACAACATGAATGAGTACTCACCCTTCCCTGGTCATCTTTCCTAATATCTCTTTCCTTTTTTTTTTTTTTTTTTTTCAACTTTCCTATCAAATGAAACCATTAGTTATAAATAAACAAAGTATATTGAAGGTACACATTTCTTCAAGTGCCTGAAGCAATAATGCAGAGACAACAATCAGAGAAAACAGCATATAGTTACAATCATACCTGAGGCAGTATATAGGGTTGCAAAGAAAATGTAAACTAAAAGCTTGGAAAATTTACAACAGCTTCATTGACAAAATCTGAGCATCTGATACAATTTCCCCCATCCTCTGTACAGCAGTTTCACCCCAAAAATAGTGTCCTAATAAATAAATAAATAATTAGTTTTGTGGTTTACTTCTCTTCTTGAATATATGTCAAAAGTATATATGGTTATCTTGGTACCACATTTTTCCTTGGTGAAAGATTCCTATACAGTTGATCATCAGAAACATCTTCCCACCAGTAACATGAAGGATTACCAAAGAGTCAGAGAAGGCTAACACACTCAACTTTGTACAAGCCGATTTCGGGCTGCATGAAAAATATTTGTGAAAATCTTCTTGTATTTCCCAGGAAGTAAGCTATGCCTATGAAACAGGCGCAAATAGTTGTTACAGGAGATCACTTCCATTGAACAGTTAGTTTGCTTACCACACGAGGAACCATAGCGCTCAAAGCGAATAACAAATGACCTTGTTTCCTCGACCAGTCCAGCTTCCAAATACCTTGGCTTATTCCAGAGTTCTCTCTTCTCCACAGCATGGGTCCTTATTGTACAAATTAGCTTCCTCCAAAGTCTCTTAAAATGACAACTCAATTGATCGGGTAAAAGCCAAAAAAGGTAACAGTCTAAACGCTTGAATGAATGAGAGGTCTGTACCAACAAATGGAGTTAGGTTCCCTGGCCAAGGAGAAGAGGAACTGATATCTAGGGATGGAGTCAACTTCACCTAATTCCTCTAGAATTGCTGAGATACACGATCAGTCAAAATTGATTGCCCGTCTATAAGTTCCCGATTAGCAGGCCTACTAAATCTCTTTCCAAGAGCATCACATTCAAATGATACCAATCCCTGGAAAGCATGAGATCCTGATTGCATCCCTCGGAAGATGTCACGATTTGGACTGTGATAGGAGGGGCCATTGACATAGGAACTGTCGGGGGGATGTGGCATGCTTTGAAAGCCTTCTTGCAAGTAAGCCGAATGATTAATATGAAAAGAGATGGCACTAGTATCACTTGTTAGAGGTGTGGATGAACCTGAAGCCGTGCATGGGCTAGATATAGACGGAGGAGACATCATTCCACTCAGATGCTGTGGTGACCTAGGATGTGAACGAGGGCTCCTAATTGGAGACACTGGGCATGATATATTCCTCTGGTTATAAATATCCCTGCACAGAAGAATGAGGATTAGACAAGAAGGCTTGATCTTGCAATTCAATTCTAAAAAAAAAAAATGGAATAGGAAAACGATATGCTTCATTTATATCGGTTTATCGAAATAACAAATCAAGGCTAATGGTGCAAATATTGGAAACGCATGTGTGGTTGAGAGAGAGACCTGGATTTGAAACCAGCAGCTTTTGAAATTCTAGCTGAATGGATAGGAAGCCTTTCTGAATTCAGGTTTAAAATGTTTCTTGCATATCCAGTTCCCTGAAAAAGCTCAAAAATCACAATGGTAAATTATGAAGCATGTTGAAGAAAATGCCACATACAAGATAACTGAGCAACGATATCTGAACAATATTCAAAACATTTCCCCAACAAGAAGCGATTAACTAATAATGTTTGCTGCTTGAGAAAGTGTACATTGGTATGGCAAATCTTAGGTCAGCTGTATTAACATATTTAAATTAGTGATGTTTCTTTATTTAAGTCAAGTTACAGATTCATACGTCTATACGCACTAGTTTCATGTATCACTCCATTTATCCTTTTAGAACTGTCAACTATGCCACAATATTGCTTGTACTTTATAGTTCATTTCAGCACAGGGCAGGGTTGTCACTCAGGATTCCTTCATCCAACCAGAAGTCTTTTTTTTTTTTTTCCTTTTTGTTTCCTACTTCTCTTGCTTGTTCTTTGCTACCTATCACGAAAATTAATCTTAGCAGTGCCTTTACCTTTAGAATTTGAGACAGCTGCCCAAGGACATGGATCTATGTTGGTTAGTTTCTGCCCCATTTAAATTGCTGTTTGTTTAGGTGATAATTTAAATATAGCAACACGCATCCGCATATCAGCACACTACCACTGGCTTTATAAGCAACATCCTCCTAAATCTTTTTATTTCATGGTGTTCAAGATACATGTGGTAATCCTATCATGTGTATCTCCTAGTTGTCGATTGCAATCTTTAGTTCATCAATAGTTACTCTGCATGAACTTTATCAGGGACTTGAATTAATTTCTTTGGATGGTCAATTTTGTCCAAATAGTCCTAGTTTAGTTAAAAAAATCCATTACAGAGGAAACTGACAACAGAAAGGTTCCCAATTCAAAAGGACAAATTCACCTCTCTTCTGTGAGTTTTTTGTTATAGACTGGTTCCCCGCCATCCTCTAAAGATTCGATCATACATTGTGATTTTATATATATTTTTAGTAAAATGATCCAAGAATTTCAATGTTTAAATCAAGGGTTCATGCTGTTCATCTTGGAAATCCCAATAGCTATTTGAACAACCTTCCCAAATAGGTCATGTATTTTTCTTGTACAGTTAAATATCTCATTTGAAGACAGAACAAAAAAAGAGTACAAATTATAGTAATTTGCCAGCATGAGTGGCATAAATTTATAATCCATTGACTCTCATAATTAAATAAATGGATCAATAAAGAAAAGCTTGCCATGATGTAAAAATTTGCAATGGAAGAGAGAGGAAAAAATTAAATAAATAGGTCTCAGGAATTCGCTGAAAAGCAAAGTCCTCAAAAATGGTAAAGTTTAGACCAATGCGGGTGAAAGGAAATCAAGAAAATAATATTTTGTTCTGAATCGTTCTAGAATATATATATATATATATATATATATATAATATATATAAGGAGATCGATGAAATAATATCACCTAGCTAGTTATCATTCTTTCTTTCAGAGATCAGTTTTGCTACAGTAGCTAGTTCTATGCATACTAATGTAAAATGTAACGCAAGATTATTTTGGCTCCTACACATTCCATTTCAGAAAATGAAATTCCTAGATCTGGACTGACAACTTTATGATGAAGTATCCCTGTAATTTCTAGCATTGCATCCACATCACTATTGCAATACCTTTGTAATACAACAATGAATTCCTGTTTAGTAGAAACCAATTTTCTAATGTTTAGTGTGTGACCTCTTACTTGGCTAAAAAAAAATCCTATTTTTGTTCTGCTTAAGGTATAGTGCTTACGGTACCATGGTGATGACCCTCCATCATTATTATTCTCATCCTTGCCTCAATCTCATATATACCGGGTCGCCCAAAGGAATTATCTTTGCAAACTCTTCTATTGCATGTCAAATTTTGATTTTATCATTCCGACGCAAAATGGTGGTTAACTAAATTTTATATTTTTCTTACTCTCACATTTAGCGCTGCTTTCGCCAAGAATGGATAAAGGTGTATGGAATCCCTTCTCTCAATTTGAACTAGGAACTAAAGCAACGGTTGATAACTCCTCTTCTTCGAGGTACATCTTTTCCCGCCTCCAAAATCACTTTCCCAACTGTCTCAAGTGAAGACAACACTGTCCATCCCCCCCACCCGAAAAAAAAAAAGAGAGAGAGAGAAGTTTATGGTTCTCTTCGTTGGATATGCAAAATTCAAACCAGCTCAATTTTAGCAAGTTCTTTTACGGTCTTGACTTTCTAATATTTTTGCTGCTTCATTTTTCTCCTTTTTCTTGAAAGATCAAAAAAGGAAAAACACAAAAACGAAAAGAAGAAAGCATGTTATCATTTTGAACCTAGAGGTTGGTCTATTTATGGCATCCCTAAAAGGGTCACCAATTTATTCATCCGAAGCCATCAAATTTGAGTTGCACTTGATTTGGCTCAAAAAACAGGAATAAAATAAACACAGGTTGAATTCAAAAGTGAAGGTTGCATAAAAGAGGTGACACGACATGAACACGAGAAATAGTTCCAGATTGGGCTGTCCAAAAGTGGTTAAAAGCTTGTCAATTCAGAGAAGCACTGGGATTAAATTATAAGTTCAGCTTCCTCCGACCCAGCCATCATAAGAGTCAAGATGCATTAAGCGGGGTTCAGTTTCATTTTCCTGACTGAACAGATTGTTGGAACATTGGTTCCAACACAGCTAGCATGACCATTTATCTCCCTGAGAACATGGAGTCATTCCTCAACTCATTATGATGGGCTTGATGTGGCTGAGGACAATGCCACAAGGATCCTCTACTAAACCACATGTAGGTTATCACTCAACACACTGCCCACTGGCTATATTTGAGTGTAAAGTTTCAAGAGTTAACAACATGAATAACGTGTCCCTCTCCTTTGTTCAACTAATAGCATCACTAATGTCTCATACCACTAGTACCAGCGTTCACACATTATCAAACGAAAAACAAAGGTCCAGGTTAAGATAAACTTCCGAAGTGTAAAATACATAATTTAGTCGTCATTCAAAGAAATTTACAGGTTTGTGAACCATACGAAAAGCAGTTTATCGAAGTGACATTCATGGCAAATAAGCCAATATTAGAGCGCATGGTAATAATTTATGGATGAAAAAGGATGGTAATAATGAGATGGCTTAAGTTTGACCTCAGGAGAGAGAGAAGAAATATCATAAGTAGATAGAAAATACCAGAGATTTCACTCCATTTGCAATACTGGCGGGTGGATCTGACAGCTCAGGACCACCATTTGCAATACTGGCGGGTGGTTTTTCCAAAGGTGCAGCATTTTTCACGAAAGGATGCTCCAAAAGATCCATAGCTGTAGGACGATGCAGTGGATTGCGTCTTAAGCACAACCTCACAAATTCCTTTCCATCATCTGAGAGGTGATTGGGGATTGCAGGGAGTTCTTTACTATTTCCAATCTTAAACATTGCAGCAATCTTTAGGACAGAAAATGCAAGATATTACTTCTTAAGTACAGAGAACTAATCAGCCTTAAATAATCATCAAACTTGGGATGCAAATAATTTTGTCTCAAATATACTCAAATAAAGAAGCATAATTCCATTTCCGTGACTGTCTCAATATATAAATTACTGACCCCTTCATACTGGCTCCAGGGTGGTTTTGTTGTAGCCATTTCCAAAATAGTGCACCCAAGACTCCATATATCCACAGGAAAGCTGTATCCATTTGAATTCTTTATAACCTAAATAAAAGTTGGAATATAGATCTGAGAAAAACAAAAGGAATGCATGTCATGGTCGATTACTCAAGGCTGCAAAAATTTATTCTGACCTCAGGAGCCATCCAGTAAGGGCTTCCTTTGAATGACAATGGACATGATTGTCCAGAGATCTGCAAGTTTGAAGAATGTAGTGAGATTTATTGTGAGAGTAGCATCCGATATGCAACCTCTTCTATTTTCCTTCCTTTTGGTAGGAAAGGACTTGCAAACTCATGCTTAATGCAAAATATACACTTTATCTGTGATACATCCAAACAATAAGAAAAGGATAAAAGTCCTTAGTAGCGTGATTATGCTGATTAAAAATACGTCAGTGATGGCATCCAATTTGGAAATATCCCTTTCTAACAACAGAAATAGTTTCACTTATATTGTAATGTGTCCATTTGGTAGTCAACTCAAATGTTGGACTTGAATTGGATTTTGAATGGCATTATCAAATCGTATTCGTGGGTGTGATCCCATTTCACATAAAAAGAAAGTGCCTACTCTTACATGTTTTGCCATTCCAAAATCTGCCAACTTGATACGGCCATTTGGGTCTACAAGGATATTTGCTCCTTTAATGTCCCTGAAAGAAAAGTACGATGTATGTAAAGGATGGTTTACATTTTCAGCTAAGCAAATAATACAGCATCCAGAATAAAGCACCCAGAATACTAATAATGCAGCTAAGTGGATAAATAATGGCTAATTGGATCACCTGTGGACGGTATTTTTTGCATGTAAATATGCAACCCCTGACAAGATTTGCCGAGTATAACTTCGAATCGCTAATTCACCAAACTGTCCATATTCTTGGAGTAGCTTATAGATGGAACCACCAGAAACATACTCCAAATGTATATAAAGTTTATCACCAACCTGCTCAAGAAACATTAATTCAGAGCTAAAGTTATACTAAGAAACTACCAGAAGTTCCATATGAAAATACAACAGCTAATTTGATACAGCATTACTTAATATCAGTTTGAGGTGCTACTCCTATTGTAGTAGACAAATCAACAAACTAAATAGTGATTGCTTTATATGCCAGATGGTTTGCAGGAAGTTCCAAGATGTTAAAATCCTTAGAATCAGTATCACTTTATAGAAATAAATGTTAACATTAAGACAACAGTCTAGTTCGGGAAAGTTACATGCACAAATTAAACATAGCATTAAACTTCTACCTTAAAATCAACAGAAGGCCAGAAACTTACCGCTTCAGAACCATAATACTGCACAATATTTGGATGCCTTAAGCGACTCAATAGAGAGATCTCCTGCCAAAAAAACTAACATGTAAGAACTTCCCTCTCAGTTATGGAGAAGTTACACTAAAAGTACATTTAGTAGGAGGGAAAGTGGGGGAAGGCAAGCTGGAAAGGAAAGGGCGAGGAATGGACAAGATTTACATTCTTTGGTCAGAGGAAACTAGAAGGGAAGGAAATAGAATATTGAAGCTTATTCCTCCTGGCACAAAGTATTGAATTCTTTTCAATCAACCAAATAAAATGATGGAATTCATCCTACTTTCCTGAGCAATAGCATCTCCGTCCCTCTTACCTTCCCTTCTAACTTCCACCCCATACCAAAAGCAGCAAAAGGACAAAATAATGGATCCTAAACGGTAACTGATATATCAAGCAAGTCTCCATACATATATTTACCAATAAACTTACTTGTACCAACTGTTTTGCACTTTCCTTCGACTTTGCATCATCAGAGAATAAGGTAACCTCCTTCATTGCACACATTTCACCACTATCACTGAAACAAGTGATTATTAGACCAGATATGCCAAAATTCAATAAAGGTTAACATTTGAGAAATAATGAAGTACAGAAAAATACACAAACACCTAATTAGTCAAACAAATGAGATATCTAAAGAAGATGATTAAGAAGCAAGGAAAATTTGTTAACAGACAAGGATACGACACCACAGGGACACAACAAATCCTAGAATAGGACAGATATATGGCAAGGACCCGGAACATAATCTCTATATATATATGATGTACCTCAAGAAATTGAAGGTAATATTGTTTTTATCTACCTACTACTAAGCAAGAAAAAAGGTTTGTGCTGGAAACAAAAATATAATAGTAATAAACAGAAACAAAAAATATAATCTGTTGTGAAAGGCTTATACAAAGTATCAAGGTTTGTTAAGAAGAAGAAGAAAGAAAAGAGGAAGAGGAGAGAGAGAGAAACTCCACCGGCAGCAAAAAAGCTTTGTTGGTGGGCAAAGAAAAGACAGCCAAAGGTGAGAGTGCACAAGTTTGAAGCAACTTCTTTTAAGTAATTATGTATGGACTATCATATTGTTGAAGGTTATTAAACAACTCTACATATTTCCACTTCAACACAACATTTTTGTAGAACTTTCTTAAAGTCTCCCCCTCCCCCACCCCCCAAAAAAAAAAGTCATCAACAATGTAGCACGCGTGTCAAACACGCATCCATGGTGTGTCGGAGGCGTGTCCACGCCGTCTTTATAATAGTATGAAAAAAATCAGACACGCATTTATTTTAGTGTGTCGCGTGTAGGGGCATGTCTGGATTGTGCGGTGTCCAACATGGACTCTTTGCCCATTTTGGTGTCTCTGTGCTTCCTAGTTAAATTAAAGCATGGTAATTAAGATATGATAAACCGTAGACTTGAGAACTCCTCAATGTTCCAAGTAAAACTAAAGGCAAAACCATAAAAGGATACTCTACATCATAGAGATACATAAAAGTAAAAAGAAGATAACAAATTCTTTGTTGGAAAATGAAGTCCTGAGGCTATGAAACAGAAATAGATAGAAATGAAAGAAAGAAAAAGAAAAAGGAAAGGCAAAGGAATTTAAGAATCAATCAGTTGGGCATACTTGTTAAAACCAACATATACGTGTCCAAATGAGCCTCTACCCAGCAACTTCCCTTTTTTCCAGCACGAGCCCGGGCTAGTGGGATTCTCTGCCCTCCCTGGACTTCTTGGTATGGAAGGAGATGTTGCTGCTGAATTAGAGGGAGAAAAAAGAGAATGATTGGAAATTGATACCGGAGGAAGGGGCAACCGGTGACATTTTTTTTTCCCATCATCAGGCCAGTTAGTCAGTGATTCATTTGCTGTCCCTTCCGCTAGTGGATGAAGCGGTGTGACAGCACCACTATGAATTCTGGAGCCAGGGCCAGGGCTAGTCATTCTGGGACTGGGAATAGGAGAATACTCAGGGCTACCCCTGCTGGGATGCCAAAATAATTGACCTGACATATCGCCACCCATTGAATTATGCCCGGAATTGTAACCTGAACCCGGGCTGGAGCAATGGGCTGATCCAAGTAAAGGAAGATCTGCATAAGGCTTTCCATCCCAGAAAGCAGAAGTTATAATGTGCTCGGTGCCAAATGATCTCATGGGACTTCTCGCAGGACTTGACATCGAGCTGTCTGGAGCACTGCAAAAGGCACCATGGTAAGGAACCTGTTGAGTTGGCACATGACTGCTTAAAGGCCTCCTTCTGGGCGACAAAGGAGAGGCCTGCTTATTGAATAAAACATCCGCTGGTTTTAGTACCTCACTTGAGTTTATTTGTTTGACAGAAGACTGATCCTTGGCCATCATGCTACACCAAGAATAAGTAAGAAGTTAGGGATGAAAAGACCCGGAAAGGGAAAAAATCAAGGATGTGTTACTATAATAATTCATGCAAAACCATAAACGTGTGTCATCATAGACACTTCATACAAAGCCAAAAGGAAAAGGGGAAAATAAGAACAAGAAGAAGGAACAGTCAAGAGTCGCACAGGCTTTAATGATTTGACAGGTAGACCCACCTGGAAGTGTTGCCTGCAGTAGCTCTACTTCCATTTTCACAGTCAGATGCAAAGGGACTATGCAGACGTGACTCAGCTGGATCATCACTTTCTATGGAGCACACACTAGATACAGAAACAGGGACCGAATCTCCATCTAAATCTGTAGGATCTGGCCTATGTCGGATGCATTGAGGCTTTGGAAGAGGCAGAAACAGTGATGGCTTAGAGCTCTTTCCCACTCTTGGGTTTGTTGATATACTGATTTCGGAATCTGTACGACCTATGCTGGCAGGGTGAAGATATGGAAGTGGAAGTGGTTGGGCATGACTTTCAACAAAACTTTGACATCTCGATACTTGTTTCGAAGATAACGTTGAGCTGGAATCTGTCTGCAATATGGAACACTTTCTTGGAACTGTGTCAGTGCATTGTCGTCGAGACCCTCCTGATCTACCAGCAGGTTTACATTCGGAAGATATCTTAAATTTTCGATGTAAAGTGTCAATAAAACTCTCCTTGCTTGGTTTCTTCTCTGCTTCTTTGGATGACGACTTCCCCCACCATGAAGGCATTTCTTTAATTAATTACTTACAGAACTATTGCAAGGATTCAAAAGTAAATCCACTCAGCATTAGCCCAAAATTATTGATTATCACCTGCGCAAGAAGTAACTAACTAGATCCCATATCGTCACAGTGCTTGCAACGTTGGTCAAACAATGCCTTTCTCCGCAAAGAAGCATCTGAATGGCTACAAGTTTGCAACATTACTGGGGCTGCACATTAATATAACCTATTAAAGACGAAAACAAAAAGGGTAGGAGAAAATTTTGAGTAATTCTGAAGTTGAAATACTATGGTATCACCAAAAACCAGATAAACATTTCAATGTATGAACAAATTAGACTGCACAAAGTACTAACAGAATGAAAGGTTTGCCACTTCACCACATAAGGATGATATTATAAATAAATAAAATAACAAACAGACTGACACATATAAACACAATTACATAATTTACCGCATGTATTGTAAACACTTTTAGATCTATGTATTCCATGAAAGTTATTCCATGGACAAATCCAAAAGCCAATTTGCATAATTACTTTTCTGGAAACATGTAAATCTAATTGAAAAGGCTACCCATTAGTCAGCTCTTTTTTAAGAGTAAATGACAAAACTCAAAAGGGGTTCTCTATAATAATTACATTTCAAAACAAAAAAACAGGTAGTATGAAAAATTAATGGAACTTCCATCGGTACAATAGTGCATACAACAACGAAAGAAGGTAACGAACAAAACATCCTTTTTGTAGGTCTTTAACTTCATGACAATCACACTGAATAGTTAGGAAAAGCCTTCATTTAGTTGACTAAGTAACATTTCATAATATCACAACCCTCACCATTGCCTCCATCCAAAAAAGCAAAGTAGATAACAAATTCAGAAGCATCAGACTCGTGTAAATGATGCAGGTTAAAATATTAGTTAAGAAAAATTAGTGAACAAATAATAATTTTCTAGGGCAACATTAAACAGACAGTGAGAGAACTTGTTTATATTGGTTGAGAGGACTCCATGCTATAGCGCAACAGAATTCCTTCACAGGACTGTCTTAATAAAACATTAGTATTGTGAGGGGGCAAAAACTGTTGCAGGACTGATTTTTCAGGTCCCAGTCGGTATTATTATCCTCAACCTACTCCCCAGGATATTTGTATGAAGAAGATTTTCTTCATTCTCAAAACTCTTATCGTGGCAAGACTTTCTATGATCCATTAGATAGTATGCCTGACTACCAGATTTATGAAGTCGTACAACAAATGTTGATGTAAAGTACTGTCTGTAAGCTGAATAACTCAGATCCTGAAGTTGCAAAATGTTTTGGGTTGTCGACTTACTGGTATTCTTCAAGGATACTGGGATAATATAATCATACCTCATCACCAGCAAGAGATTCTTGGTTCTACTATAGTGAAAAAATATGAGGTAACTCAGCAGGAAGCCTCCTAGGCTGATGGGGTTTATACTCTTGTACACCCTATAATTTACCATTTTGTGGGGCCTGAGGGCGCCAATGATTAACTTAGTCGTGAACTCTTACAGGATTTAAGGGTCTGCTTTAGTTTGTAACTTTGAGAACAGTTTTCTGTTTTCTAAAAGTTGAAAATGTTTGGTTCGATTTTCTGAAAACTGATTTCTAAAAATTCACTTATAAAAAGGCCTATTTTCATAGAATTGACTTTTATTGTTCTCTAAAAACACTTTTCTGTTTTATTTTTTGAGAACCGATTTCAGAGATACATACCAAGGAGGATATCCTTCTTGAACTCATTTCCGATATGTTGAATGATGTATTAATTCCTAAAGTTTGAGCAAACCGACACTAATAGTGAGCATTGGAAAGCTAAACTTACTGGACTTCCTACCCTTTCTGCAGAAACTTTCGTGACCAGTTTGCTTACAACACAACTGTTTCATTTTCTAAATCTAGGAGTAGACATAAAACTGATAAGTCTAACAAGCCCAAAAGGAAGTATCACAAAAGGAAGCAGCTTACTTGTCAGGATAATTCTAAGTATAATCCGAGAAAGAAGAAAGGATCATCATCCTTTCAACGCAAAAGCAAGCCTAAATCTGAGGCCAAGTGTTTTCAATGTGGTCGTATTGGTCATTATGCTAATATGTGTAAAACAAAGTCGAAAACAAAAAATCATCAAATTGATGAAGAATTAAAACTATAGTCAAGTGAAATGTTACTTAATACCAACTTGTCAGAACCAGAGGATATTGATCCTGAACTAGCGGTCGAAGGAATTAAACCTCACTCTTATTCCTCAGGTTGTTCTGAGACACTCAACTTCTCTTGATTATTGGAAAGCTATTGTTGAAATGAAGGGGTCACTTATTAGTGTACTGAACAGCTATCCTTAATTGATATCAGATCCAGGATCCTCAAATCAAGCTCAAATTAATTAAGACTTGCCTCAGACGGATGAGACCGCTTCAATTATGTTTAATAATTCTTAGAGTATGAAGGATGTTCTTTATCGTGTAGAACCTCAGGGTCCTCCGAACCAACCAATCTCCCTGATCTCATAATGGAGGTTAATAACCTTAAATCTCAGATTCGTCCACTAAAAACTCGACAACTAGAAATGGACGTAGAAATTAGCCAGTAAAACAGAAGGTTGATCTTTCTTCTATCCATCCACGCAAAACATTTGTGGTTTCTGGTAATGGAAGTCACCGCCTGATCGTCTGTGTGTTTTAAATCAAGTTACATAACAAAAATGAAATGGTCTATACATATCACCTTGGTAATCAACCAAGAATACACTATTTTTAATGCTAATGCTTTAGTTGATAGTGGAACTGATGTGAACTGCATTAAGAAGGATTGGTTCCAACTAAATATTATAAGGAAAACACTCAAGGCCTAAATCTTAGTAAGAAAAAAAATATGCAAATAAAATATACTTGTGAACATCTCTACTTTCTTGCTCATCAAGAATATAGCACAAATTGGGTTACCCCCAGGCACGGAGCCACAACCTGGCTTTGGGGGGCAACTGTCCCCAGTGATTTTTTTTTTTTTTTTGGCTATTTTTAATGCTAATTCAAGTATTTTTTGAAGGAAATATAGGAGGGGGGGGAATGAGATTTGTCCCCCATGAAATTTTGAAAAAATTTTGCTTATTGCCCCAAATTGCCCTTGATGTCATAGATTGTCCCTGATACCAAATTTTTCTGACTCCATCCCTGGTTACCCCGGTACACAAAATTCGAGCTTTACCGCTCCTTGTGGAGGGGGTGCTTTGCACAGGTGCATTAGTCGGCCCAAGCCTCGGATACCCAGTTAAAAAAATAAAAAATAAAAAGATAAATGGCACAACACTACAACAGGTTATCTTAAGCACACCCATTTTAGCCTTCTTAATGCAGATTGACATCATTGATTCAAACATGTTCTCCTCATAAGTTTCTGAAATTAAGCTAATCAATGCTGATCCATCATTTGAGCACACTGACATGAGCAGAAATGTACGGTTAATCTAAATCTAAGTTCTCCCATTTTCTTTTCTCAAATCGTACGGAACAAAACGTAAGCTTCATCGATAAAGATTCTCGGTCTTTTTACTTTCCCCAATTTTCTCACCAACCAAACAACACAATCACTCAAATTATCATTTCACTTTTTCACTAGATAGGTCAGTAATCAGTTTGATCTCAAAGACTCAAACTACTCTACAAAAACACGGCATTTGAACACAGATCTATGTGAACAAAGAAATTTTCAAAAATTAAAATTGAAGTTCAGTAATTATATTATAAGTTGAATTAAATAGCCAAAACTCACCTTAATTCTCAGATTCCTTTCATGATTTGGCGGGTGATTGGACCCGAAAGAGAAAAAGAAATCCCCAGAAATGTGTGTGTGTTTGTATAATGTTGTTTTGAAGAGATCAGAGAGAGAGAGAGAGAGAGAGGGAGTTGTATATACTACTTGCTGGAGTAGTATTTCCGACAATAGAAGTTGTGTTGTTTTGACCGTAATAAACTTAATACACTCAAAACGCTAATTTATACTAATCCCTTTTTCTGTTCACTATTCAATCTATTTCAAAATAAAAAAAAAATTAATTTAATTTAATTTGATTAATTTATTAATTTATTTTTCAATTATTCAAATTATAATATATCTAAATTATAAATATCACGTTACTTGATGGGACCAAAGATAAAATTGATTTTTCATTCACTATCACACTAATAAAATTCATTATCTTAAAAAAGTTAAATTCCCCAAAATAAATACTTAAATTGGAACAGAAATAGTAGTATATAATTTATTTTTTTATTTTATTTTTACTTTCAAAATAAAGTTTCATTTTTTATTTTATTTTTTGAAAAATTCAATACTTATCTCGCACTTTTTTCAAACTTCCATCAGTTTTCTTCATGACATAAATTTGAGTGTTACTCTTGGCTAGCCGTCTTCGGTTAATAATATTTTAGAATGTGACAATACTAATATTCAATATTTATTTTTAAGGTTATTATCATGGTGGCGATGGCAAACCATGATATTGCTACCAAATTTTGTGTATGTTTAGTTTAGTTTTTCAACAATGATTTTACGTTTAATTCAATTTATCTAAAAATAATGATTACACTTGTCCCGTTATGTGTAATGATGACAATAACATGACTTATTAATACGGTCTAAAAGCATAAAAGAGAATAATTAAATATTTATTCTTTAATTACCGTTAAAAAAATTGGCACTTAATTTTTTATTATCAAATTTTGGATACGTATATTCAGATAGTTTAGGTTAGGATTTGGATAAAGATAAATGGATTAAGATGATTTGAAATTTAGGTAACTTCGTAACCATGTGCTAAGAATAAAAAATTAAAAATGAATGAAAGAAGAAGAGAAAGTTGAGTAAATATATCCAGAAATAAATTTTATTTCATTAAATTCTGAATCGTATGAAACTATGAACATCATTCGTAGGAGTTTCCAAAGCATGCATTTTGATATTGAAAATTTCAAAATTGGGTCAATTATACGAAGAATGCTGACCTATGAGGTGATAGTGATATTATTAATAATAATAAAAGGTATCAATTTGGACAAAATAGAGACAAATATTTTATGTGATAAAAGCATAATAAACTGATGACCGAAAAAATGTAGTAGCAATTTTCTTCTCTCTTAGGAGCAGCTATTTTGTATATTATAAAAAGGTTGACCAAAGTAGGTAAGGGATAATGATCATAGTTTGAAGGAAAAATTTAAGTAACACCTAATATATGAGAAATAAAAATTGACTTAGATAATGTTTAGATTGACTTTTCAAACGCTGTTTTTGATTTTTTGAAGGGAAAAGTTATTTTAAATCGTGTTTGACAAAATTTTTAGAAGAGTTTTTGGATCTTAGAAAAACGTTTTAAATAATTTGGGATACTAACTTTTCAAAACAATTTTTGATTATCTTTTTCTTCTGTAAAAAATCAGAAACAGAAGTTATGTCAAACAGGACCTTAGATGCTAAGAACCTATTCAAATAAAATCTGTTTATAGATCCGAAAGATAATTTGTATATAAAGTAGGGAGGTTAAGGGGATGATTAAAACCAAAGTGTGATAAAGATAATGATAAATTACAATTTAACTCCCTTGAGATATGATATATTATACTAGCATTCTCTGTTATTTGATAAATTATAGTTTAATCCCCTCTAGTTGATCCGCATTGTAAAAGTACTTATATACTCATGTCAATTTTTTTCATTTAAAAGATGGTTTTACAAATAAGTGAAAGTATTATAGATAATTCATCATTGATCAACTGATGATGTAAGCGTTAACCACGCTGAGAACTCGTCAAATGAGGGTTTTGTTATCATTTACAAATTAGAGAGAGTCAAACTGTAATTTATCAAATAATAAAAAGTGCGAATGTAATATATCATATATTGAAGGGGTCAAACTATAATTTACTCTACATATAATTAGAATTGATTTTAAAAAGTCAAATTTTATATAAGAAAATAAGTTGTTAAATTTTTTAAAAAAGAAACAAAAGAAAGACATGCAATTGACCACTAATATTATCATCGCGGTTATGAAACATGGATCGGTTTGAACATTTTTTTTAACAGTATTCCATCTTTTTATTATAATTTAAGCATTTCCTTACATATCCTTGTCTCAAATACATATATAAAAAATTAAATTAAAAGCCATTGTTTGGTGATGAGCGAAATTAGTGTGATCCCCGCTTACAGAATACTTAAAATCTTTTAAGGCAACACTAAAATGTTTTATTAAATGCCTATATATAGATATGGATTTATATATATTATTAAAGTGACGGGTTGATTCGATTTCACAAGATTCAAAATTTCATGATTTTCATTTTTCACTAATTATATACATGTACGTGTGTATATTATGGAAAGAGTGTTTGTTTTGTTTTGTTTTTCTTTGTTCCAAAGGGCTGGAAAAAAATACTTCGTACACTATTTTACCTCGCAAAAAAAAAAAATAACTGTAATAAATAAATAACAAAAATACACTAGTTTACACCTATGAAGTATGGATACGGACACGGACACGACACACCTCCGACACGTTTATAAAAAAACATAATTGTTTTATATATATACATATTATATTATACAAATATTTTATTTATCACTTAAACAATGATAATCAATAAACTTATAAACAAATAGGTTAAATGAAATATTTGATATGTTCAAAATTCTTCATTTCACTACCATCCAAGGAATCAAATGCATCTCCCTCGACATCTGACATCTTAATCTCTCCCTCGTTATATTATAAAAAAAAATTGATTGAAGACAAAAATTGAAATGTACAAATATCAAATATTCAGCTATTTATGGTGATATTTTATTCCTCTCTATATAGTAGATAAATGAATAGATGTTCCAATTCCTCTCACAATGTGAGAAGGAATAAAGATATTTAAATATCTTCAAAGTCAAAGATTAGATTAGAGGTGTTCAAGTTCTATAATTGATCCATCAAATTAGCGGCTCCATAAGTTATTTATTTTTTATGGAATCAACCGACCCACCATATGTCCGACAAGTGGACATTGCGTGTCTAATTTAAAAAAATTCAAGAAACACCATTTGGCATGTCGGACACATATTTTTAGTGTGCCCGCGTGTCCGACACGGTTACAGTGACCCTAGACGAAATGTACATGCTTCATAGGTTTACACAAATGCTAGAGTCTTAGAGTACAAGGCTGCAATATTTTTTTATTTTTTAGGCAAAAGTGCATAATATCCCCTATACTTTGGGTATTGTGTCATTTTTAAGCTCCAAATCACTACCTTATGTTTTTCAAAAGTTGCAAAATACTCCATATACTTTGCTTAGCTCCAAATTACTACTCTATGCTTTTCAAAAGTTGTAAAATACTCCTCTTGTCTTGCAATATCCCACTTTTAGTATTTTGTATAATTTTTTATTTTTATTATTCAATAATATAATTAATAATTCAAAACTTCACACACACATATTTATTTATAGGAATGTTCAAAACCGATTCAGTTCCTTAAAAATTACCAAAAAAATATAAGTAAAAAATCTACCAAAACATTTTGTGAAAAACTACCAAAAAAAATTTTATTCGTGAAAAAATATATATAAATTTGTATATTTATGAAAAACAATTTTGTAAATTATAATTTAACAAATAATTTAATGAGAAAATAATATATAAATTAATTCAAAACTTCACACACATATATTTTATTTCTAGGGGTGTTCAAAACGAGTTGGGTTCCTTAAAAATAGGAACCAGAACCAAACAAAACCGAAACAAAAAAAAAACTACAAAAAATATAAGTAAAAAAGCTACCAAAAATATTTCGTGAAAAGCTAAAAAAAAAAATTTTAATTCATGAAAAAAAAATATAAATTTGTATATTTATGAAATAAGTTATGATTTAACAAATAATTTAATGAAAAAAATATTATATAAATTTGTATATATTTTTTTAAAGTTATAATTTAACAAAGGGTAAAGTGCATTAACTCTCCTGAACTATTTTCTCTCTCAACTAACCCCCTGAACTACAATTTTTACACAAAATTCCCTAAACTATCCCAACTTTTACAATTCCCTCCATTTCGTTATAATACCGTTAGTTAAATTAGGATAATTTGCACTCAGATCTCCTGAGGTTTTGATCAATTGCACTCACCCCCTGAGATTTCATTTTCCTTGCAATGACACCCCCTGAAGGGGTGAAGACCCTATGAAATGACTCTTGTGCCCTTGCTTTAGTGTAAAATATATGTTGGCTAAATTAATAGACCAAACAACCCTTGTGTCTTAAGCTCAATTTGGAAAACTTTTCAAGTACTTTGGATACAATGATTTTTTAAATATTATCACATTTCTTTAAAAAAAAATTTTAAATTGTCATTTTTGTAATATAGGCCCCAAAAGTTATCATTTTTTAATTTTTCCCTAAAACTAATATTGTGACCTTTTACATTAAATAATAATAATACACTTTATTTATGATTATATATTATTATTTTTTTTGTATTTTATAAGGTGATACATGTATAAAATATTTGTGAGCTCATATCTCATATAATTTAATTCATTTTGTCAATAAATAATATACAACTCCTACAATTTAAACAAGTAGTAATACATTTTAATTATAGTTTTTGTTGAATTGTAAGAGGTGATAAATGTATAAAAATGTTACAAAATGGTTTATAATTTATTATTCTTTGTGTAAAATTAATTTAAACCCTTACATTGTAAAATAATAACAAACTTTACTTATTGTAATTTTTTATATTTTTATAAAAATATGACAAATGGTTTATTATTTATTAATTTTTTTGTAAATTTAATTTAAGCCCTTACACTTTAAATAATGTCAAACTTTAATTATTATAATTTTTTATATTGTAAAAGGTGATAAGGACTCGAAATATTAGACAATCCTTGTGTTTTTATTAATAGTAGATAGATAAATAAATATACAGATTTCTTTATTTTAAGTTATATTATTTTTCTTTACCGAAATATATTTGTCTTCTATCTTTATTCTATATCTTATGAAATATCCATTACAGTTACATTTCAATTAATGTATATTAATTAATTATTATTTTTTTAAAAATATGAAAATATTTATAATCCCTTGTCATATATCTTTACTCTATATCTTTTGAAATATTCATTAGAGTTATACTTCAAGTAATCCATATTAATTAATTATTATTATTTTTTAAAAGTATTGAAATATTTCCATCCCCTTTTCTTTTACTCTATATCGTTTTGATATACTCCTTAGAGTTGTACTTCAACTAATACATATTAATTCATTAATTTTTATTTTGAAGAAAATGTTTGAAAATATTCCCAATTCCTCATATTTTAGAATAGTTGTTATAGATATACATACATTATAGGGTTTTTATCTTGGGGCATGGAGGTAATTTCACCACCTAGATATTTGTCTCATGAAATAAGGGAGACAACATAAGGGCATTCCGGTCATTTCTCCCCTTTAGGGGGGTGTCATTGCAAGGAAAATGAAATCTCAGGGGGCAAGTGCAATTGATTGAAACCTCAGGGGACCTGAGTGTAAATTATCCTAATTTAACTAACGGTGTTATAACGGAATGAAGTGAATTGTAAAAGTTGGAATAATTTAGAGAGTTTTGTGTAAAAAGTGTAGTTTAGGGGGGTTAGTTTAGAGAGAGAAGATTTAATGCATTTTACCCTTTAACAAATATAAAGTTATAATTTAACAAATAATTTAACAAATTTTTTTTCGTAAATATACAAATTTATATATATATATATATTCACAAATTAAATTTTTTTGGGTACCTTTTCACGAAATGTTTTTGGTAGATTTTTTACTTATATTTTTGGTAGCTTTTTTTTATTTGTTTTGATTCGGTTCGGTTCCGGTTCCTATTTTCAAGGAACCAAACTGGTTTTGAACACCCCTATAATTAAATATATGTGTGTAAAGTTTTGAATTATTAATTATTTATTGAAAAAATGAAAAACAAAAGTAAATAAAATATATAAAAAATGAGATATTATAAGATAAGGGGGACAAAATGGTCAATATTTTTGTATAAAACATATCCAAAGAGGATATTTTGTAATTTTTGAAAAATACAAGATAGCCATCTGGAGCTAAATAAAATGCATAGGAGTGTTTTGCAACTTTTGAAAATCACGTGATAATGATTTGGTGCTAACTTTTGCCTATTTTTTATTTTGTTGTGTATGAGAAATACTACATTGGTTGGAAGTAGACCTGTCAATGGATTGGATTTTGACCCGAATCCGATTCGAATCCGATCCGATTAGCCGGATTTGGATTGAAAAAAAAATCCGATAACCCGAATACGATCCGAATCCGATAATCCGATTCCTTAACAAATTGGATTTGGATTTGCCTAATCCGATCCGATTAATTTTATATATACACATATATATTATGTTATTAATATGTAAATATTAAATAATATACTTAATTATATTTCAATTTTTTTTTTCGTTTTTTCATTTTTATATTTTTATAGTCATGTATTATAAGCATTGATTGTAAAATATACAATTTAGTGTTTAATATTCTTAAAAAATAACATAAAAAAAAAAAAAATTAATAACTTTTTGTATTCTTTTTTTACTTAATCGGATTGGGTTATCGGATCGGATATCCGAAAATTAACGAATTCGGATTTGAATCAATAAAATAAAAATTCATCGAATTATCGGATCGGATTGGATCGGATATAAGCTTATCGGGTTCGGATCGAATCAGGACAGATTCGATCCGAATCCGGCCCGTTTACAAGTCTAGTTGGAAGTGTTGGATTGGTTGCTGCAATTTGCTGTTTAGCAGCCTGCACGTGGGAATAGCAGAATTTGGGGACCCATTTTGGTACACTTTATTAAAAGAATTATATGATTGACGATTATCTAATTACTGCTTCCTAAGTTAATTAATTATTAACTTAGAGGCTCCACATCAGCATCTTAATTAATCATAGTTATTTATTTATTTTTTGCACGAACACGTGTTCTAAAATGATGTCAATGAGAATAAAAAATGTGACAATAATGTTGCATTAATTTGCTGAGTGGGTATGTATTGAAATTATTCAAAATAGTTTTTGGTTGAGATTAGAATTGAAAGCTTTTCATTCTTGATTTAGGTATTGTTTGAATTGAATTTTCAAATATTGTTTTTGATTTTCTGGAAGAAAACAATTATTTTGAATGGTATTTGACAAAATTTTTAAAAATTTTTATAAGTCTTGGAAGATCGTTTTAAAGAAGTTGGTATCCCCACCTTCTCAAAATAATTTTTACTTATCTTTTTCTTTTACGAAAAATCAAAAGCAGAAGTTATGTCAAACATGACTTTATTCTCGTTACATAATGTAAGTACATATACAATTACAAAAAATATTAAACAATCTAAAATACTTTAAATCAATAAATTTCATTATACGAAAAGATGTGATTTCAACTGGTAAATCTTTTTAAACTTTTAAGTTATACATATATACATAGAGACATACATATCATATTTCCCCACATACATATCATGATTCGCTATACTGTAATGATATGCTTTTAGAAGGAGCCAATCCCATTACGTTTTAGAACTTTCAAACTCGTTTTGCATCAAATAAAACCAGCCCAAGGTCCAACATCAACAATAATAGGGGAGCAGTTATTAATTTACAAGCACAAGACAAATCATGACCATTCTCTTCTCAACATATATATGACAATTCCCTTTTGCATTATTCAAGTTATAAAGAGTGAAAATACCAGTCCTACCCTTATGGTCTACTTCTTTAATAATATGTTTGATAGACACTCTCTCCACGCTGCACGTGCAGCTGCCCAAGTTCTTTACAGACAAAAGTTTTCTTAATCTAGAATGTCAACAAAACACATACATCAAAGTGTATCTGTGTGTGTTTGGGGGCTGTATATGGACAACTAGGAAGGAAGTTGTGGGGTACTCACTTGGACCCACCATAACAAATAGCCCTTTTGCAAGTGTCTAATTATGTTTGGCAGTTTGGTGGTGATACATCTCCCATATATTGCTATTGCAATGTCACTTTTCATGTGTTGTGACTATTAATTAGTATTTGTTTTACATGCATTTGTCTGCGGCTATTATTAGGCCAGCAATGTGACTTGTCATGTGCGTCTGCTCACATATACAAAACGTGAAACTAATGCTTCAACTAGCCACTCCTAGAAATTTTTTAGAAAAATCTCTTTATAGGTGTAACAAGTCCGATGATTTTGGTAGACTTGATTTTGATTTTGGTAGTTTTGGATGATTTTATGTAAATCTAAAATTATGTTTGGTAAGGAGTTCATCTTGGTATAATTATATATATATACTAATATGTATTAAAAATATATAAATATGAAAAAATATATATATAATTGGAAAAAAATATTAAAATGAATATATATATATATAATTAAAAAATATTTAAAATTCCTAAAAATAATTGACATTTCTATTTTTTATTCCAAAAAATATATATATAATCGAAAAATATATTTTAAAATGTTAAAATTATATATAAAATTCAAATAATATATATTAAATTCGAAAAAAATATATATAATTCAAAACAAATATAAAATTCTGAAAATTATATTATATACTGAATTTTTTTAAAAATTTAGAAAAAAAGGATATAAAATGGGGAAAAATATACAGATTCGAAAGAAATATATAAAATTCAAAAATTATATAAAACAATATTTAAATTTCTATTTTTTTAAATTCAAAAAATTATATATATAATTGATAAAAATATTCTAAAATGTGAAAATTATATATAAAATTCAAATAATATATATATATATATATATATATATAATTGATAAAAATATTTCGCACTTTCCAGAAAATTATATTTTCTAAAAAAATATTTCCAGAAAATTATAAAATTTTCTCACTTTCCAGAAAATATAAAAAAGTGCGAAATATTTATAATTTTTTCCAAATTTTTTTTCTCCAACTTAATTTTCCGAAAATATTGTTTTTCATAATATATTTTTTGAAAAATATATATATTTTAAGAAAATTATATTTTGAAAAAAATATTTCCAGAAAATTATAAAATTTTCGCAGTTTTTTTTTATTTTTTGAAAAGTGCAAAATATTTATATTTTATTATAAACTTTTCGAACTTTTTTTTATATTTTTTTAAAGTGCGAAATATTGAAAATTCAAAAAATATATATAATTCAAAAAAATATATAAAATTTTGAAAAATTATATTAAAATATGATTTTTTTCCAAAAAATATATTTTTTCAAAATATAAAATTTGAAAAATACTTTTCCGAAAATTTGTTATGTCCCAAAATATAAAAAAATTTCCGAAAAATAATTTTTTTGCGAAAAATATATATTATGTTCCAAAATATGATATTTTGCGAAAAATATATATTATGTTTCAAAATATGATTTTTTTTCAGAAAAATATTTTTTTTTCAAATATTATATATTATTTTTTTCAAAATAATTCATATTTTCGGCCATATATATATATATATAGAGAGAGAGAGAGAGAGAGAGAGAAAAAAATCAAAATTGGTAGGCCAAAACCAATGTTTTAATAGTTGGTTTTAAAAAGCCCAAAATCAAATCCAAAACCAACTTCCCAAATATGGTTTGGTCTTCAAATCAAAAATCAAAACCAAAACCAAGCCCAAAACCAACTTCCCAAACAAGTCCAAAGTATCACGTGAGGTTAATATCAACCATTTATACCCAATCACTTTTTCATTCGGGTCTGATGTGGGCAGGCACAGACTCAGACATTCTGGTAAGTAGGGGTATAATCTTAATATTCTTAATTTTAGGGGAGGTAATGTAAAAAAATAATTCGGCGGGGGCTTTAGGCTATTTTTTTTATAAAAAATAGTGGATCCTCACATAGGTCCAGGCTTGGATGTGGGACAAGAGCCCTCTAACATTCTTCCTCATCCGAAATTCGCAACGCACTCGTTGCCATCGGACCGCTCTACCTACCTAACTTGTATCCAGACTCTTCCTAGGTGGCGTGACACCGGTTCAAGAATTGAGTCTGATTCAAATACCCGATATAACGGGTCAGATTCTTTTAAGTCAAATCGTGAAGCATCCTACTTGTTACACTAGCGCCACTTGTTCAAGAATTGAGTCTGACTCAAATACTAGATGTAACGGGTCAGATTCTTTTAGGTCGAATCGCGAAACTTCCTACCCGTTACACCATGTCAGTTCATCCATATGCTCAAACTCTTGCAATTTTGCATAATAATAGCATGTCACCAGTAATCATTATAGTAAAGATAAAAAAAAAAACCTGAGTAAAGCTTCATAAAAATACTTTAACCCATGCCTTGTCTCAACTGCTTAATAAAGGATTTAGCAAGTTCTGCTGCTAATAATACTTGAGAAATGTCGAAATAGCTATTCACCAATATATATTAGATGTAACAGAGGACATAAACATGTTAGAAATACCAAAAGAAACAACTCTTCTTTTTATACACGATTATCAGTCGAGGCCTAGACCGCATAAATAAGACCAGAATCTTTAGAGCGGAAGTAACTTTTCCTTTCTTAACATAACAGGATTCGATTCATGTCACGAACCACTAGTCCTCAGAGTGAATTTCGAAGCAGAACTATGACTCATTCTTATGATATGATAGTGCCCAGCAAGATATGGAGTCACTATTCACATTTTTCACTTCAAGAGAAATGGAGCAGAATGGGACAGTTTCAAATCGTGTCTTCCTTTTTATTTTCCCAGCTTCAATTATTTTTGAAATGCGAAAAAAACAACAAAAAATCAGTTAGTAAATAATTGAGGGATCATCTCTCTCGAATTTGTAGTAATATATACTCTATGGATCTCTATTACCTGAGACTCGATCCCTATGGCGAAGTGCATAAGGCAATTCAAAGCTTGACAGAAGATCACCTTTATTCATTGAACTAATAAGAGGTCAGTGCTACAATTAAAATCGTCAGTGTTAAGTCCTCTTAACTTTCTCACTTTCATTGTTGATGGACAACAACATTGTTCAACCACTGAAAACCTGTAATTCCAACCTACAGATGCAAAAAGGAGGTTTTTGCATTATCATTAATGGTAGGGTAATTGTCCTACCTCCTCCGATGAGGTTTGGGCTTAAATATAATCATCGGATGAAGTTTTCGTGACAAAATTTTTGACGCCCTTGAGTTAGTAACCTAACTGTAAGTTCCATATCCTATGCACCAACTCTCTGCCGCATGTAAGCCATTCCAACAGCAACCATCAAAGAGAAGCCAAAACACAACTTGCAAGCTCATGCATGTGTTTGGAAGTCAAGATTGGTGGCCACGCTTCGCAGCTTGTGATCACGCATGGGTTGAAGAAGTCAAGAACAGCTGCATGCAAATCCCACGCCTGTACAAGTGGATGTTTGGCTGCATTTGGAAGCTCTGCTATATATATCCAGTATATGGTTTTGTAATAGAACAGATAAAAACAGAGAGTGTAAGATACTCAAGATAGAGCAGAGAGTTAGAGAGAAGAACACACAGAGGTTGTTCTGTGTAAGTGAGAGTGTTAGAGGTAGAGTTGAGCGAAAACATTTGTATCTCCTCCCTCCATCATCGGTTTGCTTCAACCGAAAGTTAGTGAAACTTCTCAAAGTGGACGTACCCGATTTTTTGGGGAACCACTATAAATTTGGTGTCTATTGTGTGTGTGTTTGAGTTTGATCTTGGTTTGGATCCAACACTAACAAACCGAAACATTTTGCACTTTCTCTGTTTACTATTTTACTCTATCTCAGCCTCTATATTTAATTCTTCTACCTTCCCTCCTTCTCTTTCGCAATATTTTCCATGCTCCATTTCTTCTTTAAGTTGTTCTCTCCATCCTGCTGCTGCCACTGCCCCTGCCCCCCACCCCCTCTCTCTCCAACTTCTTTTCTCTCTCTCTCAAAACAAGAGGAGCCACACTCAATGACGTTCACCACATAGATCAACCACTAGGAACTTCCGATACTGTCACACCCAACTATGGATTCTTCTCCGCAAATATATTCAAGACAATAATCGATTCATCACGAATCATGATTCACCCCATATCAAAGGGCAAGACCAAAAGGTAGTGTTTCTTGCCGCCACACCCCTCTTATAGAAGCTAGCTCTTGTTGGAGATTCCTGGAACTGGTATTGCCGGTGGCTCATTTTTCCCATTATCAGCAAGTCATGCTCGGTATCAGTACATGGGCTTATCTAGGCCTCAATTCCTTTTAATTTTGATTTTGATTTTTATCTACTTGAGGAAGTAAAGGAAATGATTAGTAAATGAAAACAACAGTAAAACTAGAATTTCTTCTTTATCTTTGTGTTAAGCTAGAGGAATTTGGAAATTTGGTCAAAACGATGTGGGGGTTGTGCAGGGCATAAGGCTATGTCTAATGGCAAGAATATGATGCGAAGTCTCAATTTAAACGAGAAACGTAAATAAAGAGGGGAGAAGAAGAAGAGAGTGGAAGTGGTGGCTGTGGTATGATGAACTGGGTTATTAAATAGAGAGAAAACATAGAGGGAGAGAGAAATGAGGAAAAAACGAGAAGAAAAGAGTGGTAGTGGTAGTGGCGGCGGAAGTATGATAGGCTAGTGCTTAAAAGTAGAAAGAGGATGGGAAAAAAAGAAGAGCATATCTAGGATTTCAGAATTATTTCTTACTCGAAGGAACAGTCAGTCAACCAACGGCGGAGGATATAAGGATATTATTTCCTACAAACTATTATTGTTGTTGTTGTTTTCAACTGCATATTTAACACCCGAGCAAACTTCTCAAAACTCAGCTTTAACGAAGAACTTCTGAAAAGGGTTTGGGAAATGGGAACAGGTGGAGTTGGGACTTTGCATTACGTCAAATAAATTGGACCCTAACTAGGCGTTGTGTGGTAGTTTATTATGTTCGAGTGTGCTTCCAAAAACTCTCCACACCCCTCCAAGAAAACTCTTGTCCTGCCCCTGTAAACGCTGATTAAACAGTTTAGAACGGATCAGCTTCAGCTACCATCAATAAGCTAATTCATTCATAACTGAGTTCACTGTTTCTATAGAGAGCAGCATCCTAAATTGTCTTACTATTGCACTTCATTGGATCTGCTAGTTCTTTCTGAACTTTCTCATCTTACTTCCAATTCTAGCAATTTATTTTTTCTCTTATTTGGATCGAACAAAGAAAACCAACATTACTTTTTCTTTCAATCAACTTCGATCCAATCTTATCCATAGACGGTACCACACAAAAATACCCACCTGCCTTTCAGACAATCAAATTAACTAAAATTATACAGGATACTGAAATTGTAATAGAAGACATAATTTGTTAGTCAAGGTTTAAGAAAAATTATGTAGCCTATGAGTTGGACTTTATAGCTCTCCAACTGTAGCATGTTTAAGAAACTAAATAATCCAAGAAAACCAACCCAGTTGGAGTAAAAAGAAAACTAGGCAAGTAATCTATCATCGCCCAACTAATTCTTGTTTCTGTTTAATTATTTCAAGTGGCGAACACAAATTCTTCTATAATCTTGGAAACAAGTAAACAAACTATATGATTCATACCTACTTTCTTCAAAATCCCGGAGAGTTGAAATATATTGGCGTCATTATCTTCTTATGTGCAAATTTTTTACACAGAGTAGAGAATGGAGGTCTCGTCACCTGATTAGTGTCAAGCCAATAGCAGTGACTATCAAAGTAGAGGGAACTCCGAATTTGAAGTGGCACCAGAAGGATAAAGTGTACTCGAGATGCCGAGCACGGCGAGCTTGCTCACACACTATCAAGTTGGCAGCTGATCCCAATAATGAGAGGTTTCCAGCTACAGTGCTAACCCAAGCTAATATGAGCCAGGCCTTCTTCTCATCAGCTGCAGATATCGCTGCTGCTGATGCAGCCACCCGTCCTCCAAGCAATAAAACTGAGAGAAAATAAGATGTTACAATACAGGTGATAAGAAATCGTTGCATATACACATTAAAACAACCACCACCACCAAGCCTTTTCCAACTACTTGTGTAGACTACAAAATTCTACACTTCCTCTTTCTGCTCTGTCTAAGGTTAAAGCCTCAAGCGATTCGCATGTTGTCATATCTTTCTTTACATCTTAACTTTTGGCTTCCTTTTCCCCTAATATAACTCTCAATGTGAGGGGGTCGCCTTGCACGGGTCCCGTGAATTAGTCGAGGCGTAAGCTGGCCCCGGACATCACGGTTATCAAAAAAAAAAAAAAAAACTCTGAATGTGGATTGTGTTTCTTTTCCTAACCGGAGCACATAATGATCATCTTTGAACTTAGATCTTGCAGATACAAGAATGGTAAGGCATTGACATTACAAAAGGAAACAATACAATAACCACTTTGTTACAAATAATAATTTTAAGAAAATCGAAATATTTAACAAATATGATCAAAATAGATGATAATTACAATACTGTAGAGAAGAAAGATTATCTTAGCTCCTATAAACCTTATCATAACAAAACTTAGGTAGTGCATACACAATTACACACTTATCACCAAATAAAGGAAATATGGAAAATCTTGAAAAAGAGTTGGACAAGGGAACAGATAGTATCTCTTCATATTCAAAATGCACCGTAAGCAACAACTTGTTAATGACTAATTCTATGACTCCATTAAATTCGTAACTCATGTTTGTTATAGGTTATAAGTTCGTTACTGTAATCAGATAGGCTAGTAAGATTATATACATAAGTCCTAAATTGCTCGAACAACTTCCAAGTATTTAGTGCAACCAACAAGAGTTACTAGTTAATCTCATCAAAAGTAAAATTTGGATATCCCAGTAGTAGTAGATATCAACAGAAAATGATAAAACATACCTGTAGGAACATTTGAAGCCATGTTTGAGAGGACAAGTATAACAGCAGCAAGAACTGCTATCCCGCCAACATGATCAATATGTGCATGAGGTTCCATGAAATCCCATAGGGCGCTTGGAATTCCTGTTTTATTAAAACCTTCGACTGTGATGAACATTCCGCAAAAGAATATCAAAAGCGAATAAGATACCTGGATGAAGAAGAAAAAGGAAATTAACAGTCTAGTTTGGCGCAAGCAAACAGGGTTTTTAAAGTTTCTACATCACACAGCTGAAAAATAGAAACTTTCATCAAATCCAAAAAAGAAGAATTAATAACTATAGATTCGACCTTTTCCAAGCTTGGTCGAGCATCCTTGAAATCGAGAACCACAAGAGCAAGTGCAGCCGTAATTGCAGTCCATGACATATTTAGACCCACAAGCAAAGAAATCAGCATTCCAAGAGTAACAAGGTAAACACAAGTCTTCCATAGCATCCTTTTCCATCTTGAGGGCACAACTTCCTTTTCTTCCAGAGATTGCAGAGAGGTTGCACTCGAGAATCGGCTCATAGACAAAATCCTTCTTGATGGGAAATTTTCCTCCCTTCTTGGAGAAACTCCCTCATTTGTCAGCTCCTTTGATGCAGTCACATGGGTCGCAGACTCGGAGACTCCACTAGGGGACATGTGGATTTCGTCTTCACTCAGAGTTCTCCGGTTCCTTAGACTCTCAACCTGAACTGTGTTTCCATTCACATTGGGAGAGCTGGGGAGATTTATGGAGTCCAATGTAGCATTCCACTCTTGCGAATTCAAGGATGTTATATGTGACATAGTCGCTGGTGAAAAGCGGTGGGAAATCACATCTTCCTCTAGCACCACTTCGTTGGACGCATCTTCAACATCCTTTTGAACAGATAACAGCCTCCAATACATGCAAAGAAGAATCAAAGCATTCACACAAATCCCAACGAGCATTGCGGGGAGAATTCCAATCAAGAATTTACCAAAAGTAATTTTACTCATAACAGCTATGACCAGGTTCTGTGGGTTGCCAATAGGAGTTGCTGAAGACCCAATGTTCGCGCTTGAGGCAAGGGCTAGTAGGAAGGGATGAGGTGGGAGATTTTGCTGCCTCACAATTTTCAACACAAACTCCGTCAAAACAACACAAGAGGTATCGTTGGTGAAAAAAGCGCTGGAAATGGCGGAAATCAAGCAGATTCGACATAGCAAGTCCTTAGGGCCTCTGCTCTTCCACAATAGTAATTTACCCAAGTACTTAAACATATCCGCTCTTTCGAGATAGACGCTAACAACCATTGTCCCGAAGAGAAGACCAAGGATTGGAAGATCAATAGCAGCATATGCCTGGTCTGGAGTTATGACTTGGAAAAGGACCATGAGCATAGCCCCAAGGAGGGACCCTGCGGTTCTCCCAATTGGCAGAAAAGGGATAGCGGGGAAAACCGCCAACACCCAGAAAATGGCAAAGGCAATTGACCCAAGAACCACTTTCACAGTAGAAGCCATGGCCATTTTCGGCAATGTAGTAAGCCTGAACCTTCTACTTATATTTCTCAATCTTCAAGTTTTCAAAATATGTATCATCAAAACTCCGTAGCTGGTTCGAATCAGTTTTTCACAGGAATAATTGATTAGCTTTGGATATAAAACAACCTGAAATCAAACCCACAAAGAGATTCAAGCTCTGAGACTATGACATATTATTCATTGCAATACAATATAATTAAACATGCCACAATTATAATTATCAACGAACAGATCCCAAACATATGGAGTGCAATACAAGAACAAACAGTACATGCATTTCTATAGTCTCTTTATCTTGGTGCATCTTTCAGTAGTTTACTATGATACTATATATAACTGGTTAACACCCATATAAAAAGACCATGAAACTAATAAATAATGAGCCAGACCAAGGTTCAAAATCCACAAAAATTATCCTTCATCCTTCTTATTTCACAAAAAATAAAGATAAATAAATAAATTGAAAAATGGAAAGAGCCATTAAGATAAAATTAAAAGAACTACAACTTGAACAAATATATATATATAGATACTTATATATACATGTTGCAATGAATGCGCTACCCCTTAATTAACACAACAGATCATAAGTGGTTTAACAGATGAATAACAATGAAGTACAGCATGAACAAATTTGTTTTTGCAATCAATGGAATAAAATACCCATTAATTAACACAACACATAACAAAAAATAACAGAATGAACATGATTTATCACAAACCTCTAAACTACTTCATTGGCCATCTCATTGAACTTCCAAGCCAATTGCCAAACAACCCACAAGGCACAAGAACATATTTAAAGAAGAAAAAAATCCCAAGATCCCAGAAAACATTTCAACACAATCACTGACAGCAAAAGTTATATATAATAATGTGATATATATTATTGGGACGGTTGATAATTTACCTGAGAATTGTTCTTGGCCATGTATTGGACTGAGTTGTGGACCTAGAATAAGTAATAAATTGCGAGAAAGCGAAACACAAACGACCCATCTGAAAATTTACGTCTGAGACAAACTCTCCAAGACACGTTACTGCTACGAGCCAATGCCCAGTATATTTTTGACTCTCCATATCTTGGTTACAGACGACGAAATAAAAAATAAAATAATGATAATCTTGGTTGCATCTGAGATGTTATTAAACGATGGATAGTATAGTTCATGCGTCCTAGAATTAGTCAAAGTGGAGCTGTGATTAATATATATATATATATACTGTATATGAAAATAAGATATCTTGATTGCTAATATAATAGGACGGTAAACGATTCTTGTCCTGTTTGCCCTTGTCTCATTATTTTTATTCAATCGAACAAGTAACAACTTTTTTTTTTTTTTTGTCAACTAGTAATAGTTCAATGATATGATAGAAATGTGTTTAAATCAAAGTATTCAATTATAAATTAAATCTACACAAATATATAATCAAGCTAAACTTTGACCTAAACTTCCAATAAATTCTATTGGCCCATAACAATTTATTATAAAAAAAAATGACCAAAACACAAATTTTACTATTAAAGCTGAGTACGACGATTATTTTTTTAGAAAGATTGGTTTTTTAAAAATATATTTATTATATAACTTAAATTAAAAATCTACATTGTTTCTTTGCGATTGATCCATTATGTCTACCTGAATAACATAAAGGTGGGATACCCGGTCCGACTCAGATACCTTCGTGTTATTGTTTTCGTCCAAATAACTTAAGCAAATTGCGATTCATCATAACTAATATTTCCTCCATCCCAATTTAAGTGTCTATTTTAGAAAATTTAACTTTTTGATATGATAACTTTTATTGGTGTGATAGTGAATGAAAATTCAATTTTATTCTTGGTCCCACTAAGTGATGTGATGTTTGTAGTTTAAACATTTTAAAATTTGAATGATTGAAGGATAAATTGTAAATTGATTAAATAAAGTGGCATTCACTTTTTTTATTTTGGAATGAGTTGAATAGTAAATGTGAACACTTAAATTGAGACGGAGGAAATATTTTTTTTCCCGAAAAAGAGAGATTTATTTTCTTGGTAAGTTGGTAGATCACAAAATCTGTGGACAGAAAAAAAAAAAAGGGCAAATTGCAATGACAATTCCTGAGGTTTAGGTCAATGCTTTTTTGGATAGTGACACCCCCTAGGCCTTGAAATGTTTATATTGCCCTTGGCTAAAATAATTAAATTTATTATATAAATGTCATGAATGCCAAAAGTCCATAATACCCCCATCCACTAACCCTACATGTGCCCCAACTACCCATCTGATTTTTTTTTTTATCTCATATTCTAATTGATTTCATTTTATTTAGTGGGATATGAAATTTGGGAATTTTGTTAAAATTAATATAATTTTATGTTTATTGCAATAAAATTGAATTGAAAATCTGGGGTGTGTTAATTTGTCCATAGTTTAAGCATATTGATATGAGATGGAATTTATATATTAAATTGAAATTTCGGTAATTTAGTGGATATAAAATTTGGGAATTTTGTTGATTTAATATGATTTATGTTTATCTCAAATAAATTTGAACTAATGTTATTTCCATGTAAAATTGAACTAAAAATTTGAGACTTTCGTTAATTTGATCTTAGTTTAAGTTAAATTAAATAATTGCATGTTGATATAATCTTTAATTTATATGTTAAACTGACATTTTGATAATTTAATGGGTATAAATTTTGGATTTTTTATTTGATAAGATTTATATACGTTTATCTAAGTATTACGTTTATCTAAGTAAATATGAGATTTTGTTAATTTTTTCTTAACATATTTATGTTTATGTAAGTAAAGTTGAACTAACTTTATGTTTATCTAAATAAAATTGAAAAAATTGGGGGCTTTTATTAATATGTTTTAAGTTGAAGTAAGTAATTGCAAGTTGATATGATCTGTAAATTTAATCTTGTGTAATTTGACATGATTTAAATTCATTTAAGTAAAATTAAACTAATTTTATGTTTATCTAATTGAAATAAATTTTATATTATTTTGGTACTACAATTAGTAGTTTTTTGTTGCTTTGGCACCATCTTTTAGTGCACAAAAGGGTGCTATGGTCTTCAAAATTTGCAGCTATATATATTTTACTAGATCAGGGGTATTAAGGTATTTTTATAGGGTGTGAGACTTACTCAACGGGTGTGATTGCAACAATTCTCAAACCTCAGGGGGCGTTGGGACAACACTTGCTTTGACCTGCCAATTGACCTAAATCTCAAGGGGTGTCATTGCAATTTACCCAAAAAAGAAAAAAAATAGGGACTTATACATAATGGTATTGACATAAGAATTAAGAAATAGACTATACAACAAATTCATGGCTTGCACGTGAGATATCTATATTATACACAAAAAAAAAAAAACAATAGTTTAGTTATATAGAAATCAAATCAGGAATCTCGTGAACAAAATCAATAATAAGTTTTGCACAGGACACTACTTTTTATTGTCAAATTCTCGCAAAAGGGAGTAATACAAAACACTAAGAGCAAAGTATCACAGACTAAAACAAAAATTATATTTTGTCAAAGACAAAATGCATATTCATCTAGGAAAAAACAACGGCATATGCGGTTATTTATGACCCCTTTTGATGTTGCAGCTCAATCTCTATTGTAAATATCTTCGCTATTTATATAAGTTGCTTGAATATGTTCCCAAAAGAAAATAAAGGCAATTTTTATAATGGAGAGTATAATTTTAATGGTATAAAGGCAATTTTTAAGTTGCTTATGATAGTTATTTTTCGATAATTGGGGTGTTTATCAGTTTACTTATGAGAAGTAATCGAAGTGTCAAATATTGAATATGAGACCTCATATTTTACTGAGACACTAAATTTCAAACAAAATTCGATTGAACCAACCCGGATGTTTATCAATTTGCTCATGATTAGTAATCGAGCTGTCAAAATATTGAATATGATGTTAACTGAGATACCAAATCTCAAAAAAAATTCAATTGAACCAATCCGGATATTTATCAATTTGCTAATGATCCGTAATCGAGTTGTCAAAGATTTGAATATGAGACCTCATGTTTATTGAGACAATAAGTCAGATCTCAAAATCTTTTTCAATTGAGTTAACCCGCATTAGTTAACTGCTTACCACTTTGAATATTGATAAGGATTAAAGAGTCCAACTAAGACATAATTTAACAAATAATAGAATTTCAATCAAGGTGAATTTTTTATTTTATTTTTTTTTATCATATTTTAAATCCAGTGCCGGTGAATTTACAAGCTGTGAACACGTCGTGAATGAACAAAGATCCTCTCCAGAAACCTTTGAATTGATGTCCAGAGATTAAGCTGGAGAGAAAAGATCCAAATTGGTCATGTACATGTATGTATAATATACACAAGCCATAAAAAATAAAAAACTAAAATCTAGGTATAAGTAAAACTTACTTTAATCGCACTTGCAAATATGAAAACATTACAGGGCACAGTGGATCTATTCACAGATTTTCACAAGCCACAGGAATGGGGACCAACAGCATTAATCATTTGGTGTACTTGAATCTATTCTACTGAGGCACTATTTGACAGTCGCCATTGACTGAAAGTCTGTTTAGTAAATTATTTGGTCTAATAATTTTGGTTTGAGAAAATTGAAATTAGATCATGTTTGGCAAATTGTCTGGATCCAAAAATTTTGGAACCAGAGACCATGTTTGGTAAAATGATTTGATCTGAAATTTTTAACTGAATGTAAAAATATTGAATATACTTTTTATGTTATAATAACCTTAAAAACCTAAAATATACCAACTAAACATTTGTTAAAGTAGATTTTCGATTTGTATATGAAATGTTTAATTAATATTTTTAAAGATTTTTATTATGTATTTTTACTTAATAATGTCATATTAATTTTGAAATTTTTTTGACATCACCCATTCACTAATAAATGGAACCATGGTTCGCCGAACCGGCCGGTTCGTAACGGTATTGGGCTGAACCGAAACCGGTTCAGCCCGATATACCGGTGGGTAGGCCGGTTCACAACCGAACCGGCCGGTTCGCTAGGAACCGGTCGATATATCCCCGAACCGGTTTTGGGAGAACCGGTTTTAAAAAAAAAAAAAAAAAAATGTTGGAGTCTGAGCTCAGGCTAATGTTCTTCCACCTCTGCATCACCTGCTTGAGCCGCACGATTTGGGTGATTTTGTTGGGCTTTTTGGCGTCGGCGGTAGCCATTGGAGTTCTAGAGAGAGAAAGCTCTGTAGAGAGAGAAACAAAGAAAGTTGAAGTCTCAGAGAAAGCTTTGGAGTGAAGACGAATACTAATCAAATTGGACTGAATTGTATTGTGTTTGTTGAATTGACGGAATTACCCTTCACTCTAGATTTTGGAAGTTACTATTTTGCCTCTTCTCTCAAAAATTATAGAAATCTCTAATCACTAATTTTATCACTTTTAATGATGGTGTCCTGCTAGAAACAATTTTTTTTTTTTTACTTTTAATGATTTGATTTTTGAAATATTCACAACTACTACAAACATAATTATTCAACAACTACTACAAACATAATTATTCATTTTGATGGTGAACTATGTATTTATTTTAATTATTCTGTATTAGTTTGAAAATAAATTATATTTTTTATGATTTAAATATTTATTTATTTAAAATTAATATTATGAATAGTCTCATAAGAAGATCAATGACACATTTAAATTCATTAATAAATTATTTTGGATACTAAATATCTTTAAAAAATATATAAAATTTACTTAAAATTATTAAAAAATCATCAAAATTTAGTTATATTGTCAAAAGTACCATATCAATACATTTTTACCACCATGTGCGAGTTTTTAAAAAATTCACGCTTACGATAACCGAAACCGTTACGTAACCCCGATACTGATCGGGTTCCGTTACACCAACCAAAACCGTTTTTGCGAACCATGAATGGAACAACAACAAATGTGGACAATTTATATAAGTAGTATTAAAGTTTGTATAACCCATTACTACAACAACTACTACAATAAAAAAAAATATATAAACACAACATGACCATACATCCAATAGAACATCAACCACCAAATAGCATGTACTTTTGCTTCTTTTGTTGATATTGAATTTCTGCGACAATACTATCAAATTCAGATGGCTCATAATCTTCCAACTGTATTAAACCCTAATCTAGAAAATCTATGGGTGCGTTTGGAAACTAGTGTTTTCGTTTTCGTTTTTTATCTCTTGAGAATAAAAAATTTCTTATTCTTGTCCTAAGGGTAATCCGGAAACAAAAACATGTTTGGTTGAAAATTTTATCTAAAAAATTTTCGGGAAAAAAAAAAATAAATTTTGGAGGTTAGAATTTAGATGTTGAAGATAGAGGTTAGGGTTTGGAGGTTGAAGATGGAAATTAGGGAATCTGCAACAATTAAATTTTTTTTTGGCCGAGAACAAACAGTGCCGAAAATAAAAAAACACCATTTTGGTGTTCTCAAATTTTGAACTAAGGGTAAGAAAACCTTTTTTTACTGTTCACGAAAACAAAAACCATCAAAGGCTCCCCAAACGCGTTTTTGTTCCCTTGAACAGTGAAAAAAACAAGAACAAAAACGGAAACGCCCCTATCCAAACTCACCCTATATCAAAATCACAAACCTAAAACCTACTGATCCCTAATAAAATAAAAAAACTGAAACTGAAAAACCAAGATTTTCAGAATAACGCTTAAACCATATACATATGCAAAAATCACTACTACAGAGTCAAAATCAAGCTTATACATATGCATTTACAGAGAAGCAAATACAGATATCGAGCTTATACAGAGAAGCACATACATATATCAAGCTTATCACTAGTATAACAAAAATCAAAGTTCATCCCCAAAGTAAGGCAAAAACCATATACATATGCATTACAGAGAAGAATAAGCTATAGTACCAGTAACGAATCTGCCTCAAGCTGTCGATAATCACCAATATCCTCTTTTTGCCTAGCAAAATACAGAGTCGAAATTTGTATACAAAAGAGAAAAATTAAAGCTTATAATAAAATAGAAGGAACAATATATATATGTATGTATATATATATTTCGGTGTAAGGATCAAACGAGAAGAAGAAGTTGTATCAAATCTCAACTTTTTTCTCCTACTTCTGCATTTTCTCTTCCACATCTACCCACGAAATTCCAAATATATATGTATATATATATATATATATATATATATATATATGTCAATGCAAGGACCAAATCGAGTCTATCACAATGAATCCCTAGCCTAAAAACAAATAAATCATCATGGTTTTGTAGATCGAGAAGGGTTTCTGAAAAAATATTTTCGAAAATCGCCAAAAGGACGAAAATCGACCCTAAAACCGTGAAACCCTAGCCTAAAACAAACAAAATCGGAGAAGGGTTGAAGAGAACAAGCCGAAATCATGATCTATAGGGTTTGTGAGAGAGAGGGGAGAGGGGAGGAGCGTTGTTTTAGGGTTTGTGAGAGAGGCGAGGACTGGTTCTTATTGTCTCAATTGTGGTCTCAAAAATCTGATTTTGGTTACTAATATTTGGAACCAGACCAACTTGATCCAACAAAAAGTTGGATAAAAAAATACTCCATTTGGTTCAATTTCGTCTGAGTCTAATTCTTTAGACCAAGTCAAAACAAACATGGTTTGGTCTCTAAAAATTAAGACCATACCAAACCAAATGGACCCAGAACTAAAAAACAAACAAGGACTGAGAGTCTCAAGTTTAGGTGTCAAGTGCAGGTATCAGATGATCTAATAGTCCGGATGGTGTAAATTTTTTAATCTAATACGACAATGATAATAATTAGATAAGAGTTAAAAGAATTTAACTTTAGTACAACTTAATTATTTGAAAAGGATAATAGTAATGAGATAAATACCATTTTAAACATGAAATCTAAAATATTACACCAATATTAATTTTATAGGCCTCTTCAAGAATTTAAGTGCCATTGGAATGGGAGAGTATTGAAATTAAAATATAATACAAATAAAAAATTAAGGAGTTGAAACTCGTTGCACTTTTAATATTATACATACATACATACATATAATATATATATATATATATGGATATAGGTATAGATGAAAATTTTCTTCTTCTTCTTTGTTCACAATTAAGGTCCCGTTTGGTAACCGGTCTGGTCCGATTATCTCTGATCTAGTCCGATCTGGTCCGGGTGATATTCTAAAATTCTGTTTCGTAAGCGGTCTGGTCTAATGATCTTGGTCTGAGGAAACTGGAACCAGACCATGTTTGACAAATTATCTGGTTCCAAACTTCTTTGAACTAGACCATGTTTGGCAAACTGGTCTGGTCTTAAATTTCTACTAAACTGTGAAAATATTTAATATACTTTATATGATGTGATAATCTTAAAACCCACATATTTAATTTGTAAATATTTGTTAAAGTTTTTTTGATTGATTTTTATTATGTATTTCTTACATAATAATGTTATATTGGTTTTGTAAAAATTTCTTAGGCCATAATTGGTTCGCGGTCCGGTTCCATGTGGTCCCGTTTCATAATGACTATTTTGGGATCGGACACTGTTTGGCAACACGGTTCCAAAAAAACAAGGACCACTTGAGACCAAAAGAGGTAATTTGAGACAACAAAAAATAATGGTCTCAAGTGATCTTATATACAATTGTCTTAACACATGTGACCATAAATTTTGAAAAATAATATATAAAATTAAAAAAATAATATAAAAAATTTGAAATAATATATAAAATTTCAAATATATATAAAAAATTAAAAATTAATATATAAAATGAAAACAATATATTTAAAATTTGGGAAAATAAAAAAATTCCAAAATAATAGAAAAAATAAAAAATAATGTATAAAATTCGAAAATAATATAATTTTATTGAAATAATGTAATAAATTCGAAACAAATATATAAAAATCAAAATTAATATATAAAATTTTAAAAATATATATATATAATTTAAAAAATAATATATAAGTTTTGAAAAATAATATAAAAAATTTGAAATAATGTATAAAATTTCAAAAAAATATAAATTCAAAAATAATATACAAAATTAGATATATATATTTGAGAAAATATAAAAAAATTGAAAATAATATTAAAAATCAAAATTAATATATAAAATTCAAAAAATAATATAACAATTCGAAATAATTTATAAAATTTGAAATATATATTATTTTTGAATTTCTTATATTATTTTCAAATTTTATATATTTTTCATACTTAATATATTATTTGAATTTTATATATTATTTTTGAATTTTTTGTATTATTTTCCAAACATAAGACAAAACAGCTTGAATAATAGCATAAGAACAGACACCTTTACTAAACAGACTTTCAGAACACCACTCAGATAAGACCAGACCAGATAAGACCAGACTGAACCGCCTACAAAACGGGCCCTTAAAGTATGATTATTGCACTCCAATTATAAAATATAACAACAAATAAGTTTTATACAAGCCACATTTTTTATTATATAAAAATTACGATCACACAAATTTCACAAGTCACACATTAATTTTGCAAATAATGCACTCTGATATTTTGGCTTTTAAAAAAAATTATTATTTATTATTATTTATCATTTACTATTTACTAGTTATTTATTATTTATTATAATATATATTTATTATTTTTTTATATATTATTTAATTCATTTTGTTTATTATTTATTATTTATTCATTTATGTTTATATGTTTATAAATATATTTTATTAATTTATTATTTATATTATTATTTATTATTGTATTTATTTATTAATATTTATGTATTATTTAATTCATTTAATTTATTATTTTTATTCGTTTATTTTAATTAATTTATAAATATATTTTATTCATTTATTATTTATATTATTATTTATTCATTATTTATTATTATGTTTATTCATTTATTATTATTTTAATGTATTATTTAATTTATTTTGCTTATTATTTATTTATTTATTATTATTTTTATGTATTATTTAATTCATTTTATTTCATTTATTTTGTTTATTATTTAATTCATTTAATTCATTAATTTTTATTATATATTATTTAATTCATTTTGTTTATTATTCATTTTTTATAAATATAATTCATTTAATTTATTATTTATATTATTATTTATTCGTTTATTTTAATTAATTTATAAATATATTTTATTCATTTATTTATTTTTTATTATTATATTTATTCATTTATTATTATTATTATTTGTATTATTTAATTCATTTTGCTTATTATTTATTTATTTATGTATTATTTAATTCATTTTATTTATTATTCATTATATTTATTTTATTTATAAATATGCTTTATTTAATTTATTAATTTATCATTTATTATTATTTATTTATTTGTTCAATTAATTTATAAATATATTTTATTAATTTATTATTTATATTATTATTTATATTTATTATAAATATATTTTATTATTCATTATTATTTTATTCATAAATTTATTTTATTTTATTTTTTACTTTTATTTATTCATTTATTTTCATTAATTTATAAATATATTTTATTAATTTATTATTTATATTATTATTTTATTCATAAATATATTTTATTTTATTTTATTTTTATTTTTATTTATTCATTTATTTTCATTAAGTTTTAAATATATTTTATTAATTTATTAATTATTAATTAGTTAATTAATTAATTTATATGTATTATTTAATTCATTTTATTTATTATTCATTATTTTATTTATTTATTTTTTTGTTTTGGTTTATATATTGGTTAGATGTGGTTCAACTATTGGACGATATTTTTGTTAGATTTTGGATAGATTTTGTAACCAGATCAAATAGAACCACCAAAAATTATGGTCATAAAAAATGTCATTTTGGTTCAATTTAGTCCAACTTATATTTTTTAGGATAATTTGCACTAACACCCCCTGAGGTTTGGTTTTATATATATATTTTCAAAATTTAAATATTTGTTTTCGAATTTTATATATTTTTTGAAATTTTATATATTTGGGGTTGGGGCATAAAGGTCATTTCACATTACATATAATATTTTCGAATTTTATCAAGGGTATTTTGGTCATTTTATTGGCCTAGGGGGTGTCATTGCAAGCAAAACCAAACCTCAGGGGGTGTTAGTGCAAAAATTTCAAAAACCAACACAAATGTGGAATTGACTTAAACCTCAGGGGGTGTTTGTGCAAATTACCCTATTTTTTAAGACCAATGCAAACAAACATGGTTTGGTCTCAAAAAACCATGACTAGATCAGAAAAATAAGACCATAACCAAGTAAACAAACACGAGCCTAATTGAAGGGATTATTTAATTTCCTTGAAGAAGACAATTCTACTAGGCTACTAGCCAAACAGATCCATTGTCAATAGTGTAATATGTGGTCGAATGCGAATGCTGTACTGTTGTCCCCCAACTCGATTCAATTCTCAAACTATGTCATTTTCGTAGACCAGGGACCATACCCTCGTGGACTCAAAATGCCTTCAACCTGACGGGGTCTATTTGGGGGAGCAAGGATCTCTCCTATACACATGTAAAATGATACATAATACCATATATATGTGTGGATTGATCCCCATTAAGAGAACAATTCATAGTACTACAACATACCAGTTCTGCTATTCATCCCAACTGTTCTGCTATTTATCTGTGTCGAAAGATATACTAATTGTTAAACTTAAATTATCTCTAATAGCTTAAATTTTTATTAAAGATGTGTCACTGCCATCAAAGAAAGAAATGAGGATCAAAATTCACAAAAGAATCACCTTCACTGCCATCTCTGACCTGCAATAGCTAAGAGCACACAGAGTTGAGCTATCCGTCCCGTTTGTTCCCGTTCGCCAGTGGACATAGAGATGTAACCAGACTGATCCTCATAATGAAAAATGTAATATCACAACAACAGAAACAACAACAGTGACCATTCTCGATCCAACAGGATCGAACAGAGTTCTTCTACATCAACAGATTGCTTACTTTCTAACATAGAAAAATGTTCTCTTTCGACCTTGCCCCCCTTTAAGTATCAACTTTTGCCCTTATTCACATGAAAATGATGAATTCACAACACAACTGTTGCATCAATTTTACTATACTCACATTGAAAAGCAAACCTAAAAATTGTAATCACAAATGACTATCCAAAGCCATTTCCCCCTGCAGTGTGTGACAGAAGACAAATATACCAATACCGTGCACTTTTCAAGCTAAGCAGTGCCATCCATCCATCTATATCCAAAATTGCATTACTTGTAATCTGCATCTGATCAGATTGATTTGTTTAAGTTTATCTGAAGATAGTTTGCAGCCCTGTTGATGTGAAGGAAGCTACGTTGGCTGTACTTGGTCTCAGCTGAGCCCAGGCTGCAGCATTGGGTGGAAAGACCAGTCATTTTGGGGCGTTAATGCCTTCCCAAGAACCTTCTCGTTGGACCACCACTCAGAGCTAATGGGGGCCTTGTCCAAGATGTCTCCTTTAGTGTTGTCGAAGTTGAATTCATTAATAGACCCCAATGTGATGGAACGATGTTTTCGATGGCACTGATCTTCCGCGTCTCCTGAAGCTTGCCCTTGCATTTCATCCAAAGCTTCCCCAACATGGCATTCACTACAATTCTCTGTGCTCTTTGAGGTCGCATCTCTTTCTGTACTTCCTTCAGGTGCCATATCTTGTAGAGATTCCGATACAGTTTCAAGTGACGAGAACCTAACCTTTTCCATACAAGTCGGAACGTTATCACCGCTCAACTCAAATGAGACTCTGTGATCAATTATAGTTTCATCATTTTGAGATCCATGTTCTGAGTTGGCGAGTGATGGTACCTCAGATATTTGGTACTCTAGAAGTAAACTGTCTCGTGAGGCAGGTTCACCACCATTTGGAGTCAAAGAACCAGAACCTAGTCTTGAACCCCAGGCAGGTTCTCCACCATTTGGAGTCAAAGTACCAGAACCAAGTCTTGAACCCCAGGCAGGTTCTCCACCATTTGGAGTCAAAGAACCAGAACCTAGTCTTGAACCCCACTTGCGAACGTAAAATTGTTCATAGCCAAATATCTTGGGAGCCTCCCCCATGCGGAGCTCAATAATATGGCGTTTATCACCAAAAGGAGAAGAGGTCCCTGAATTAGAAATTGCTGAGCCTGGTGATATGAGATGGCTAACTGGGCTTTCTGGGTACAGCTGATAAGGCTGGAACTCATATTGGGATAATGAGAACTTCTGATTGGCTCCACTGTGTCTTCGAGTGCGGGCCAATGATGATGTCAAAAGTTGAGCAAACGGTACATCTGGTGATGAAGGTGTTGTCAGTTGCACTGGTTCGGTTGGGGGAGTGAAACAAGCAGTGGACGGTTCAGTAGTCAAGGTAGAAAATACAGGTGGTGAAACTAGCTGGGTCTCATAAGCATAGGGGCCAATAGCAAAAATGGAAGCAGGTCCACCAGGGGAGTAGGCTTTAACAGAGAGCGAAGTAAGGGAGAGTAATCCAGCTGGTGATTGTCTGGTTGAGGGAGGATCTGATTGGAGAAAAGATGCAGGAGAAGAAGGAGGAGCAATGAAGGGTAGTACTATGGCGGTTGAGTGATTCTGATTCTCGTTGATCGGGGCTGCAGTTCCATGCCCTGTTGGTTCAGGAACAAGTACAGCATGGCCGATTCTTTTGCTGTGTTTCCCTGACCCAAAACACCAGTATAGACTCCAGCAGCTTCCCCATCTTCTCTTCTGTAGTCAATCCAAAAAAGGCATTATCAATAATTAGATCGTGTTTCTTCTCTAACTAATAAGAGCCTCAACTTTGCCGTAAGACAGTTTTTACATAGTTTCATCTACTAGTAATTTTAGACCAACAGTATTCATTTATCAACAAACAGTAACCCAAAGAAAACCAATTATACCTTCAAAGACCTCTATGGACAATATCGTTACCAAATGCAAAAAGGAAGAAAGAGAGAAAGAAAGACTGACCAAGTAACTCAATTATTACCTCTACAACTGCAAGTCCAGTTAGGATAAAAAATAAGCAAGCTGCATATACCAATTCAGAGATTGCCAAAAAAAAAATAGATGACAATGTGATTGACTTGATTCCAGTTCTAAACTGCAAGTATAGGAGGCCTTCTTCAGTCAAGTTGATGGAAATTTAAGACATAAACTTGCACGAGAGAGGTCACAATTTCGGCCAAAAGACAAACCATGAACCTTTCTACAAAATGTAATGGCACTGAAAGAGCAGTATTGACTCGGAAATGCAAATTTCATTGGAAGGACAAATATGTATTTCTAGCATCTCTATGCTCCTCATGTAAAGTGAATGGACAGAGTGGTCTGCTGTCTAACCTTAACATAAAATCTCTGAATTACAAGACAAACCCCAATTTTGAAGCACAAGCTGGATAACATCTTTTTGTGAGGGTCTATGTAGTGAGGTACACATCTCTTCGTCAACTCTCCTCCCTGGCTATTTGCACATCAGGAAAAACCTTGTACTTGTACAGACCTCAATACAAGAAACTAGGGAGAGAAGGCGACATGCAAGACTCATCATCAGAATGTTCCAATAGTAAACAACAACGGAGTCAAATCTATCTAAAGTATATTTTCGGAGTAACTTAAGGGGCAGCAGAAATGTTCGGATTAGAATAATCTACATCAAAATCATTTAACATAGTAGTAGAATTGCTGAGGCATGTAGTAGCAGAGTTCAATATTCAGAGCATTGTAAAACAAATTTGGTCTGATCTATACACGAAAACAGAATTCAATAAAAATAAAAAATAAAATCACTGTGAAAGGTATTATCCCAATGGTACAACCTCCCTCCCCTCAAAGGAAGAGGGGAGGGGTTTGAGCACCAGCATGGGCAATCATGAGTGAGAGTACTTACCCAAGCCAAAAGATAGAAAGATATAAAGAAATTGTTCAGTAAATAACAAGTTTACATTTAAGGCCCACAGGAGAAGACTATAGAAAACCAAAGCTGTGAATATCTTTCGAATATAGATGCAACAAAGGTGCCCAATTCATGCCTAGATCTTTCATATGGACTGACCCTTGTGATGCTTCTCAACAACCAAAAAACTGCCTCATTTCCCAGATAAATTACTCAAGTGAAGTTTCCGTAATGGAGCAAGTAAGATAGTATACCCTGTTCCTATAGTAATTTTCCCCGTAGTGGTGAAACCATTCAACTAAAAAATGTATCCCAAATATATATGACAGAACCAGTACAAAGTTCCTAACATACAGCTATCTAGCCTCCTATGCAAGTCCTATGCCTCATTGTGAGGAGTATAGTACGTAATAAATCGTTTACGGTTACAAAAACAAGCTTCTCTAAAACGAAGAAAAACTTAATTGCAGAAGCATTTAAGCAAACTTTAACACAGTTGCATTTCAAAATTGCTCCTTTGGAAATTTACTACCACACTTCTTGCATTTGGAATCACACGATTCGTAATGGAAGCAGATTTTCTTCTACTTGGAATGGTAGTTATTGTCAGGATTTGTTCATAAAGAACTGGTAGTGAATAGCAGTAAGTATATTAGTCAATATAATTGCAGATACAGTCTTTTAGATATGATTTTAAAAGCATCACTTGTATTTGTAACTACAAATCGATGCATTTCTATACCTAGTTTCTACATAATACATCTCTAAGCATCCTAAAACTACTTGTAGTCATCTATAATGATTCTTAATGCCGCTTGTTGCAACCTGTTCTCCAGCATTCTGCCTAGTATTAGATCAGGGGGTATATATGCTGACTTAGCAGGTTGTTCAACTTGACATTGGCCAACTAGGACTACTTGAGATTCTTTTAGTAGCTGACACCAAGCTTGTTCATTAGCACTAGTGACCCTCATTTGCATTTAAAAAGAAAAAAAAAATCAGTTCTACTTAACTTATGCTAAATCATGAAAATCAAGAAAGCTTGTTCAATTACTCATCATGCCTCACATTCCTCATTTTATTTCTAAAAATTTTAAAATGCTTTTGGGATCAGTTTGTCAGTTTCTAAGACTATGCAGAATAATTCAATTGTTTTCAGGACTATGCCAGGAGTTAGTCACTTTTGGCATTTTAAGCAAGAATTTATAGTCGATATACATATGCCAATTGTCCATGAGCCTTAACAGAAGGTTTGAGTAATTGAATTTAGTGTGTCAAGGGAATAAAACCAGCATTCAAGTTTAATCGTGGGTTATTTAAAATTTTATTGAAACTAAGCAAGCCTCTCCAGAAGGGAAAGGGGGGACGTTGTAGTGGTACATATGTTTGACCTTAGCGCACTCTTTATTTAACCAAAGAAGATGGGCTTAGCTAATTTAATGATTATTTCTATTAATTTTTTGTTAAGACAGAAGCCTGACTAGGAGAACGAAAGCACTCTACATATCCCTTTACTAAAAATTTACAATGACTCACCTTTTCTACCATGGCAGCTAGCCAGTGAAGTACGATATCCACTTCGAAGATCCGTTAAGACAGAAACATTTCTCTCTTTGCATCCTTCTAAATTATTTTGCATAATTAAAGCACACACTCTCTTTTATCCCCTTTTTAATTAATTTCCACAAGTAACACACAAGCATGCAACAAGGTAGTGGCATTAAGTCTAATTATCCATTTTATGTCTTTGCAGTTATGACGGACTACTACTCTCTCAACAAGTATGGCAAAATGACTAAAATGTATCAACCTGCAACAATCCTCATAACTGGCAAATATTGCATTTTTTTTGTCAAACCAGGAACATGTTGAGAGATTCTTCATATTTACTCCTACAAATTGCCTCCTAACTACGGAAATCAATCAATACACTGCACCGTATGTAAACAGTGTAGAGCCTAAAATTTTCTTCTATCAGAGCAAGTATGATAACTTCCTCACTTATGCATAATGCACAAAATGGGTATTATTTGTGGACATAAATATACGAATTCGCCTTCACATTACCAACATATAGAATCAATCTCTACATTACAGAGATATAGAATCAATGACTGGAGTTTAAATGTCTCCACTGCACTACTACTAATAGGACTGCATCAATTCAAGTTCTCCCGCATCAACACTACTTCAATTATTCATGTTCATATCCAAACCAAGTGTTGGTAAATGGAATGGCTTTGTGCGTATACGAATTTCAACTTTCAACCTACAATATAAATGTATTACATGAAGCCATACTTCAGTCTGGTGCTCTAATATGCACTTATAAATTAAACCCAAAGTTTTTTTTTTTTTGAATGTTAAGGAACTCACACACCCACACACCCACACACACCCACATGAGCCCTATAGGGCTCGAACCCCAGACCTCTCCCAATTTGGGGAGGAATGAAAATACCATTAGACCAAAAGGTCATTGGAAATTAAACCCAAGTTTCCATTATAAACCATTCTTAATTCAAGATTACACAATCCAAATCCAGAGAAACACTAAAAAACCATCTTCAAGCCACATCCAAACACAATTCAACCTTCAAATTAAAGCACTGATTTACCAAAGAGCAATACAATTGCAGTAAAATCATACAAATAAAATCAGAAAAATACTTATATCAAGAAACAAAATCACATAAGAGCCATAACTCTAATCGAAATTCAATTCCTTTTTCAGATTAAAGCTCAAGACTAAATCGATCAAGCAATACACATATTTATATATATATATAGATGGACATATATAAGCACCTGAACTGTGGTTGGCTGAACACGACTCTCAGCAGTGACAATCGCAGTGGCTGCGGCGTTTATGGTCTCTACGCTGTTGTGCACGGTACTCATATTGGAAATATTGAATCAAAATACCCTAATCTTCAACACTTGACCTTTTCCGGCGACGATTACAGTCTAATTCCGGCGATATGGAGAGTCGGCGATTGCCGGGAAAGCCTGCTTTCCGGTGAATTTCGTTGGAGACCTGATCGGATAACTGAAATCACATAAAAATTTCAAAGAAAATGTAGAGAGAGAGAGAGGGGAAGAAGAAAGAAGCAAAAAAACGGTGAGTTATAAATCAAAAATTTTCTGTCTATCTTCTTTCTCGCTCTACTTTCTCTCTCTAGCTGTTATTTTGTAATAATGTTGGACATGGGGTCACGCACATAATAACAAAGATTTTGCGAATATTTAATAGAGCACACACTCACTTTAGTGGAACTTATATTCATCATCTGTCAACTTTACAAGTAAAAGTATACGGTTATTATAAAATTTATTTACTAATGTGACACATTTTTATCACTAATTTTTTAATTGAAGACCAAATATTTTTAATTTATACCTAATTCTCTTACTCCCTCTGTTGAATCATATTTAATAGTTTTATACATAATTTTCTAACCTGTTTGTCACTAAGGTAACATATTAGATTTTGCATGAAAGCATTTGCGTCACATAGTTTCTGTTTGTGATTTTACACAAAATATAAAAAAAAAATTATTTTGAAAAATTGATACCTCAAACTTTTTTACAATGCTCTTCTAAGGTCTAAATTTTTTTTTAAAATATTTATCAACCATTACACAAAATAATTTTTTCCTTCAAAAAATTAAAAATAATATTTGAAAACCAATCCAAACATAATCAAAGAATGAAATTAAAAATTACGTTAGTAATAGAGTCTGATATATACTAGCACAGTCTGACACCATATATATTTCTACATAAGTTTCACAGACTATATATGTATAAGAATTGATAAACCTAGATCATCCAAATATTTGTAATAGGTGGGACGACCGGTATTAGGTTGGATGGCTGAAATACCTGTTAAAAAAGTCGGGTGTTTCACTATTCCTAAAAACAAAACAAAAAATAAAAAACAAAATATAAACTTTCATCAAAGTGCTTAAAGTTAAGTTTTAAAATAATATAACTCCCAAGTATTTTATATTCATTTTCTCTCTCATTTAAATCCAAAATAGACAAACCTCCATAAAAATAGTCAAATAAATTTACTTGATTAACACTTATGGTGTGTACTACCCTCGGAGCGGCGCATGATAGAGCGGTTACGCTACTAATGGGAAAACTGACGCCAGGTGGAGCAGGGTACTCTCCATTTATTGTTCTTGTGTACACTGCCAAGTTTCACTCTTGTCACGTGACTTTCGTGATTGTAGGCCTGTTTGGTAGGTAGTTCGGTTTCAGATGGTCTGGTCTGGTCTTGTATTTTATGTAGGGGTGGCAATTCGTGTCAACGGGTCGTGTTAGTGTCGGGTCGATATCGTGTCGTTACTATACGTGTCGTGTTCGTGTCGTGTCGTATTCGTGTCGTGTTCGGGTCGACCCATGTAAATTATGTAATTATTTTTTTTTTTTTTTTGAATGGTAAAATGATATAAAAATAAATAAAGGCCTAAGCCATACATATGTTAATTCATTTAGCCCATTTATTATAATATTTTAAATTAAATTTGACATAATCCAACACAAAATAAATTATTTAACCTATTATCAACAAAATTAAATTGATTTTGACACGATCCTGTATTATTTTATTGATATATTTCAATTCATGATCAATTAGAGAAGAGAAAAATATAAAAATAAAGATAAATATGAACAGTAATCGTGTCAAACGTGTCGTGTTCGGGTTATCCGTGTCGTGTTCGGGTTGACCCTTATATTCTCATGTCAACCCATTTAAGGCCTTAAACCGTGTCGTGTCGTGTCGTGTTCGTGTCGGGTCGTGTCGGGTTTTCGTGTCGTGTTTAGTTTTGCCAGCTCTAATTTTATGGGATCAAACCATGTTTGGTAACATTGGTCCCAAATTTTTGGTTAGACCAAATAAGACCAAAATGACCTCATTTCAGACAAAAAAAAAAGGTGGTTCCTGGTGGTCTAGTCTAGTCATATTAATAAAATATATTTATAAATAATTAAAAAAGAATAAATAATAATAAAAAAATTAATAATAATAATAATAAATTAAATAAAACATATTTTAAAAATAAAATATAAATAATAAATAATAAACAAAATGAAATAAATAATACCTAATAATAATAATAAAAATGAATATAATAATAATAAATAAATATAATAATAAATAAATGAATAAATAATAAAATATATTTATAAATAATTAAAAATGAATAATTAATACTATAAATAATAAATTAAATAAAACATAATAATAATAATAAATAAATATAATAATAATAATAAATGGACTAAATAATAAATAATAATAATAAATTACATAAAACATATTTTAAAATATAATAAAAATAATAAATAATAAACAAAATGAAATAAATAATAATAATAAATAATAAGTAAATATAGTAATGAATAAATACTTCATAATAATAATAAAAAATGAGTATAATAATAATAAATTAATATTAAATTAATAAAATATATTTTTAAATAATTAAAAATGAAAAAATAATTTATAAATTAAATGAATTAAATAATGAAATAATAATAAATAAATAGAATATATTTATAAATTAATATATAAATAAATAAATAATAATATAAATAATAATTTAATAATATAAATAATAAAATATATTATAAAGCGAAGAAATAATAAATAAAGAAAGAAATAATACATAAATAAATATTATAATAAATAATAAATAAATAGTAAGACTAGAGCGCTTATCAAACAGACTTTTCCAAATTAAATTAGACCAGATCAGACCGGACTAAATCAGACCAAAAAGACCGCCTACAAAACATGGTCAAAACATGGTCGTAGTGTTTGGACAGCGCATTTGGATCTCACGGGCCACAGAAGTCAGCTCATTTGATGCATTTTCGGCCGTACGATCAGGTGACTACAATTAATAATCAGCGGTCATGTATTTTTTTGGAGTAATGTTTCTTGTTTCATTCATTGCACAAACTTTAATGTATAATTTTTGCTGAATAAGCTTTATTTAGGTCATGTTTGGCATGCGGTTTTATTTGGTATGGTCTGGTCTGATGTGGTCTTGTCCGGTTTGATATGGTCTGGTCTTGTCTGGATCTTGAACTTAAATGTCTGTTTGGTAAGCGATTTGGTCTTACTATTTATTTTTTATTTATTATAATATTTATTTATGTATTATTTATTATTTCTTCACTTTATAATATATTTTATTAATTTATTATTTATTCATTTATATATTAATTTAAAAATATATTCTATTTATTTATTATTATTTAATTATTTAATTCATTTTATTTATAAATTATTTATTCATCTTTAATTATTTAAAAATATATTTTATTAATGTATTAATTTAATATTTATTTATTATTATTATACTCATTTTTTGTTATTATTATGAAGTATTTATTTATTATGTATTATTTATTTATTATTTATTATTATATTTATTTATTTATTATTATTTATTTCATTTTGTTTATTATTTATTATTTTTATTATATTTTTAAATATGTTTTATGTAATTTATTATTATTTATTTATTTTTAATTATTTACAATTATATTTTATTAATTTATTATTTAGTCCATTTATTATTATTATATATATATTTTTTATTGTATTCATTTTTTTTATTATTATGTATTATTTAATTCTATTTGTTTATTATTTATTTTTAAATATATTTTATTTAATTTATTATTTATATTATTCACTATTTATTTTTAATTATTTATAAATATATTTAATTATTTATTCATTTATTTATTATTATTATATTTATTTATTATTATTACATTTATTTATTTATTATTATTTATTCATTTTTAATTATTTATAAATATATTTTATTAATAAGACTAGACCGGACCAGGTTGAACCATAAAAAAATCTGGTTCCAAAAACACTCCCTTTGGTTCAATTTGGTCTGATTCCAAATTTTGAGACCAAGTTCAAACAAACATGGTCTGGTCCCTAAAAATAAAAACTAGACCAAACCAGATCAAATAAGATAACCTACCAAACATGACCTTAGATTTTGAGTCCACTAACCATTATTTTATTATATAAGTACGTTCTACAAAGTTGACCTGTTTTTTTGTTTTGGAGACAAATTTGATATATGAGAACTTATTACAATTTGATTTTTTTTTTGTCCAATAGTAAATTTTATAATTTATTTATCATCAAAGATATGCAGTTCTTATTCAAAATATATTATGTTTGATTTAAATTGGATTCCTAAGATTAAAAAATACCAAAATCTTCTTATTTCTAATATTGCAGGGATTATAAAAAAAAAATTGAAAAGGAAGAAAATAAAAAAATCTTAATTAAAAAAATTCAATATTTGAATTGGTATTTTAACAACAGTATTTTTACAATTCCTCCCCTGTAGAATGAAATCAACAAAAACGCAACATATATTTGCCATTTTGAGGGTAGATTTGCATTAGAATCTTCTTCGTTCATATACAACTTTAATTTATTTTAATATCTCTAACTTTTTTTACTGGATTAATATAAATATTTTTTGTGAAGGCATGCACGTGTGCAGAACCACTTGTTTGATGGGTTTTCGTGCTCACCCTCGTGCGTAAGATAGTGACAGTCTTCTAAATTCTTCACCCTATAATTTAACTACTTTCCATGGTTTGGTTCCATCTACGCATATACATTATCCTTTTCCACTTTGATAATGATATCACACCTCCCCTACTTTTGGCCTCATTTCTCCCCCTCTCTCTCTCTCTCTATATATATATATATGCATTATACACATATACACCAACTCCAACACTCTCTCTCTCTCTATATGCATACATTTAAGTGCATGAGAGTAAAAGCAAAGGGGGTCTTTTATAACTTCTTAAACTTTTAACAATTTAAAATAAACCTTTTTAACCTTTTTACTTTTACAAGTGTGTTAGTATATAATTATATCTATATATATGCATGGACTATAGAGCCCGAGAGTGAAAGTTTGTATTAAAATCGAACCTTTTTTACTTTTACAAGTGTGTCTATAAGCTATAGATCATATTTATCTCTATATATGCATACATTTAAGTGCACGAGTGCGAAAGCTAAAAGGGCCTTTCATAACTTTTAAACTCTTTAGCGATTTCTACTTTTAACAATTTAAAATAAACCTTTTTAACCTTTTTACTTTTACAAGTGTGTTAGTATATAATTATATCTATATATATGCATGGACTATAGAGCCTGAGAGTGAAAGTTTGTATTAAAATCGAACCTTTTTTACTTTTACAAGTGTGTCTATAAGCTATAGATCATATTTATCTCTATATATGCATACATTTAAGTGCACGAGTGCGAAAGCTAAAAGGGCCTTTCATAACTTTTAAACTCTTTAGCGATTTCTATTAAAATCAACCTAGCTTAGATTTAGATCTATCCAATGTATGTGTCAGAGAAGACAAAGTCTAGAAGAAACTAACAATAAAGAAAAAGGTCTATCTTTTGCTTACCTAATATATTACATGTATGTATATATATATATATATATATATATATATATATATATATATATATATATTAATTGGGTCCACTAGGATGTACCACTTTTGTTAATTTCACAAGCTGGCCAACTTATGGGGTGGCTTAGTCTGGTTATGGTCCTACAAGGCAAAAGCTACACCGGCACATCACATGTTCAAAGGGGTGGGTAGTTGAAATTTATTATATAGAGCTTTGTGGGTATACTATGTATATATATTATATAACTATAAATATAAATATAGTATATCCCATGCCCCATGCACGGTTGTAATGTATTTATGCATTTGTGATTGTTCATGACTAAATAAAAATCACATTAATTTCTTTGCTGAACTTTTTTATCCATTGAGCATCTTTAAATGCAAATTCTCTTTAAAACCCTCCTCTTTTTTTCTTTTCTTTTTTTCCCTCTCTCTACAATTATGCACCTTGTTCCTTTTGTTTTCTTTTTCTTTGACAAATTAGCGTTGCATTCAAATTACCAAAAAGGGTGTTTGTATGCACAAAAAATATTTATGATAAATATAAATAAAAAAATATGTGATATTTTCGTGTATAGCACATTTAAATGTACAAAAGGGTGTATGGATGCAATATATATGTATAAAATAAATTTAAATAAAATTTACTAAAAATTTGGTGATATTTTTGTGTATGCCTGCATTTAAATGTTTTAACTTTTATATAAGTTATACAGCCATTTCTGATTAAAAAAATTTCAACACTCAAGTTTGCAAATGGTTTGGGCTATAAGACCGACTAAGCCCAAACCAATGGTTTCTATTTGGGCTTTTTGATAGATTCTAGGGTCTAGCTCAACCTATTTTGATCTATAAAACGATGAGTTTTGTGTTAAATAACTTATTAAGTTCTTTAAATTTGGATAGAATAAATCTGAAAATAATTTTTTTTAAAAAGTACTTCCAATAGAAACATCTGTTTATTTTTATTGTGGTAAATTAATTTTCAAGTGATGTAAATTAGTTTTAATTTTCATTTCAGCTTGCTTTTGTATTTTTGGCAATTGTTATAAAAACTTTTTTTTGACTCGGGCTTTGACAAAGGTCTTATAAATATTCTGAAAATTTTATGGATATATATATATTTAAGAATGTTTTCTTAAAATATATAAGACTAGGGCGACTAAGCCCAAGTTATGAAAGATTGACTGTACTGAGCTGTTTGATTATTTTTATTATTCAAAATTAATTAATACAAATTGGATAGAAATTGTTACAAATGCAAACTGATTATTTCTTTAAAGTAAAAATTACGTTTACAATTAATAGGCAGGTTTTGCCATCATTTTCGTACCATCTAATTATCAAGTTCCAAAGCTGCAGTAAAATATGTTTTGAGCCTCTCTTAAAATAATAAGATAAATTAGTCGAGGTACGGGTAAGTTGGCCCAAATATCACATTTATAAAAAATAAAAAATCAAATATAAAACCTCATGTAGTTTTTGATTTTGACTCCAAGTAGATGACTTGGATTAGATAGTTATGCTAGTGTGGACCACCCCACGAGTATTGGTCATAAAATTAGTCTTAGTTTGGTTAATTTAAATAATTTGGACAATTTGAATCCCACTTATTAAAGATATTATGGTGATTAATTAACATCATCTAGTTTGTTTATAGATAAAGACATTTAGAACGAATAACAGAGAATTAATAAGAAAAATTTCAAAACTCTGGTAGCACTTATAATTTCAACGAAAAATAATATGTACCTTAGAATTATTAGTCCTCATCTATTCTTCTTTCTATTGTAAAGAGTAAACAGGTAATTACTTTTATCATTTGTTTGGAACGAATAAAAACATACATTCTTTTCTTATTTTCTACACACGTTTTTTTTTTAATAAAAAAATTAGAATAAATATGCAAAACTTTAATGTATTTATATGATTTGAACGGTATAATATCCACTATAAATAAAAATAAAAATAGAATATCAAAAGGGGCTTTCATGTCCATGAAAAGCTTTTTACATTACCGCAATCCAAGCTTCAAACCACCTTCATATATATAGATAAAGTACATCATACAAGGCAACATAAATTAATTTCTTAAACTGATTTATTTAACAAATAAGATTCATATTTTGAGTAACTTGAAGTGTGAGGAAATAGTAAATAAAACTTCAAAAACATAGGTGTAAAAAAAAGCCTTAAGATTGTCTATGATCCAATTCTATTTGATGATTGGGAATTGGGCCACTGAGCCCAATACTCACTCAACTCAAAACTTGAACAACATAAACATATAGATATAGAACACACACAAACACACAGTGATATTTTGCTCTGGGACTAATATCAAGCCCCTTTTCCACAAATACAATTCCTTTCATTCACAAGAACATATTATTGGACCTATCCAAACAACCCATGAACCAGAACTCTCAAAAATTGAGGATAGGTTGAAGCACAATATCTTCAACCATGGCTTGTGCAATTTCTACTCCAACATACTTATTATCCTCATCTTCATTGGTGATTAGGAAACCAGACCTATCTAATTCTTCCCTATCATATCCCCAAACTCCAAATTTTCTTGTCCCAACATGTACTCTTCAACTGGGTATCACTCCCCTTTCCCCTTGGAGTGGTCTAAAGCATCTGGGTATCTCAATCTCCCAACAATCTGTAAAAACAGGTGATTTCTCAGCTATACTCATCTGGGTTTGTGTTACTTTCTCATATTTTGTATATATTGTTCAAACCCTTCTATATATATACATATGGTTCTGTGTATTGAAAGTTTGAATGATTGTGTTGTAGAAATGAAGCGCAAATGTAAAGGCAAGGGTGTGTATGCCTCCTTATTTGGAGTTGGGGCTCCTGAAGCTCTTGTGATTGGAGTTGTTGCCTTGTTGGTTTTTGGTCCTAAAGGTCTTGCTGAGGTGATTTTTCACTTAAATTTCAATACTGCTCACTTTTATCTATTATGTTGCAGAATTTTTTTTCTTCATTTTACTGTGCTTTCTATTTATTGGGGCTACTAAAGTAGAGAAGAGCAATGTTAAAATAAATACAAAAAGAAATTATTGCTGCTACTGGTAAAGTCACTTCTATGCTCCTATTAAAGTAGAGAAGAGAATTCTCCAACTTCAAAGCAATTGGAATAGTGCGCACAGTTTAATGTATATATATTTTTTTTGGTGTGTGTGTGTGTGTGTAAAAGATGAATAAAGAAGCTTTAAATCAAGCATTTAAAATGATAGCATTGATTTATATCTGGGTGGTCTTTGATGGGAAGTGAACCGGAATCATTACATTACAAAACAAAAACACTATAATGATAAAGTAGAGCAACTCCTGTATGGATGAGGTGATACAAAGTCATTTTCCAATTCATTTTAGAGCAACTCCTGGTATATAATTTGTATTTGAACTAAAGTCTTCATTGATATATTTATTTATAGTCCTGACTACCGCACATGTGTCCTACTTTTTTAGAATTTGGTGAGTCAATTTTTCTGTTTGATACCGTGTCTGTCTGTATCTATGCTAGTTAGTTTATTAGTGTTACACTGTTCCTTAAAACCGTATTAGGATCTAAATATATTGCAATTGCTATTTACTTTGGAAGAGTGCCCATCAAAAGAAATTAATTCGGCACTCTGTAGACCACTTGGTTCCAGAGGCATGGCCCATAGAAACACATTACCATAGTGTTCTTAGTATAGTCATCCACTTCACATTTTACTAAAGTCCTTCCTCACCTTTCCTGACCAATGCTAGAGATTCTTCTAATTCTGCTAGCTGATTTCATTTCGGTATGTAATAACCATATAAAGTTGTTAACGTTGATAGACAGAGTGAATCTTTATTATGCCAAAAGAAACTATTCTCTTTTTCTTAGAGGCCAAGCTGATTATTGCGGTTTACTTACTTGGCTTCCAGAGTTGAATCACTCAAGAATTACAACGTAAAGGAGGTTTAGGTTCCTTATGCTACCGCGACACCATCCGTTTCTCCTGGAAGATTCTTGATGATCCTAGTCTCGTCATGCTTATTTGATTTGTATTCTCTAAATAACCTATCAGCGCAGCCTTCAAAGAGAAGCGATTGCCAGCAATGGGGATTGAATCAGAAAGTTGTTCAATTCCTAAAAGCAAATTGGAAAGACATGATGGTTTCAAAGTGTCTCATATGATTGCTTTGAGACACGTTTTAACATCTGACATTCCTGTTAAGGGCTGAAGTCAACTCTTATAGTCTTGAATTGGATGTATTACCCTCTAACTTTAGGCAATGAGATGATTAGATCTTCGATCAGTGGCATGAGAATTCTGGAACTGGGTTCTCTAATTATTCTGTATGATCATGGTAAGTAGCCACAATAGAAAGAGAGGCCTCTTTAGTAGTAGAGGCCTCTCTTTCTATTGGAAGCCATCAATCCCCATGTGTAGAAAATGTCTCGAATAATTTTCAGAGGAGAAATTGTCAAGCTTCTGAGATATAGTCTCCTGCTCTACTCACTGGAGCCTTGGATAAAAAAAGCTAACCTGTTCGTAAGGTTTTATGATGCCTTCAATTTAACAGAAAGGTAAAAAGAGAGTAAAAGAAAACGTTCCAGAAGTGATACATTTTCCTCTTAGCCACGCTTATCATGGAATAACTTTTTATGTTCCCGTTATCTTCTCTGAGCCACACTTACCAGAGTTCTATTATATGTCTGAGATTATTACAATCCATTTGGGCGAGTTTAAACTATCAAAGCCTCAATTGTCTTGTGGATTGTGGTATTTGTGGCCTAAGTTAGTTTGTGTCTGTCATGGTTTTAAAGAGATGATGCTGAATAGGTGTACGTGGTCATGGTGCACAGTGCAGACTTGTAGGTGTATGGAAGGAGAGGGATTATTTTCCATCCTCAGTTTTTTTTTTTTGATAAGTAATCATCTAGTATAGGAAGATTAAATGATTAATTTTCTTAGAACCTGGTCCTCTCTCTATCTTATCCTTTTAGTTTTGTTACTCTCTTTAATCCATCATCCCTTTCCAAAAGTCTTGATGAGAATATTATAACACAGGTTGCTCGGAATCTGGGGAAAACTTTACGTGCATTTCAACCGACAATTAAAGAACTTCAGGTAGCAATGTAACTTGTGGTTCAAAGTTATCTTTGTATTACTCTTTGAGCAAGCATTGATGTTATTAATAGTGATATTTTCTGTTCCGCAGGAGGTTTCAAGGGAATTCAAGAGCACCCTTGAACGAGAGATTGGTCTTGATGAAATTGATAGTTCGATGCAAAACTCTTACAGCTCCAAAACAACTAGTACTACCTCAACCCCTTCTTCAATTACAAGCTCTAAGGATGCTGAGATGATTGTTGACCCTAGTGAGTAATGAAATATAGTAAAATTGACAACTTTTTTTTTTTCATTTTCCTTTATTATATTGAAATAAGTAAATAAGGCATTGGATTGAGTGTGATTTGTCCTTTATTTCTTGGGTAGTTAAGAGTTATTTGCTATAATTTAGTGGGCCCCATTAGTTCTCTGCATCATGGGGATGACATTACAAGGTTCCGGAAGAAAAATAGATTATTCTAAGAAACTAAAACTATTAGGACAGTTTGAGCACCCAATTTTATCTGCATATTGTACTCCTGTTTGATCATTTTAGAATTGAATGTTACATATTTGAAAAAGTGTAATATTGTTGGCGAATTGGTGCATGATGCTTCTAAAAGAAGGCGTATTATGAAGGTCTCAAGTATTTACATATTCTAAGCAATATGGCATTGTTTTTAACTGCTGGATATGGACTTCCTCTATCTATTGAAATTGTGGTTTTTGCATAGTCTACGTAATAGAATTACTCTTTTTAGTAACAACACCAGGTGTAAAAGTCTGATATTTTACATGCTGTACAATTCCCTAAATTTTTGTAATTTGGTTGTAATTCTGATTTGGAAATTGACAAACAAAAACCGGTTCTTTGTTTTTGATAAACTGGAGAATTATGGTTGAATCATCAGTTGATTCAGTGAAGTGTGACCAAAAACTTGAACTTAAATGTGAGAATGTGGTGGGGGGGTTAATTCTTTATTTGGGGATGTAAGCATAGACTGTGCTTTAATTCCATGATTCAGTGGGCTGGTGATTTCGTCATAGACAATGGAAGGACAGTAAAACAATCAAAGGCCAAGAGCCTCGCTCACTCACTGTTGAACAAAATTCCAAATGGGAGTTGACCGTTTGGATTAATCCTCTACGATAGTCACTCTTCTTTTAGCTAAACATCCCTTTTCGAGTTGAATTTGGGGTTCAAGTCCCAACCTAAGTACATACTGTTTTGGTAAACAAAATCTAGTATTTCATTCCGCGTCGAAAGACGCCAAATCTCTCTTTTAGCCATTCTTCTGATTAGCATAGCATGTTACTCTTGCATTCTATGTTCAGCATTTATGGTGATTTTAAGGGTCTCAGTCGAGGCACATGTTTCACCATCCCTTGGTTAGGCCCATCACTTGTGGTAGGAAAATTATGACTCATCGTCCTCTAATCTTAAATCCTCCCAAGTGTCCCAAGATTTAGTCGTGTGTGTTCAAAAAGACCCTACTATCTCGTTTTTGTACTCAACAAGTCATGCTCGAGACTATGCTTGATTAGAGATCGTGCCAGCCACTATATGACACCCACAAAGAGCATGTCTTACTTGCCAGTGATAATGTAAACAGACCGTGTTTGAACCAGAACGTAGAATGGAACATCCTGAAGAATAATAGGAGATAACATCCCTTGAAGTAAAGTTTTGAGGCTGTGGCCTAAATAATCTGCATGATAATATTATATTTTTAACTCATAAAATGTGCATCGCAATAGCGGAACAAGTTGAAATTCCAAAGGGGCTTGTGGATGCATTGTTTGTGTCCATAGCCCGAGATGAAGATGGGCTAGATAAAGAGGCTGAGCAAACAAGCTTCATCAAATGGCTCAACACACCAACCTGTTTTTTTTTTGGTCTATTCAATAGAACAGATGGCGAGTCTGGTCGTAATTATAACACTTTTTAGCTCAGTTGTTTTGGTTATTTTTTTCTATTTAAAAGGAGTTGGTTGTCTGCGCGAGTCACCTTATTCTAGGCTCTGCTGGATGACACGGCATCGGCGGTCAAATATTGACCGCCCGTATTTATGATGGTTCCTAAGGATCCTATATGACCCTCTCCCCTCCCTTTACACTTTCTGGTGTTGCTCATTTTGGATATTTGCATTTAATTTGGAATGTTTTGGCTGCATAATGTGAAAGGAATCATGGTTTCAGTTTCTACACCCGATTTGTTGCATAGTCGGATCTATGGCAACCCTTGCTACTGAATAATTGTGCTTTGTCTGCAATGATTAACATGCTTCGGCATTCCAATTTTGAATGAGATTAACATGTCAATGAAGTTGATGGGAGTAAGATTTTGCTAAAACTGCAGATGGTGCACCATCTCCAAACCGAGCATACTCCAGCGAAGAGTACTTGAAGATAACCGAAGAGCAGCTGCAAGCATCTGCTGCCCAGCAGCAGAATCAAACACCCCCTTTAGGAGAAAGCCAGTCCGAGTCCCAGAGTCAACGACAAGGTTCGTACAATCTAATTTTTCAAAAAAATCGCATGAAATAAAATCTCCGCTCTATCTCATATGCTACTTATATCGACTGGTACCAGATACTGTTCAAGAAGCTGCTGCTACTGCTGCAAAATCTCCTCAACCGAAGCCCGAAATCAATGCATAAAACTCTACAACGCTTTGATAAAAGTGGAGAAATCATCCATTCCTTTTTCTTTTTTTTCACATCATCAGTGGAGAGTGATTATTTGTATTCCTCTTTAAAGGAAAATAGAAAAAAGGTCTGCATTTGTATTTTGTAGAATAGGATTTTGTATACTAATATCTACTGTAGTGAGTTAAACCAATTTTATTTGTGTGTTTTCGGTGAAGGGTTTTTTTTTTTTTTTTTTTTTTTTTGGGCTAAGAGTACAATGTACCATATAGATTAGAGCTTTCAACTTAAAAATGTATTGCTGTCCACTTGAAGAGAGTTTCTTAGAAGTATGAAACACAAGTCAGGGATTTCATATATAATTTATGTGTCTTCAGGTGCAAATATAAACTAGTTAGAACTTACAAGGGCTGTGACATTGAAAAATTGAAAATGAAAGCCTCATCCTAGATTGCAGAGGCTTCTTGAAATTTTGCCCAATTTGAAGAGCCCCAATATACCATGGAAGGAGCCGAAGAAGAAATTAGGGTTTGGGGTCTTTGCCCTTGTAGTCATTTTACAATTTCACCATTTTTTTAAAAAAATAAAAAATTTAATAAAAAAGGCATGTGTCATTTAACACTTTCGGTAAACGGTAAATATAAAATGGGGGTAATTTGATCTCAATTGAAAGGTTTATGATGAAAACAAACTGCGGGGGTGTTATATGCACTATAAGTATATTATAGGGGATTAAAAGCTCGCGATCCAAAATAGAATTTCAATTAAAGTAAACAATTTTATAAATTGTGAGAAGTGAGTTAAAAATAGGATTCCAATCAAACTAAACTAAAAATGTTGCTTTTGCTCTTTCCCTTTTTCACTTTTTAAATAATCCAACCATAAAAAAAATTTGAATTCAAACAAACAAAACTAAAACTAACTTTTCCAAGTGCCAAATCAAATCAACAAAACAAATTCATACAATATTGTAATATCAAAATGAATAAGTTACATTTCTAATTGATAATTTATTAAAGGGTATTTAAATAATTGAATTATAATCGGTCCTGGTAGGACACTTTCTATCTAGAATACTCAATCTTAAACGCGTCCTCGCTCCAGAATAATCAATTCTTCTTCTTATTATTATTATTTTGATTTTCTTTCAACTCATCTTCTATTTACTCAAATAAATAGTATCTCAAAATCATTTTGAATAGTGGGATTCCAATTTTTTTTTTATTTTTTTGTCATATGACGGTAATAACACTAAAATTACACTTTTAAAAAAAGTTATACCACTCCAAACCGTACAGTCCGGTTTGCAAACGGTCCAAATGGACCGGTGGCCCTCAAATCAGTCCCATTTCGAAAGCGTTGGCCTTACAAGGAGCGCCTAAAACTACGATTTCAAAAACCAAATTACTTTAACGGCTATTTTCTGTACAATCACAGATTCAGTCCCAAAACTCTCTCTCTCTCTCTCTCTCTCTATCTCACTCACACACACAAACACACACACAATACTTGAATTTCACACACTCGCGTTTCAGTTCCAGAACTCCACTCATTCATGGCGGATTCTGGTTGTATCAACCCTAGTACGCGCGCGTTTCCGTATCAGAGAGTTCGAATCGTAGCAAAAATTAGGGGTTTTACAGATCAAGAATCTGAATCTTCGGGTGGAGGTTCAACACCGTGGATCTCGGTACACAAGCCCAAGGAAGAACAGTCCTCTGACAGAGTTAAAATCTCATTCGGGGACCAATTAAACAGGTATTAGCCTCTAGGGTTTCTTCAATTTTCATTCAAAGAAACCCCTATTTTTCAATTCTTTCTGAATCCCCAATTTGAAACCCTAAATCCCCAATTTTAGCACTGATTACCATCATGCCTCATGTTTCTGAAATTTTTTTGGGTTTAAGGTTTCGAGTTTGTTTATAGATATCGACAGTTACTTTATTTTTGTTTCTAGTGGCTTATATGATTTCATAAATTTCTTGAAATTTGCAATTAAAGGAAGCGATTATTTATAATTGTGTAATCAAAGGTGAAACCCTCTTACCTGAAACCCGAAATTTAGCACTGATTGGTTATGAAAAGCTTTGTTTTAAGGTTTTTGAGTTTTATGTATATAGATATGGGCATTTGATAAATGTTTGTTTCTAGAAGAAATTGGGTGTTAGCTACATACTATATCTTGTTCAGTATCAAGAAAATTGAAGGCTCAATTACCAATTTACCAGTCCTATATGATTTATTAATTTTATGAATGTTTAACTAAGAGACCCATTATTCGCAATTTCGTAATTAAGGTGAACCGTAAAAGCCCGATTTTCGCAGTGTTTCTAAAAAGTTTTGTGCTTAAGGTTTTGAGTTTTATGTGAAGATATGGACATTCCATTGATGTATGAATCAGGAAACAGAAGATGTGGTTTTATTTTAAGGAAATATGGTAGAGCTTCATTGTTTCCATGTCAAAGATTCGTATTCCTGTTAGTCGTGTTTCATGTTTCTTTGATTTTTTAGAACAAAAGATTTTCTGAGTTTATGTTTTAGATTAGGATTGGTGTTTCCATGTTTTGCAGTCGCAAAGATGCATATGAAGTTGATTATTGCTATCATCAAAATGAGGATACTGCTTTGATATTTTCAAGAGAGGTAAAGCCTTTGGTATCAGAGGTTTTTGATGGTCACAATGTATCAATACTTGCCTATGGAGCTAGAGGTAGTGGGAAAACGTACCTAATGCGGGTGAGGTTTTGATATAAAGATATATATCTATATATTGTATAATTAATGCTGAACCATATCTTGAGATCAAAGTTTTGGGGTTTTTTGAACTTCATAACTTTTCCAATTTTAGGGTTCTGAGGAAGCACCGGGTTTGGCTGTTCTGGCAGTGGCTGAGATCCTCTCAATGGCAGAGGAAAGAGGAAAGTCAGTTACAATATCTTCTTATGAGATCTTCCAGGACCATGTTTATGACCTCTTGGACCCCAAACGGCCGGAGGTTCTAGTACAGGAATATGCTCTGGGAAAAATTAAACTTAAAGGGCTTTCTCGGGTGAGTTAATAGGATCATTACGATGATTGGGTTTCCTGAAAATTTAAGTTTATATCTAGCATGTTCAGTCTGACATTTTCAATTTTCTGTTACAGGTTTCTGTGAAATCCATTTCAGAATTCAACAAAATATACTTCAGCGGGTGTAATTCACAAAAATTAGCGCATAAGATGGCACCTGAAATGCCAAAAAGAAGCCACAGAGGTTTAATAGTAAACATTTCTTCTTATGATGGAAATTCAAATACCAAGTGTGCGGGCACGGGCAAGATGAACTTTGTTGATTTAGCAGGTTTTAAACTCTTAAACTTAGGATATTCATTTTGAATAAATTTTATCAGTATCTCCAGAAGTAATTCTTCTTCTGTTTCCTGTTTAATGACTTTTCACTAGGCTATGAGGATCCCAGGAGAAAGAGTATTGATAACCTTACTCTTGCTGAGAGTACTAGAATCAATAAGTCTCTGTATGCGCTACTGAATGTTGTTTATGCCCTTAATGCTAATGAAAGCCGCGTGCCGTACCGGGAAAGTAAAGTCACTCGCATGTTACAAGATTCTTTTGGAGGGAAAAATCATGTAGTGATGCTTACTTGCTTGGTGAGGTTCTTATGTTGTGCTTTTTGAGGTTCAAGTTTAGAGTTTTTTGAAAGTATTTTTTCTCTCTTTCCTTTGGGTTATGTTCTTTGTAAGTAGTTTGATTCCATTAACTTTTAGCCTTCTTCGATTGTAGAATCCATCTATATGTCAAGACACTGTCTATACGACAAGTTTGGCTTCTCGGTCTTGTCAGAGCATCAATCAATCTTTCACAGGCTCCACAAAGAAATTTAAAAGTGCATCCAAATCCATATCATTAAGAAATGTGAACCTTGGGGCTGTTTCCACTACTGCAAAGAAAACAATTGGCTCCCGAGTGCAGTTATCGGAAAAGAAAGGCCATTGCAAGGATCAGGGAAGGTATTAAGGTTTCTTTAGTGTTGCATTAAGTCAAAACTACTTCCTTATAAAACATACTACTAAATTCTAGTTTGTTTTTCAATTGAAGGAAACTATTTGATGAAGGGAATCACTTGATCAGTTTTGAGCAGGTAATTCTGTCACCTTACATCAAACATTCAGTTTTCACTCTCATCCTTTTTCTTCTCCCTTTCCCCCACTCCATGGTGCATGCAGAATTAAAAGAAGTAGAAAAAAAGGTAAAAGTGTACGAGGCCTCTGATATGTTGGACTTTCAGTTTAAAGGCTGAAAAATAAAAAATCTGCATAGAGCCTCTGACTGACCTTTCTAATCCGCAAGCCTTAGTCCTTTTACAAAGTGGAAAATTTAGCAACCATGAACTTTGTTGTATAATTGTGTGCGATTCATTAGATTTAGTAAATCATCATGCTTAATACAATCTCAATCCTAAGTTAAGTCTAGTTGAAAATCAATGCAGGCAAAGTCCACAACAGAAAATACTTCAGCAATGGAAGCAAACCTTTCTTCACACGTTGATTCAGCTGTTGAGCCATCTTTGCAGGAAGAGGTTCGACACATGAAATGGAATAGTTTCTCTTTAATACTTTCTTGTCTTCAGGAAATAGTTGATTGACGCCATCGCCCTCTTTTTTATAGGAAAAGTCCATCTCAGATGCTTCTACAGCTACAATATCTAAAGAAGAGGTAAATAGTTAGTTTGGGTAATTATAACTTCTTGTTATGACTTACTGAGCTCATTAGTACCCCGATGAAGTATCTCTTTTTTTTTTCTGGAAATACTTGATTGACACCATCACCTTTCTTTTTTTGTAGGAAAAGCCAATTTTGGATGCTTCGCAGGAAACTTTGCTGCCAATTGTTTCTGAGGATGCAGACCCTGCTATGACAGAAAAGGTAACACACTTCTTTGATATTATTGAGACAATGTTTGAGCAAATGCTAGATGTTAGATCAATAGGTTCAGCTGTTTAAAAGCAACACAACCTTTTTATGTCTGTCGGGGCCAATAAATTATTTCCTTGGTACTGAAAATTGCTAATATCCTGCACAAATAATTGCTAAACTATTTCCTTGTTCTTTGATTTCTCAGGATGTTTCTCCCTGTGAGAGCAACTCTTTAGAAGTTACCCCTGGTGCTAATAATTACACAAGAACATTGACTTCTGTTGAAGATGGTATGATATGCAAACTGAAAAAGCAGATTTCGAAGATAGTGGATGTGATTCTGATACTTCTATCTTACTCCCCCCTCCCTCCCCTTCCTTTGTGAATACTTCTATCAATTTTGGTTTTTGTTTTGCGACATTGCAGCTAATATCATAGAAAAGGAGAACCAAAGTTCACTTATCAATGTGCGAGGGTCACCACCACTAAGTACAAGACTAAGGGAGTTGTCAAATAGTTTGAAGACTCTATGCACTTCAACTCCATTGCGCTTAGAGATGATGCCAAAGGATATTAATACTCCGTCTACTGATCAAGTAGTTTGCACTGATATTGTGGAACCAAAAACCCCAGTTGGTCAACAGAATTCGAGGGTTGTAAATTGGGATATTGCAATATTTGACAGTCCAAAGGAAACATTCACTTTGCGTAGTTCTGGGATGAAGGTTAGATTATTCACCATATTTATTTTCTACACTTTTCTTTTGAAATTCATTTATGTTTTCTGATTTCTGTTTATATTTTGCTCTCGCAGAACTCTCTTGTTCAAGAGTATCTTAAATTCTTAAATTCTGCAAACAAGTGAGCAAATGCTTTCCTTATTTCTGCCTTTGTTCATGGTCCCTCTCTTTTGGCTCCTCGTTTCTTCCTTGATAAACTAATACTATGTTGCCCTTCTGCAATTGACAGGGAAGAGTTAAAAAGAGTAAAGGTAAGCAACCCTTCAGAAATTAATGACCACGAGTACAGTTTGCTACTTCCATGAAATCATTTTGATCATTAATGATCGCTATCCTTACCTAAATCCAATATAAGTGGGGTTGGCCACATAAATTCTCTTTTTCCGTTTTTTTATTACAAGTCATCTCTCCTACCATATATGTATATGATTTCGTATCTGTTTATGTGTTTATATAGGGTATTGGAGAGAAGAGAGCGACTTACATTCTTGAACTTCGTGAAGAATCTCCTGAGCCCTTTAAGAAAGTAAGACTTTTACAAGTTAATGGGTATTCTATAGGAGTTTTTGTGATTGTTATGGCTTGCTTTATTTTCTGTTCGGTTTTGTTTTGTTTTGCAGCTCGATGACTTGCAGGACATTGGCCTTTCAGCAAAGCAGGTATATTAGTAATTGCCATACAGCAACATTTTACTGTTTTCCTTCTTTAGTTCTCTTCTGGCCTCATTTATATATCAAGGCCCTATCCTCCCGAACAGGCTAAAATCAATTTCTTTTGTTCTTGTTTCTTCTTTCTTGAAAACATCTGTTTCAATTATCATTTTCAGTCATTTGCTTCTCGATATAATTTTTTTTTCTTATTGTTCCTTGTACAGATCAAGGGTATGATGAGGAATGTAGCAGGGGAGCTCTTCAATTAGTGGATTTCAGCAATATAATACGAACCCATTGTCGTGGTTTTGGCAACGGGAAGTTGCCAAGTCTTGGATAATTGCAGTAATAGTTAAGATTTCATTTTCGCATTAGTGTGTTATTAATGAATATTTAGCACTTGCTTCCGAATCTGTCTTGTTTACCATTACTGTGTCATGCAAGATAAACCTAAATGTGATAATGGTGCACAATAGCAACTATAGATACAGCATATGACTTGAATTCTAGCTCACATACAAGGTGAGACATTGTGTAAATGAAAGCATGATTCATTGACTTCAATCCCACATGTGGGAAGTAACTTTGCTAGCGAAGGGTGAAATATGCACTTAAAATCACATTACAGAAAGAACTGAGTTATTGAACTTCTGCATCCAACTCTACTGAAATAAATAATAATAATAAAACACACACACACAAACACGCATGCTGACTTATTAATTTTTTGCAGTTAGTCCTAAATTTATAGCAAACTTGTTGAGTTTGTCTATTTTTTAAAATTATATCTATGTTATTTTCTCTTATTTATATTAGATATACCGTTTACCTTAATGTCATTAGATATATATATATATAGTCAAATAGAAAAATGGTTCCTAAGTTTAAACTCTTCTACTTATGAAAAAAACTCATTTTCATAATATATAATCATAAAGAACCTTATAAATTACTAAAATAATAAAAACTTTCAGTCCTGTGTTATATATATGATCCTGAATATTTAGTATAGTATTTTTGAATTTTTATTTAAACGTAAAAAATATTATTTAATCAATTAATTTTAAAACTTCTTTGAAAACTTATGCAAAATGGAATGCAAATATGTCATTAAATTAGTGTTATTTTTAAAATAATTTATATTAATAAAAAAATTCATTAAGTGTAATTAAATAAGTTGTTCTGTTGCACTTCAGTCTATATAATAATATGTCATGACAGTATATTAGTTTATATATAGAGACAAATTAGAGGCTGATAATGGAGTGGGGTTGAGACTTGAGATACAAGAGAGTTGTCAAATTTCAGTTCATATATGGAGTGGGGTTGAGACTTGAGATAAAAAAAAAAAATTAATGACTTGAGATACAAGAGAGCTGTTAAACCAATAAAATAGTATATATATAAATCAAACAACACATTATCCGTTTAATAGTATAAGACAATAAGTGATGAATTGGAAAGCAAATTAATTTAGGCTCAACACCATGTAAATTAAATATTTTTAGACTGTTCACATAATTTAAGATAGGAAAATGCTTATTCAAAAAAATGTAACACGAGAAGTTAATAAGAAGCACAATTCAAGAGATATGAAAACTCTTTTAAAAATTTGAATGTGATGACTAATAATTTTTTAAATACACACATTTTTTTTGTGTCTGTTAAATGAACAAGAAAAAGTCTGTAGATGTTGAGTAACTTTATGTAAGAAATGGTTGATACTTTTTAGCTGTATATTTAATTTGTAAACAAAGATAATTGTACCCAAATAATCAAAATGCAGTATGTTTTATAGGGCAAATTACTTTGACATCTTTATAATTACTCTCAGATTAAAGTTTGTATAAATTTATTCTGACATTTTTTACCGTGAAGATTGGAAGGATTTGGCTATGAATCAAGAAGGTCAATTAATATAAGATAATCTAGTTGCTTAGCATAACTGGTCCAGAGGGTAGAACACTTTCGGTTAGATAACAGACAGGAGCTACCTGTTTTCACATCTTCATTACCTTAATCAGTCATATCTTAGTCGTCTCACGAGTCAAGCTCTTTTGAAAACATTCATATATTTGCGAGTTGTCTAGGCCCTTACCTTTGTTTGGAGTGACTCGGACTTTTGTGTATTTACTAAAATACCCATAAGTTAAGTACTTTAAATTAAAATAATTTATTCTGACATTAAGGTTCTGTTAACTTTGGTCTAAATAATCTTACTTTCAAATGCGTTATCTTTATTAAGAAAGAACAAATATATTAAAACTCAAAAATACAGTTGAGAGTAACAAAAATATTGAAATAACTTCACCAACTTACTTGAGAAGTTGGTATTTTAGTATTTTAAGTAATAGGAAGACATTAGACATAAAAATAATAAATTACGTCAATATAAAATACTTAAGTTAGGGGTAATTTAATAAATGCACAAAAGTGTTATTGTAGTATTAGTTTCACAGGGAAGGTCAAAGTAAATTTATACGAGCTTTAATCTAAGAGTAATTATATAAAATCTCAGGGGAGGTGAGAATAATTTACCCTATTTATTAAGTAGTATAGATAGGTATACATATATAGATATATATCTCGTGACACGCGCTAAGCAATCATTGGTCTAATCGAAATACGGTTACCCGCTCTTTAATCCAGCTGGAAGAGTGCCTAGCAGCTACTAGCCTACTACAAACGCCTAGACAACTAGTGATGACTCAAAAGACGATCATACCTCATACCCAGATCAACCACACTTCCCATTAATGGCAGATCGTAAATGAAATGAAATCCTGGGCTAATTCAGAGATTACCCTCTCTGCCTCCCCCAATTCCCATTAAGCGCCAAAACTGAACCACTAATACACACACCACTCTCTTTCTTTCTCTCTAACAAATCAGTTCTTGATTTTTGCGTTGCAATTTTCTCTCTCTAGAACGACGATGCTGCCTAGGGTTCCGAGCACCACTAACCCCCGCTCCGGCGACGACGCCGACCACGAAATCGCCGCTTCAAACTCAACCGTCTCCGTCGGAAGTCGAGAGTGACGGCTCAATCGACCCGGTCCACGGCATGGATGGTCGGAATGTCACAACTCCGGTGTCGGAGTCGATCCACGATTGCGCTTCAACGACCTGCAATAGAAACGTTACCGTTGACGACTCGATTTCTCCGAGCGATCGATCTGTTGAGAAGTCCTCATCGGAAAAGTGTTCCGCATCGGAGAAACCAGATCTGGTTGATGATTCTTCGGCGATGAGTGAAGCGGAGAGAGGTTCGGAGGCGGAGGCTGAGAAACCTCTGGTTTCTCCGGCCAGTGAAGAGAAGGGGATGAAGAAGACTCTGAGAGTTCAGGGGACGGCGGAGAGCAACTCCGAAGAGGAAGCGAATGGGAAGACTACGGCGGCGGCCGCGACGGCGACGCTGAAGCCGTCGCCGAGCGTCGTAACTAGTCTGGAGAGTATTGCGTCGAATGGAAATGGCTCAACTAGGGCTTGGGAGAGTGGTTCAATGATGATGGACGAAGCGTGGGAGAGACTCAAGAAGTCGTATGTGACCTTCAAAGGCAGGCCAGTCGGTACACTCGCCGCTCTTGATCCTAGTTCAGAGGCCTTGAATTACAATCAGGTACAAATATATATATATATATATATGTGTGTGTGTGTGTGTTTTGATGCTTAATATTCGATAGGGTTTTCTTGAATCAATCATGTACTCGATCGTCTCCTGACTTGTTAATTGCATTTTTATTTACATTTCTGTGTTTTCTTTATATGATCAATTTTTTGCTCTAATATAGAAGCCAAAATTTGGTGGAATATATTAATGTTAATCCATTTGGCCTTGAAGAAATCCGGTTAAAGAGGATCTGCATGTATTCAATTGCGTAGATGTGTATATAACAGATTTAACATCTTCATTGTATATCAAGATTGGACCTAAATTTAAGAAATTGTGAACAGAGACTTATTTCTCTTGTAAATGTGTCAATATTTCAGTTTTCAAGCTGTTTAATGAATCAAATTGAAAGAGTTGGAATTGCTTTTTTGGCTTCTCCTTTTATTCCGATAGAAACATTTAGGAATACGTTTAAAGGGTTGAATTTTAGGTTCTTCCCACACAAATTCTGCCGGTTTAATGCCGTACATTTCTCGACTGGCTTTGATATGTTCTCTGCTGCTTCTTCTTCGTCTCTCAAGAAGAAGAAGAAGTAGTAGTTGCTTAGGGTTGTGATGGATCTCGGTATAGGTCCTTCTGATTTCAAACTTCTGTTTCTGAATTTCAAGTGAACGTGGATTTAGGTTTCAAAATGTGATGTTAATGTTCTAAAACTGTTCATGTCTGTGAAGAAGAAGAAGAAGAAGAAGCAGAAATAGTTGCTTATGTTTGTGAATTTGAATTTAGAATTTAGTTTCTCTGATCTGAAGTTCTGTATCTGAATGTGGAGTTAATTTCTGCAATTCTTGAACTAGTTACTTTTGTATGGATTGATGTGATATTCTGCTGGATGATTCATTAGCATTTGAGAGATATCATATCATGTTTATATTACCAGTTAATTGAGCATTTTCAGTTTTATTACATACAAAATCTTAGCAAAGTGAATTTAGGTTTTCATATCCAAATTTCTGTTTCTGAGTTGAAGTTAGTTTCTGCAATTGTTCAACTAGTTGCTTTTGTATGGATTGGTATGTTCATCCGCTGGATGATTCATTTGTGTATAAGAGATCTTGTATCAACTTGTATTACCTGTAATTGAGCATTTCAAAATTGTTTGAATGTTTTATTGTCAATAACTATTGATTGAAGCATCTTTGACTTTCATTCTTCATTTTGATAGTAACTAAATCCAGTTTAGGGAATTATAGTCACTACAGCACACAGTCCTTTTGCCTCACCCTGTGTACCAAATTTACGATCATACAGGGCATTCTTAACAGTGTTTGCATGAGGAGATGTATGGTTAATATTTCGTTAACTTTTCAATCAATTTTTTACAAGAAATGATCATTTGCTTTAATGAATCAGTGACCCAAAAATTATTTATAATATCTGAAATTTTGTTGTGCCATGGAAAGAGGTTAAAGTTAAATGCTGCAAATTCATCTCTGAATGACCATGACCATGGCCTTAGTGAGTGTTTAATTCTATGGTAGCTATTGGTGGATTAGCATGTTGAAATGTAGGAAAAATTGAAGTGTTTACCTTATGGATGGGACCAAGTTAACATGTTTGAATGGGGCAGATAATTAGATTTGTATACAAAAGGAGCACATATTGGAACGAGGTAATGTGCAGTCATTTTCCAGAGTACGTAAGCAACAAGGGTGACCTAATCTGATAGATAGTCCAGAAACCATGATTATCAGTTTAGTAAATGTGTATTGCAACTCTGAAAGGGCGATTTTAATTTGAATGCAGATGGTGGCGAAAACCAAATTAGTAGTTGGTTAGTTTCTTGAATTTTAGCTTAAGGATTCTACTGTTTAAAATTAGTAATAAACTTTTGGGTTTGGTTGACAACCCCCCTTTGAGGGGTATATCATTGACATCTGTAATGGAGTCCTAGACTAAGAGGTTTCTATCTTACTTATTATCGAATATATGATCAACAGGTGGCAATCTCTTTTGTGATGATGACGGGGTTGTAGATTTATCGGATATATGATCAAGCTGTTAAATGAATCAAATTGAAAGAGTTGGAATTGCTTTTTTGGCTTCTCCTTTTATGCCGATAGAAACATTTAGGAATACGTTTACAGGGTTGAATTTTAGGTTCTCCCCACACAGATTCTGCCGGTTTAATGATAGAAATGAGCTATACCTAAAACTGTTTGATTTAATAATTTTTTGTTTGAATTTTCTTGATTCAATCAATGGTAATGTTCATAATTGTTACTTCTCAGTTGTTAAAAATTCCATTCATTTGTATCATTGCATGGGCAGGTTTTTGTGAGAGACTTTGTTCCCACTGGCTTAGCATCAGAGATTGTAAAGAAATTCCTGTTAAAGACTCTCCACCTCCAAGGTTGGGAGAAGAAGATTGACAACTTTTTACTTGGAGAAGGTGTGATGCCTGCTAGTTTCAAAGTCCTGTATGACTCGCACCGTAAGAAGGACACCTTGGTTGCTGATTTTGGAGGAAATGCAATTGGAAGAGTTGCACCTGTTGATTCAGGGTTCTGGTGGATTATATTGCTGAGATCATACACCAAGTGCACGGGGGATCATACTCTATCAGAACGTCCTGATGTGCAAAGAGGCATGAAGTTGATACTCAACCTTTGCCTGTCTGATGGCTTTGACACTTTCCCAACTGTCCTATGTGCAGATGGGTGCAGCATGATTGACAGGAGGATGGTATGTTTTCCTACTATATGGTCATTTTCCGGGAAATTTTTTTTGTTATTCAAGGAGTTATGTCGTTACTTCTATGTAGCCTTAGTTTTGCTGTTAAAATGCTTAACCTCCTCCACATATGGCAAAGACCAAATTATGCTTTTCTTAATTTAAGTTTCAAGTTGTTTGCTCTGCCTTGGTTGATATGATTATGGAAGGGTGTTATTTGATTCTTTCCATGAATAGTAAGGATTCAGAGTGTAGCTCCTCCTTTTTGGTTCAACACGATTTGCAAATTCTGAGTCATAACTTAAGCACCGTTGTGCTATCAGGCCATTAATCACTTAAGAGCAATTGATGTCATAGCTCATACTTCCACGTATTTGGCAAATTGATTCCAACTCCTCCCTGGACTTCATTCTTGGTGCTTCATGTTCTAAGCAGTGTGTCAAATAAAATGGTAGCATTGGGAGGAAAAGCTTTTGAACTAAGTTGTACGTTGGTTGAGACTTGACAGCTAAGACTATATTGGTAATTGGGGATTATGATGAATATCTCCTATTACATTTATAATTCAACTGATTTGCATTTTCAACAGGGAATCTATGGTTATCCAATTGAAATCCAGGCTCTCTTCTTTTTTGCTCTGAGGTGTGCAGGGCATATGCTTAAACCAGAGCAAGGTGGTAAGGAATTGATTGAGCGAATTGACAAGCGAATCACAGCTCTGAGCTTCCACATCCAAAACTACTACTGGCTGGACTTCACACAACTAAATAACAGCTACCGTTATAAGACAGAAGAGTATTCCCACACTGCTGTCAATAAATTCAATGTCAACCCTGAATCTATCCCTGATTGGGTGTTTGATTTCATTCCCTTGAGAGGAGGGTACTTGATTGGCAATGTCAGCCCAGCTCGCATGGACTTAAGGTGGTTATTGATTGGAAATTGCATTGCCATCCTGAGTTCTCTAGCTACACCAGCAAAAGCTACAGCCATTATGGATTTAGTTGAAGAGCGCTGGGAAGACCTAATAGGGGACATGCCCTTGAAAATTACTTACCCAGCATTGGAGGGACACGAGTGTAAGATTGTCACTGGGTGTGACCCAAAGAACTTGCGCTGTAGTTACCACAATGGGGGTTCCTGGCCAGGTGAGTGTTTTGTACACCCTCATTTGTGCACCTTAATTATGCTATTTCATTCGTTAATAGTCTGAGCTGACTAATTATTACTACGCAGGATTTAGATTTTGGTTTTTGTTTTGCGACATTGCAGGTAATATCATAGAAAAGGAGAACCAAAGCATGGTGCTTGCAGAATTTGATATTAAAGCTAAAAGCTTATGAAGCCTCTGATATGTTGGACTTTCAGTTGCAAGACTGAAAATTCTAAAATTTGCATACATTCTAATGCACAAGCCTTTGTAAGATGGCAATAACACAGTTGCTCAGCGACCTTTCATCTTATGTCCACGGCGCTTGCAGTGTAACCTGAGGTCCGATGAATTCATAAATCTTCTTTCACAGGTGTTTGTCCTACAGATATCACGGTTCTTATGCTCTTTCAGATGCGACTTAAGTTGAGTATGAAAATCTTTTCGGCACAGATTGCACCAGCCCCCGGTGTCAAAGAAGTTCTCTGCCACTGGGGGACCACTGCGGGGGCCAAGTTCTCAGCCACTATGGGGCATTCGCCTCCTTATCTTCAGCCTCATTGTCATCATCACTGCCACCATCAGGATCATCATAATCCTCATTGTCATCATCACTGCCACCATCATCCTCATTGTCATCATCACTGCCACCATCAGGATCATCTTCATCGCCCCCATCAGGCACTGCTGCAGCATCCTCCTCGGGAGGGTCAGCTCCCTCCATGGGCCCTTCATCGAGAGGGGCGGCACCCTCGTGGGCTCCTTGCTCTTGAGGTGCCGCTCCCTTGGGCTCCTCGACACCCGCTCCCTCCATATCAACAACCTGTCAATTCCATCTTATATGTCAAGTATGTCAGCCCAGCTCGCATGGACTTAAGGTGGTTCTTGATTGGAAATTGCATTGCCATCCTGAGTTCTCTAGCCACACCAGCAAAAGCTACAGCCATTATGGATTTAGTTGAAGAGCGCTGGGAAGACCTAATAGGGGACATGCCCTTGAAAATTACTTACCCATCATTGGAGGGACACGAGTGTAACATTGTCACTGGGTGTGACCCAAAGAACTTGCGCTGGAGTTACCACAATGGGGGTTCCTGGCCAGGTGAGTGTTTTGTACACCCTCATTTGTGCACCTTAATTATGCTATTTCATGCGTTAATAGTCTGAGCTGACTAATTATTACTACGCAGGATTTCATTTGACATTGTGATTGATCTAGATAGGTAAATGCTATGAGAAAACTCGAGCCTTGTTAATATTAACAAATTATTACTCTGAGAGTAACCCATCATAGATCCATAGCCTATTCTTATTACATATATCTAGGAAGAACTGTCGTTAGGTAGGAAAAGAATCATAACCTGAGATTTAATAAGACTGGTGTTAAAGAAGGAAAATGGTCTGATTATTGGCTGACTAAGCACAATATAATGTGAGAGATTGGCTATTGTACTGAGGATAGTATTTGGTGCACCTTATTTATGTTAGTTGACTAGTTATTGTCACGCAGGATTACGTCAATGTTTTAAGATAAATTAGTGTCTCCGTGGTAGGCATTTGTATTATAATGCTGAGGTAGTTAAATGAATTGAGAAATTCTGACGCCCTATTGTCAATCTTGACATATTATTAATCCGAAAGTAATCAATCATCAGGTCTTCTGATACATACATATATCTACAAAACTCAGTGCACGCGGGATCATATGGTTGCTGATTCTGATCAAGAGGCCTTGAATTACCATCAGGTACAAATATATATATATATATATTGATGCTTAATATTCTCTATGTTTTTCTGAATATACTTGACATATAAGATGGAATTGACAGGTTGTTGATATGGAGTGAGCGGGTGCCGAGGAGCCCGAGGGAGCAGCACCTCCAGAGCAAGGGGCCCACGAGGGTGCCGCCCCTCTCGATGAAGGGGGCTGACCCTCCCAAGGAGGATGCTGCAGCAGTGCCCGATGGGGGCGATGAAGATGATCCTGATGGTGGCAGTGATGATGACAATGAGGATGATGGTGGCAGTGATGATGACAATGAGGATGATGATGATCCTGATGGTGGCAGTGATGATGACAATGAGGCTGAAGATAAGGAGGCGAATGCCCCCATAGTGGCTGGGAACTTGGCCCCGCAGTGGTCCCCCAGTGGCGGAGAACTTCTTTAACACCGGGGCTGGTGCAACCTGTGCCGAAAAGATTTTCATACTCAACTTAAGTCGCATCTGAAAGAGTATAAGAACCGTGATGTTTGTAGGACAAACACATGTGAAAGAAGATTTATGAATTCATCGGACCTCAGGTTACACTGCAAGCGCTATGGACATAAGATGAAAGGTCGCTGAGCAACTGTGTTATTGCCATCTTACAAAGGCTTGTGCATTAGAATGTATGCAAATTTTAGAATTTTCAGTCTTGCAACTGAAAGTCCAACATATCAGAGGCTTCATAAGCTTTTAGCTTTAATATCAAATTCTGCAAGCACCATGCTTTGGTTCTCCTTTTCGATGCTATCTTCGAAATCTGCTTTTTCAGTTTGCATATCATACCATCTTCAACAGAAGTCGATGCTTTTGTGTAATTATTAGCACAGGGGTAACTTCTAAAGAGTTGCTCACACAGGGACAAACATCCTGAGAAATCAAAGAACATACAATTTGTGCAGGATATTAGCAATTTCCAGTACTAAGGAAATAATTTATTGGCCCCGCAGGCATAAAAGGTTGTGTTGCTTTTAAACAGCTGAACCTATTGGTCTAACATATAGCGCTTGTTACCCTTTCTGTCATAGCAGGGTCGGCATCCTCAGAAACAATTGGCAGCAAAGTTTCCAGCATGGGGAAGTAATTTATGATTTGCATCCTCCTATCATTTAAAATACTAAAATACCCCTCATTTAACACCGCTCAAAACATTATTTTCACTTTTCAAGCAAGTTGGTGAGGTGTGGCCGAGGAAATTGACTGTGCATATCCTTGTAACACTACCTGCAATAGTTTGATAAGATGTTACCATAGGTTCATAAACTGCTATCCTCGTATATGAAGTGCTTACATTTCCAGTAACGCTATTGGAGCTCATGACTAAGCAATATTTTCAAATGTGCGTTAAGATTATAGGTCCAATTGAACTAAGGGATAATTCTCATTTTTTAAGGAGAAAATCAGTTCGATAGCTTTTTAAACAAGGATGGGATACTGGTATCCATATGGGGATCACTACTTTAGCAAGAGATTTGTAAATTTCATCGATTTTTTAATATAAAAGATCCATTGATTTTTCTATGTAACAATCTCCTGGAATTCCCATTTATAATACATGATTCTACATCATTCAAAATTCCCATTCTTGGTCTAGTTAGAGGCTCAAAAAAAAGTGTCTCCTTTATTGTTTGCAACTTCACTGAGTGCCTTTATACATTGTTGACTGTTATCAGTTATTTGCAAAGAACAAACTTTTGGGGTCCGAACAAGTCCGACACCTTTATTTATTCGTTTATTCTTTTAATTTATTTGAAGCTGCTATTACATTGTGCAACCAATATTCATCTGATTCAGGAAAATTGTAATGCAAGTGATTCTTTTGCTATTCCAATATTTTTTTTCCTTCTTTTTTCGCTCTTTTTTTTTTTTTTTTTGTTCCAGCCAGCTCCCGAATGCGTTTTCCTAAAGAAAGGCAGCTGCATGGTGAAGGGAAGGTATTCAGTTCTTTGTGCTGGTTAGTCCCTTGTTCAAGGCTTAGGGAGACTGCATATCACATGTTTAATAATCAAGATATGATACAGATATGGGTTGCATATCACATGTATATATATCTTATCTTTGTAAGTGCAGTTCTTAGGTGACAAAACTAAGATCTGGAAACTGATTTCTTACATTGGGAATGAGATCCTATTTTATTTATTTTCAAAAAAAAAAAGATGCCTATTATATTTCTTCAGTAGAGATTCTCTGCCTCTCAACAGTTGGAAGTCCTCAGGGAGGCCTCTTCATCTTACTTTAATAGCATGATAACATTTCAAAGTTTTTTCCTGTTATGTTATTCTATAGGGCCAAGGAGCTTATTGTTCAGTATACTTCAAAGTATTTAAGATTAGGGTTGACAGAGTGGCACTTGTGAAAGCAGAGTGGTTGTGGTATGTAAATGGAACTTTAGTGCAGGTGTATGTATTATTGTGGGTTTGAGGCTGACTTGTGTTTTGGTGCTGGAGTGTATTCTGCATATGGGTTACTTGTTGAGAATACAGAGTGTGCTCATTTGCTTTACTTTACTTTAGGCTCTTGATGTAATACTACCATAGTCTTTGAATGGTTTGGTTATTTCCTTTTAGTGGAAATTTGGTTTCCACTTTCCACCTTGTTTATTTTTCTCCCCCCTTGGTTTCTGTTTTCCTAACCTTTTTGCATGCCAGCTGCTATTAATTCCAAACTGGTCTAGTTTGAGTGCTCTGAGACCATAGTCCTTGTTAATTATCCAACTGGCTAGAATTTATTTATATATCTTGTATTGATTATAGTTATTTAATTATTATTTTTACTCGCGTTGGAACACCATCTAAAATGTATTGACAACTTAATTCTTTGGGACTTTTGTTGAGAAATTCCATCTAAAATATAAAATTTAGAACTTCAATAAACTAGGATAATAAAGTTCAAAATGTATAAAAGTGGTAGAGAATACTTATTTTACTGAGAATAATTTTTCTAATATAAAATTAGTTAATTTATATTTGATATTGTATGAAAAAAATAATATTTATTTTACCCAATTAAATATTGAGTTTTGTTATTTGTTTTATGTATTTATTATTTTTACCTAATTATTAATGTGAGACTCAAAATTTGAGGGTGATTTTTTTTATTTGTTTTTATCTTCTGAAAAAATAATTAATTAATGTTGAATTTTTATTTATTTATTGTGACAGTTGAAAAAAAAAATGTAGTTTTGTGTTATTCCCTAAAAAAAAGATTCTTTTATATGTGCCTCCTCAAATAAAAAGTAAGTCAAAATGTACATATATTATATACATCATATAAGGGTGCAAACATTAAAAGCGCACTTTTGTCTTATTTTTTGTTTATGGAGATATCCTTGAGGTTTGACTCAATTTCATATAATGGTTAGTTAAAACAGAAACACCAACAGAGATTTGTAAAGTGGTACAATGACATTCTTTAGAGACATAAAATAACTTATATACTCTTGATTATATTAATTTACAAGCAAAATGTTTAAGTTACCCTCATTCTCTAAACCCCACTTCACCCACCATGCCAAAATTAATTTCCTCTTATTATTTATGTTTTAAATTAATACAATTTTTCATTTTTATTTATTTAATAAGTATAATTATTCATTTACTTAACAATTACAATAAATGTTACACAAGAAATGTATTAAATATTACTAAATTCAATTAAAATATATTTACACCAATTAAAACAAAAAAAAAAACAATTTCCCACAACATACATTAATTATTACTATATCCCACTAAACTATATATTACTTAAAATACCAAAGTCATATTTATTTATATATATATATATATATATTTTTTTTTTAAACCTGTTACTTATTTAAATAATTATAGCTATATTTTTTTATATATTTCTACTCGAATGTTACAAAACTCTTTCGATATTTTCACTAAAATTAATAACTATCATTAAATTATATTGTCAAATTCCACTATAATTGTTGGTTGGCTATAATATTTAAATAAGTAACAATATCAAACACAAAAAAAAAAATATGGCTTTGTTATTTTAAATAGTATATAGTTTAGTGTAATTTAATAATAATTAATTTCTTTTGTGGGAAGTTAAAAAGAATTTTGTATTAGTTGGTGTAAGTATAGTTTAATTGAATTTAATAATATTTAATACATTTTGTGTATAACATTTAGTGTAAATGTTAAGTAAATGAATTAATATATTTATTTAATAAATAAAAACAAAAAATTATATATATTAAAAAAATTACTAAAACATAAATAACAAGAATAAATTAAAGTACTTTTAAAAAAAATAAAAATAAATTAAAGTTGGTGTAGTGGGTGAAGTGTAGGGTTTAATAAATGGGGGTAAGATAGACATTTTGCATGCAAATTAACATAATAAAAGGGTACTGAAGTCATTTCGTGCCTTTAAGGAGTGTCATTGCAACACTTTACAAATCTCATGGGGTGTCTTTGTTAGCAAAAGGGTTGACTAAACTCTAAGTGAAATTGATCTAAACCTTACGGGGTATCACTGCAAATTACCCTATTTTTATTTACATTGTAGAACAAAAATAAATCTGATTAAAGAAAATTAGGATTTGGGTTGGGCCGGATCAACCGGCCCAACATGTTCCCTTAACTGGTCAGAAGGAAAATACGAAAAATTATTGATTACAACAGGGATACCATGTCATTAGGCTTACCTGATATCATAATTCAATCAAATCCAATCTTTTTGCACATGTGTTATATTTAGCAATTTAATATATATGGAAACACAAATAAAAGGGGAAAAAAGAATAAGCAATTATGATATTCACGGATCTCCCTCTAATTAACAATGTATATACATACATATATAAATATATATATATATGGTTGTATGATTTACATATTAACACAATGATAGATATAAATTGCACATGATTTAACTAATATGAACAAGGTATGGTTGTAAGATTATACAATTAACACAAAGATAGATATAGATTGCACATGATTTAACCAATCTGAATAAGTTGAGGTTTAAGGCTATGTCGACTAATCTTTGTAACCCAGCATTAGCTTGTTCAAAATTAGCCCATTTAAATTTTCTTTTTTCGATTTGGGTGTTTCAGTATATATACTATCTCCGTCCTGTTTTAGTTGTCCAGTTTGACCAAAATCTATAAGTGTTTTTTGATCAAAAGTGGACAAGTAAATTGGAACAGAAGGAGTATATACAAACTTAAATATTTATTTTGTATGTTGAGAGAGAGAGTTCGGAAAGAGTTCGGGAAATTTTTTTATAGGGTTATACGTTATATATATATATATATTATAATGATGTATATGTATAAGTAGAGGGAGTTGTTATAACATAGAGAGAGACGTGAATTTGAGAATTGCTTTTTTTTTTTGTGTTTCCGAGTTTGTAACACGTGCAAAAGATTGGATTGTAATAACATGTGAGCCTAATGACATGGTATCGCAGTTGTAACCTAAAACACGTGTTGTAGTTGATGTGTACTTTCCTAAACATCCAAGTCTTACTTACGAAATGAAATCATTATGCAGTCTTACATGGAAAAGGAAATCATTCTGCCCCATATATATGCGCACCTGATCCACACTTAGTCAGTACTGGCGAACCCTAATTTGCATCCCTAAATTGTAAAGGAAGCTGCTTTCTGAGAAGGTAAACAATTTTTTCAATTTTTTGCTTTTATTATTAATTCATTGATTCACTCATGTTTGTATGTGAATCCTTGACTATTGTATATAAATTTGGATACATTCATATGTATATATATTTATATGTGTCTATTTAACCTATCTATTGTATATGTTCCTCTATATATAATGGTGGATTCAAGCTGCTATTTTAACAATTTTGTGGATTTTAATTGTTTAAAAGAAATAAAGCCCAGTAGCGTGGGCTTGTGACCAAGTGGGGCATTAAGGTTGTTGGTTGTGAGGGCTAGAGTCTAGTGTGGGTTTGGTGAACCATCATCCAACTTTCATAAAACAAATTTGGCGCGTACCCAGAGACCCTCTGGGTTAGTGAGGGTCCAACCCACCATGGGTTGGAAAGCAAACCAACAAATTGGGAATTAGGGGTTAAATGGAGGGGCTCCACAATCATATGGGCCAAAACATCGGGCTGCCTATTGGTTGCAAATGGGTGAATGGGCATCATACCCGGCGTGCCAACTGGATATCTAGGCCACACAAACAACCACTTTTTCATGCACATCACCCGTGGGTCGCCAGTGAGGACGCTGGGTCCCAAGGGGGGGGGTGATTGTGATATCCCACATCGCCCGGATAGAGGTCTGGGGATGTGCTTATATGTGCAGTATTGTCTCCAATTGGTATGAGGCCTTTTGGGAGGAGCCCAAGAGCAAAACCGTGCGAGCTGGGCCTAGAGCGGACAATATCATACCAAGTGTTGGAGCAGGGTGTTATAATTGGTATCAGAGCTAGAGCTCGGCCGGAATTAAGTGTGGGAGCATGCACATCACCCATGGGTCGCCAGCGAGGACGCTAGGTCCCAACGGGGGTGATTGTGATATCCCACATCGCCCGGGTAGAGGTCTGGGGATGTGTTTATATGTGCAGTGTTGTCTCCAATTGGTATGAGGCCTTTTGGGAGGAGCCCAAGAGCAAAACTGTGCGGGCTAGGCCCAGAGCGAACAATATCATACCAAGTGTTGGAGCGGGGTGTTACATGCTTGAACTAAATTTCATAATAATTTTGCTTCGATCGATTCGTGTTTAATGTTACTAAACCTCACTAGATTTTGTAATTGATTAAGTTGGGTTTGTTGTTCTTATGGTAGATTATGTCACTGATTAGGCTGTGTTTGTTGTTCTAGATTCTGTAATTGATTGGGTTATGTTTGTTGTTCTTATCATAGATTCTGTACTTAACTAGGTTATGTTTGTTGTTCTTATCATAGATTTTGTAATTTATGGTAGATTCATTGACATTGCTAGAAGGGCCATATATGAGTACCGAGATGGATTAGGCATGGCTTCCAAAGAACTTATTGGATATGATTGTGGACCGATTGCTTTTGCTCGCCGACTATGTCCGATTTGGTGCAGTTTGCAAGCCATGGCAGCTTGTGGCAATGGAGAACAAAGTCAAATTTGTTGAAGGTAAATGCTTCAGACAAGTCCCATTACTTATGGTCCCTACAAAAGATAATAGCGAAGAAAGGCGGAGTTTGTACAATGTCACTGATAATAAGATTTATGATTTCCAATTACGGGTGCCTTACAAAAAGAGGTTATGTCGTTCCTCGTATGGTTGGTTGTTTGCTGTCGAAGAAAACATGGGGATAACTCTAGTGAACTCCTTCTCCGGTGCTACCATTGGGCTTCTTCCCATCAGGGGATGAGGGGTAATAGATGCTTATGATCCTAGCGAGGTCGAGTACCAAGTTTTCAAGGCTATATTGTCGGCTGACCCTGATTTGTCTCCTAATGACTGCATAGTTACTGCCATTTGTAGTTGTCCCCGCAAACTAGCAATCATTAAACTGGGCGAGAAAGCTTGGACTCTTCTAGATGAGAGATTTGATGTAATCTTTGATGTCGTATATTATAAAGGCCATATTTATGTTGGAAAAATTGTGAATGAGAAATTAGTTATCTTAATTACTAAGGGGTGTGACTATATGACGGTTAGAATACCTTTAACTAAAGGGTGTGACTGTTAAAGTCACAATCCTTGGTAGTCTATAAATAGGACTGCACACTTCATTTTCAAGATGCTTCAGAGGACATTACCCTCTTCTTCTTCCTCTCTCTCTTCCTGTATACATATACATATTTTAGAATAGTGTGGTTCGAATGCAAGACACAAATTAATTGAATTCGCTGGCTTCTGGAGATTAGAGTGTTACTTCTCCAGAGGCGAAATCCGTTTTATCTTGGGAGACAGTTGCTCATCAACCTTGAGCACCGAAGAGGGAGCAAATATGTCTTAAGGAAACTGAGGTATCACAAAGGGCTCGGATTTTATTTCTCTTCTTACATTCTCATATTCGGGTCAGTTTCCTTTTTATGTAATTGTAATTTATATATATATACAGTTTATGCATGTCAGACATATATATATATATAAATAGTACGCTAATATTGATAACAATCTTAAGACATATTTTGTTGGTTTTGCATTAAGAGCCATGAGAATCCTATTTGGTTTTAAACTACTTACATGTGGTAATCAGAGCCATACATGAACTCTAATGCATAGACATATTTAAATATGAACTTTCTCTACAAATAAATATATAATGAATATGGCAGAGTTGGTTGTTAATTAAAATACTTCTACTTAATATTTTGTGAACGGATATATAATCGTTAAAATATGATGATGTGCGTGTATATTTTATATGCTTTCGTTCAAAATTGAATCTGAAAGTCAACTAATTAGAATGAAATGGTCTGTATGTTTTTATATGTATAACTATGATTTTGTGTATGGATAATTAGACATTCAAAGTGATTGTTAATAAATCATATAGACATGAATGAAACGGGTCTTACTATGTTTACCCTGTACACAACAGTCTTGAATTTTCAAAGAATTTTTTCTTTAAATTCATTATCTGTATCAATTCGGTGCTTTATGTTTGGAAAATTTATATACATATATATATATATATATAAATATATGTGTTGGCTGCTACTCTGTATATGCTTTTGTATTCCAAATAAGGGTGCCCGTCTCTAATTTGGTGTTACAATTAATATGAATAAGTGTGCACGTTATATAACTGTAGTTATAGTTGAGATTGAATAGGTGTTTGTTTGTATAACAACATTGTTCCAAAAGGTGTACGTTGTTTAACCTACTAATAAAACAGAGGTGTATTTTAGTGAAAGGGTACATGTGAGTTTGTACGACAGTGTGTTAAATCTACCCATTTAATGGTCACTGAAGGTATAATTGTGAATCAATCAGACACGTTTGTTTGAATAATAATGTATTATTTGTTATATTTTTAACTGACAAAAAACTCATTTCTAATACAAGTTTATGTATTTTAGTCATAAGTCATGATTTAAAAGTTACATGCAAGATTGTGCTATTTATAAGCAAAACTACAATCAGAAATGATGTTTTAATGATATTTTTGTCTAATGGTATAGAATGATATTAATTACTCTAAATGGTTATAGAATATATATTAAAGATATATTTTAAAAGAGTTAATTCCAAAAAGGGACAAAATAATGAATTAATTCATGCGTGACGTGTGCCTGTGAGGTTTTGAATATTTTGTTTATATTGATCTCAAGTCATGTGCAATCTTGATCTTTAGAGTAAAAGATCTTTGATGTGATGAAAGTTTATCCAATTGTATTTTGATTCAATATTGACTCATCTATATTGGTTTAGATTATATGATAACGTACATGCACATACAGTATTTTTCGAATTTTTATGCCACAACATGAAATATGATGTCTAGAATATTTCACATTCTTGATAATATAGTAAAATATATTATTTTACTTTGAGAATATTTTAGAATTACTAATGTGAATTCTAAATATTAGAATGTATACAATATGTATATATATATATATATATATATATATATATATATATATATATATATTGAGGTGTGAAATATATATACGTGCATTTTTGTAAAAGTGAAAATTTTCCAAAATATATGGAAATTTATATATGAGTATGCATGTGCCCTATGAGTAATGACAAAATGATAAGTCTTCAAAACTGACCATAGATTCTGATTATTATTGTTGGTATTGGGATAACGGCGTGATTGTCCTAATGAATGTACTCGTGATTATTTCATGTTTGAATTTGGTTTATATATATTATGAACTGATTATCAGTCCAAGTCATTGATAGCAAAATTATTGTACCATGCATGTATTGGTAACAGGCTTATATGATTACCTCCTATAAATTTAAGAATATGTTGTTTGTGTGGGGGTAATGTGTAACTTCTTAGTTACAATTAAAGTTACCAATATAATTCACAGTCAAATTATAGGCAAGCGGCCTAAGTGATTGGTAACTGAAAAGTTGATATTGAGCCAGGCATAAGGATTGCACAACTTATGAATGTTGGTGCAAAATTAGCATAATATTTATGCTATAAATTGCGAAAGTTTGAGATATTATAAGATGAGTTAGATTGGACTCTAAGAGGATGTAAATATTACATCAATAATTCGTTGAGTTGGTAATACTAACAAAGTTGACAAAGAAATTGATTGGCTGAAATTATGAGGAAATATAAAGTTGTGGCCACAACTAGAGCCATCTCATTCTTTGCATTGTTCTAGTAATATTATACAGTAATTTATAAAAGACATGTCAATATAAGTTGGTTTGACAAAGGAAAATGTCAAATAATAAGTGATGAAAAATTTGACAATGAAGTCAAATGGGTACAAAATAAATGAATGTGAAAAATGTGCTTATGTCAAGAGAGGTCATATGTGATATGTTCTTGCTCTTGGAAGTGCAGTTGTGTCTTGGAAGTCCTCAAAGCAAACATGTATTGCTCAGTCCACAATGGAATTTGAATTTATTGCATTGGACAAAGCTGGAGAAGAAGCATAATGATTTCGTAACTTTTTAGAGGACATTCCAAACTGGCAGAAACCAGTGCCAGCTATTTGTATACATTGTGACAGTCAATCTACGATTGGTAGAACTCAAAATCACATGTATAATGGTAAGTCTAGACATATCCGTCGTAGACATAATACCATGAAACAATTGCTCTAAAATGGTATAATATCCATTGACTATGTAAAGTCTAAGGATAATATAGGGCTTGAAGCCTCTGGGATAAAATACACCATAATAGCAACCCAACCTAGTTGACTGGAGATCCCAAGATCTAGGTTCAAAGGGACAACCGAATTGTGCGTGACTTAGTTAAAAACACTGTGGAGATTACATTAAACTCCTTCCCATTCCTATGATGAGACAGTGCATATTTTAGGGTAAGCTATGCTTTTAGTGATGTCTATGACTTGGACAAATCCAAGTGAGGAAGAATTCCTAATAGAATCACCTATGTGAGTAGAATGAGCCACTTTTAGGAGGATTTTTTTAAGGCAGAATTCTCTGACAAATACTCATGAAACCAAGTGGTGTCCAAGGCCAAAATGGACACAAACGTGAGAACCAACTGTGTTCAAAGGGGAACTGTGTGAAGTCTATTGTCTTGGTTTACACAAACAGCTGACAGTTCAAGGCATCACGTCCACTGATTAGCTAGTAAATCCGATAATCTTTCACAAGGGAAAGTTCAAGGCTCTAAAGCTACTTATCCTGATACAGTAACCTTTCATTGTACTCGAACTAGTGTCTGCATATTCATTTGCATTTTGAAATAATAATTTCCATTCATGTGGGGGATTGTTGAAAAAATTGTGAATGAGAAATTAGTTATCTTAAGTACTAAGGGGTGTGACTATATGACGGTTATAATACCTTTAACTAAAAGGTGTGACTGTTAAAGTCACAATCCTTGGTAGTCTATAAATAGGACTGCACACTTCATTTTCAAGATGCTTCAGAGGACATTATCCTCTTATTCTTCCTCTCTCTCTTCCTGTATACATATACATATTTTAGAATAGTGTGGTTCGAGTGCAAGACATAGATTAATTGAGTTCTCTGGCTTATGGAGATTGGAGTGTTACTTCTCCAGAGGAAAAATCCGTTATATCTTGGGAGACAGTTGCTCATCAACCTTGAGCACCGAAAAGGGAACAAATCTGTCTTAAGGAAACTGTGGTATCACACAGGGCTCAGATTTTATTTCCTTATTGCATTCTCATATTTGGGTCAGTTTCCTTTTTATATAATTGAAATTTATATATATATATATATATATATATATATACAGTTTATGCATGTCATACATATATATATATAAATAGTACGCTAATATTGATAACAATTTATGCACTTGATTATTGGGCTTGAGTCTTAATGATTGAATTCAGTTGCAGGGATGAGCCAAGTAAGGATCCCCATGTTACAGTGATTACACGAAGGACCAAATTTTATGCCCGCTCATATCTCGTGGAATCATCTAGTGGAGATCTGTTTATTGTAAAACGCTTTTGGGCAAAACGAGAAGAAGGTGATGTACAACATGAAACTTCGGGCTTTAAGGTTTTCAAGCAGGTGCTAAAATCAAATGAGGGGAAGGGCATGCATACTCGGATTAGAGTGAAGAGCTTGGACGGAGATGCAATCTTTCTAGGGGATAGCCATTCCACCTGTATTCCAGCTTCGAAGTTCCCTGGATGCCAGCCAAATTGCATATACTTCATAGATGATTATGCTGAAATCGTAAATTGCCCCCCCCTTGAGCCGTCGTGACATTGGTATCTTCGATGTAGAGAATGAAAGCATCAACACACATTACATTCTCGATCCATCGCATAAGGACATGTTGCCTGCTATTTGGTTTGTACCAACTGTGCTTGGATATGGAGTATAGACTGAATTTATTTGATGGCCCAATATAGTTTTATGTAGAATCAACCTTTCACCACCACCAACAAAATTTTATCTTTTATTTAATTGATGTTTTTGAGCTCCCCATAGGAATACTCTATTTTACATGACTCCCTAATCTAAATATTAATTATTGAAATTGTCTCTCATAAGTTGTCCTTTTGCGGTATGATATATGGTTTTAGCTAAATCTTACATTGTTCTTGCATCAAATTACACGTCAACATGATGAATCCTTAGAGTGACTGCATATCACATATTTGATAATCAATATATGATATAAATATGTGTGTGGGTTTGTGTCTGTAAGTGCAGTTCTTACTTGACGAAACTATCATTTTAGGAATGAAATGCCTATTTTACTTATTCAGTAGGGATTTTCTTGCCTCTCATCATTTGGAAAAACATCAGGAGGCCCCTTTATCTTACTTTGATATCATAATAACATGAACATTTCAAAGATTTTAAAGTATCTAAGATTGTGGGTGATAGAGTGGCACTTGTGAAAGTAGAGAGTTTGTGTTAAGTTAAGGATGTTTTTTCAACATATTCTAGGCCTTCCTCTATTGTCATTTTCTCTATTTTTCTTTTTATTATTTATATTTGACGAGACTGACTAAGCTTTTACATTCCAGTCTACAGCCTGAAACAAGTGAGTTCTGATATCATCCAGCGATCGACACTTACCTTGTAGAACTGTGACTCATAAAAACCACTTGGAAGAAGTTTCCATGGAATGCCAGCAGCATTGCCACACTCTCTGTCAGCACTCACATGCACCATCCAACTTGCTACATGCGTGAACCATTTGTTCACCACCTCTGCCACCTTGCAAGATGTGTTCATTTTGAGTTTGGTTTTCTCCTCATTCTCAGCCTATATATAGAGGCATGCACATGTTGTAAAGATATGCTCAAATCTGTAAGAGAGCAAGTGTGAGGGTTGAGAGAAATTCCGCAAATATATTGAGCTACCCCTCCGTGGACGTACCCAAATTTGGGGAATCACGTATAAATAATTGTGTCTATGTGGTATTGTGTGTTTGATTAGCATTTAGGTCCAACAATTGGTATCAGAGTCATTTTTGTTCAAAATAGAGTCGCATTTTTCGAGCCTATTTCGAACCTGTTAACGCATTAAACACACCTTATATAATATATCGTTGGAAAGCCCGTTCAGAGACGAACGCAACAGTAGAAAATTCAGCCTCATCGGAGTCCGGACACACCCTCATGCGCCCCAAGAAGAAAAGAGCGTGAGTTTCTTCATCGTCACGCGCCTTCTCCGGTGAGCTCTGGTTTTTCCGACTGATTTTTTTGGCGCCGACGACTTTTTTCGGCGATTAATTCGCGATACGATATATTGGCGAGTTTTTGGCGATACGATAAATTGGAGATATTTTGGCGAGAATTTGGCGATACGATATTTTGACACATTATCACTTTTCTGAAATTTACAATTTTTCCCTTCTACATTATTTTGGCTATTCCGAGCTCGTTTTGAGTAAACGAAAGGTCGATCAACCGTTCCGGATTCAACGGTGGGCTCCGTATTTTGAAATTAGTACTCGAATTTTGGAAAAACCGGTTGTGCTTAGCAAAAGATTAGAAGTATTTTGTGATGAAGGAAAATATGGCGGCAGATCTGTGGAAGAAACTGGAGGACAAATTCATGACAAAAAGTCCAGAAAATTGCCTTTATCTGAAGTCAAAGCTCTTCAAATTCCAGTACAAGAAAGGTACCTCTATGATCGAACACTCAAACAATTTCAATAAACTAATTGCAGATTTACATAATTTAGATGTTAAATTTTTTTATGAAGATAAAGCTTTGATTTTATTAAATTCCTTGCCTAAGAGCTATGATCTGACAATGGTCTTTTGATTTTTGTGAAAATTTTTTTGATTCCTTCCCTTAAATTCGGATATTTAAAATAAAATATCCATTTCAATTATAAATATCCAAATTTAAAAATCATTTTGAATGATTCCTTAGGAGTTGAATCTTTGGTACTTGAAGAAGTGTAAGATTGATAAATATCTACTATTGAGTCACTTGAAGATGCAATAAAAAAAAACTTATTTATTCGTCTTATTTATGTTATTTTTTTTTTTAATGTTGTATATCCACAACTTTAATGTACGGAAAAGATGAGGTTAAATACATAGATGTTGCTAACGCTTTGGTAAACAATGAGTACAGGAAGAAGGATCAACATGATCACCGAAACAATACATTAGAGGCGTTGAATGTAGACAGAGGCAGGTCGAATAACAGATCAAAGGGAAGGGGGAAATGGTGGTCCAAATCCAGATCACAACCAAACATATCTGAATCATCCAGAAGACGACAAGAGAAAGATGAGTGTTTTCAGTGTCACCAGAAAAGGCACTGGAAGAGAGACTGTCCAAACAAGGACAAGTCACATACCAATATTGCCCGAAAGAGGGAAGACAAAGATGAATCAGCCTTTACTGTTTTATCATCAGACACTGATTAGTCTGATAGATGGATTCTTGATTCAGGTTATTCGTATCATATGTGTCCGAACAGGAACTGGTTCTCTAGCTTCGAGGAGCTGGATGGAGGAGTTGTGCTAATGGGCAACAACAACACTTGTCAGACCAAAGGGATATGAACAATACGTCTGAAGATGTACGATGGTACAATCAGAAAACTCTCCGATGTCAGGTATATTCCAGACTTGAAGAAAAACCTCATTTCATTAGGGGTTTTAGATTCCAGTCGTTACAAGGTGACCATGGAAGGTAGAGTTCTAAAAGTAGTTCGAGGTGCATTCGTGGCAATGAGAGGTACTCTCAATAAAAATCTGTATTACCTAGATGGGTATACAGTAACTAGAAGAGCAGCTGTGGCAAGCAGTTCTGAAAACAAGTCAGCCGATCTTACCCGACTCTGGCACATGCATTTAGGGCATGCGGGTGAGAAGGCGTTGCAAGGGTTGGTGAGGCAAGGCAGACTAAAAGGTGCCAAAACTGGCAAACTTGACTTTTGTGAGCACTGTGTCCTAAGCAAACAGACAAGAGTCAAGTTCGGCATGGAAATTCATCGAACAAAGGCAACACTAAACTATGTTCACACAGACATCTGGGGGCCATCCAGAATTGCTTCATTAGGAGGTAAACGTTGGTTTGTAACGTTTATTGCTGATTTTTCTAGATATGTCTGGGTATATACTATGAAGCATAAAGATAAAGTGCTAGATATCTTTCTTAAATGGAAGAAAATGATAGAGACCCAGACAGGCAAGAAGCTCAAGAGGCTCAGATCAGACAATGGTGGCGAGTACAAATCAGATCCCTTCCTGGAAATCTGTCAAAATGAAGGGATAATTAGACACTTCACAGTGCCTAGAACGCCACAACAAAATGGAGTAGCAAAAAGAATGAATCGCACTTTGGTGGAAAAAGTAGGATGTATGCTATCTCAATCTGAGCTAAGTAAGGCATTTTGGGCAGAGGCATTGGTATACTCCACTCACATTGTCAACCGACTTCCTGCAACTGCACTAGATGGGAAAACTCCCAAGGAGGTATGGTTTGGATATCCAGTTTCTGATTATGATTCTTTTCATATATTTGGGTGTCCAACATACTTTCATGTTATAGAATCTAAACTGGATCCTAGAGCCAAGAAAGCTCTCTTCATGGGACATAGTGAAGGAGTTAAAGGATTTCGGTTGTGGTGCACTGAAACAAAGAATATCATATGTAGCAGAGATGTTACCTTTGATGAGTCTGTCATGCTGAGACAAACAACTCCAACTAAAGAATAAGTGAATCCAAATCTTCAGCAACAGGTGGAGTTTGAGAGTCACAAAGATACTGAGCCACCAGTTGATAGTTCTGAAGATGATTCTGATAATCAGGACGAGGACTCAGTTGAGGTGGAGACTCCATCTCCAATACAGGTGATTAGTCAACAGCCAGACTCTATCGCCGCCAGCAGACTTAGAATGGTCATTCAGAAGCCAGCCTGATTTATTGACATGGTGTCATTTGTCCTTCCAGCGACAGAAGATGATGTCCCTAACACTTACAGAGAAGCAATACACAGTACTGATAGTAAGAAGTGGAAGACATCAATGGATGAAGAGATGAAGTCTCTACATCAAAATCAGACTTGCAAGATGTGTTCAACTTCCAAAGGGCAAGAAGGCTATTGGCTGTAAATGGGTTTATGCTTAGAAAGAAGGTTCTCCAGGCATAAATCATATCAGATACAAAGTCAGACTCGTAGCGAAAGGCTATGCTCAAAGGGAAGGAATCGACTACAATGAGGTATTTTCGCATGTTGTTAAACATTCCTCAATTCGGATACTTTTGGCTTTAGTAGCACAGTTTGATCTCAAGTTAGCTCAACTTGATGTCAAAACTACATTTCTCCATGGCACTTTGAACGAAGAGATCTACATGTCTCAGCCAGATGGGATCAAAGTTCCAGGACGTGAGAACTGGCCATGTAAATTGAGCAAGTCACTGTATGGCTTAAAACAGTCCCCGAGACAATTGTACAAGAGGTTTGACTACTTCATGAAGCAACAGAAGTATACCAGAAGCCACTTTGATCATTGTGTATACCTTCGAAAACTCTCAGATGGTAAATTTGTATATTTGCTCTTATATGTAGATGATATGAGAGCAAGGTGGAGATCGATTGACTGAAGGCTCAATTGAGCTCAGAGTTCGAGATGAAGGATCTTAGCGAAGCTAAGAAGATACTCGGGATGGAGATCACACGAGACAGACAGAAAGGCATAGTGTGTTTAACTTAGACAAAGTATTTGAAGAAAGTGCTTCAGACATTTGCCATTGATGGCAACCCAAAATCAGTAAGCACACCGCTGGCCTCACACTTCAAACTGAGTGCACAGATGTTACCAACCACAGATGATCAGAAAAGGCAAATGGAGCATGTTCCATATGCAAATGCAGTTGGTGCTCTGATGTATGCAATGGTATGTACCAGACCCGACATTTCACATGCTGTAAGTATGGTGAGTCGATACATGCACAATCCTGGTAAAGGCCATTGGCAAGCAGTGAAGTGGATTCTACGGTACATTCATGGTACTATGGATATCGGGTTAAAGTTCGAGAGAGAGAAGACAGTGGGTAAACATCTAGTTGGATATGTTGATTCCGACTATGTTGGAGATCTTGATAAAAGAAGATCTACTACCGGTTATGTCTTCACTATGGCAGGCGGACCAGTATGCTAGAGGTCAATATTATAGTCAACGGTGGCTTTGTCTACTACAGAGGCAGAGTATATGGCTGTAACTGAAGCTTTCAAGGAAGTTATTTGGCTTCAAGGGTTGACTACAGACTTGGGTGTTTTTTAAGAAACCGTGAAGGTTTTTTGTGATAGTCAGAGTGCCATTTATTTGGCAAAGAACCAGGTCCATCATAGTCGTACCAAGCATATCGATGTTCGGTTCCATTTTGTTCGAGACATAGTAGATGATGGGAACATTCTACTATAGAAGATCGGGAGTGCAGATAATCCTACAGACATGCTTACCAAAGTGGTTACAGGGATCAAGTTTCAACACTGTTTGGACTTGATCAATATCTCTCGAACTCAGAGCGCATAACGACGCATTAGGGGGTAGCGTCAATCAGAAAACTTCAATCAGTGGACTCTTTTTCGTCACGATGGAGATTTGTAGAACTGTGACTCATAAAGACCACTTGGAAGAAGTTTCCATGGAATGCCAGCAACATTGCCACACTCTCTGCCAGCACTCACATGCACCATCCAACTTGCTACATGCGTGAACCATTTGTTCACCACCTCTGCCACCTTGCAAGATGTGTTCATTTTGAGTTTGGTTTTCTCCTCATTCTCAGCCTATATATAGAGGCATGCACATGCTGTAAAGATATGCTCAAATCTGTAAGAGAACAAGTATGAGGGTTGAGAGAAATTCCGCAAATATATTGAGATACCCCTCCGTGGATGTACCTGAATTTGGGGAATCACGTATAAATCATTGTGTCTATGTGGTAGTGTGTGTTTGATTCCATTTTAGGTCCAACATACCTGACATCAGAAAACATGAAAGATTTGAGTCTGGTATTTCTTTTCTATCTGTGGATTAAACTTGGATTTTCTTTGCGTTGATATAGTCCAGATATATATGGTCAGTCATGTTAGCTGAATTCTTTTGTCTAAACTTTTGAAAAAGTGCATTGAACCATTTATATGTGTTTGTCTGTTTGGCTTTCCTTCAAGATCTGAGAATTTTTATAACGCAGAGCTAGCAATGAATCTACCATAAGCACAACAAAAACAACCTAATCAATTATAAAATCTAGTGAGATTTGGTAACAGTAAACATGAATGAATTGAAGGAAAATATTATGAAATTTAATTCAAGCACCTATATTTACTTCAAATCCACAAAAGTGTTATAGTAGCAGCTTCAATCAAGTGTATATTTTTGGGCACATCTAAATCACTACGTTATATAGACCATGTGAATTTGAATGAATTTGTATACAATAGTCACGAATTTACATACAAACCTGAGTGAATTGCATATTCTGTGACAAGTAATAGATTAATAGTGAGGTTTGTTAACATTAAACATAAACATGAATCAATTCGAGGAAAAATGTTATAAGAATTTAGTTCAACCACCACCCTTTCCTGCAGATTACCTTCAATTTATTTCCTGCTACTTTCAATGTCACACCAAAATATATAGTACATACATATTCATATCCATACAGATAATCTTCAATATCACAACAACAAAAAATGTACGTATATATACAAATGGGTGAATGGCGCAAAATCCCCCTATACTATCCAACATGTGCAGAAAACCCCCCTATGGTTCACTTTGTGCAGATAAGCTCCTATGGTTTGGCAAAAGTGTGCAAATTCACCGCCAACACCGTTCATACCACTTTTTCGGTCAAAAATGAGTCACGTGAGTTCCACGTGACATATATTTTTCTAAAATTCCAAAATGCCCTTGCTCAATGACCTAACTACCCTTGCCCTTATATGGATATATGTATAGCTATATTGCATATAGGTTTGACTTTCTTTCTCTTCTTCCTCTCTCCAGATCTCTGGTTGAAGAACTTGGGCACCTCAAATTCAAAGCTTCTCTTCCTCTTGTATGGCTTCCATCTCTATCTCTCAGTTACTGTTAAAGCCCCTCTCTTCTTCCTCGGCCCTCTCCATCTAGCTAGGGCTCACCAAACAATCTCAATCAAATAAATACAATTTTGTCAAAAGATACAAATTTGAAAAGTTATAACAAACCCAAATAAGATTAGAAAAAAAAAAAAAACAATCAGAAGAATTACAGATCCGGAATCGAGACCACCAAGGTACAGATCCGGAAGATGGCTTCAAGGGACTTCATAACTTGATTTCATTTTAGGTTTTTCTACCTATTGCATTTGAAACTACTGAAAAGAGAGACGACGCTCAAAGAACCCACAAGAATTTCCTGTTGCACCTTGGTTATCTTCAGATCTTCTTGGATGAATAAAATTGCTCCGCTCATAATACACACATATGAAGATTGAAAACTAATTATCAAAGTGCAATTTACTCGATAACCAATTATGAAATGAGATGGTACCAAATGCATCTATGAAATTTCTCTAAAAGTTTCTAATTGAGGTATCGGAATTTGATGTAGAGAACAATTATTGATAAACCAGCTAAAATTTAAAAATTTTGTAGATCTTTTTTTATTCGTTTGTTGCAGTGATGATTAAGCAAATGAGTTGTTCTGCTGAAAGAATTTTGGTTTATCATATAGAGCAACAATTTTCCGTTATGGGAATCATTGCATCAATAATAAACAAATTCAAACTGAAATTTGTTAGATCTCATGCATTTGTCTCCCTAGTGACAACTAAGCAAATGAGTTATTCTGCTGAAAATATATTACATTTTTTATGCTGAATCATACTAAAGAAGTTAGAGGCCACCATTAGCATCATAATTAAACCAATTTAAATTGAAATTTGATAGATCTCCTGCATTTGTTTGTGTTAACTATTAACTATGCTTCTGGGTATTTATGTTAAAAAGGAGAAAATGCATTTTGTTATCTTCTTCCTTTTCTTTCTCAAAACCCCCATTAGCTGACCATGAAATTCATGGTAAATCCCCAAATTTCAAGGGTCAGCTAAGTGCCCCACTTCTTCTTTTTATTTTTCTTTTTTATTCTGTACCAAGTCATAATGCCCTCTGGTTATAACAGAAAATCCAAGCAGGAAGCTGAAAAACCTAAAGCGCCCGTTTGGCAACGTGGAATTGGAATTGGGGGAATTGGGGGCTCCAATTCCAAATCTAGTGTTTGGATAGAATAAAATATTTTGGAATTGGAATGCAAACCTCTCAATTCCACAACTTGAATTCTACATAAGAAGTTGTGATTTCCAATTCCAAATATTCAACTAACTAAATACTCTATCTCTAATATTCAATTTTTCACAACCACAAACATACATATATATATATACATAAAAACCTATATATTCATACATCTATATATACACACATATATATACATAGGCTTATATATACAAAATGTACACACACATATATATGCATTGAGCAGGACAATATATGTTATACAAACCAAAATTATATGTTATATATAATCTATAATTATATATATGCATTGATACCAAAAGGGAAGCAGATAATTGAATTGAGCAGGAACAAATCACAGTATAATTAAAGATTTAAATCAGAGAAATCGACGCAATTGTAGTATATAGGACACAACCATCCAAGTAGTTTAATAATTGAAATGGTCTTGGCAAAGCGGGACTAAGGTCCGTCATACACCGTAACTCTCTTCAGTATTATAATAATATAAGTATACAGGACACAACCGTCCAAGCAGTTTAATGCAAAGCAGTTTAATACAAAATATGTAATTTCAATTTACTGAAAAAACTAACTGAATATTATAGTGATTCAAAAATACATGATTCAAAAATACATTTGACTATGATAGACGAACTTATAAGTGGATGTGTGACAATCCATTTGGGTTCGGAGGCTTAGCATGCTTTGAGAAGAGAAAGAGAGATGGATTACAAAGTAGAAAGAAAATTGGGAAACTAAAACCTAACCTAAAACCTTACATTTAACTGCTTATATAGAGGATATAACAGAGTTGACTGACCAATTCAAATGAATGTTGAAGTTTTAAAATTTTGTAAAAAATAAATCCATGACCTTCTTCAAAAGAAAATCATACGTCACAACAAATCACCTTGGTCTTGCTCATTTTTTTTATGTCCAGAAAAATTCCGAAATAGAACGAGGGGTACCACGTCTAGTCATTAATTGCAAGCCTCTTAATCAAGTCCTTGAATGGATAAGATATCCTATCCCTAACAAGAGAGATTTAATTAATCGATTAGGGCAAGCAACCATTTTCTCCAAATTTGACCTTAAGTCCGGCTTCTGGCAAATTCATATTATAGAAAAAGATAAGTACAAAACTGCATTCACTACACTTTTTGGCCATTACGAATGGAATGTCATGCCCTTTGGCCTTAAAAATGCCCCAAATGAATTCCAAAATATTATGAATGATATTTTTAATCCTTTCAGTCATTTTTCCATAGTCTACATTGATGATGTTCTTATTTTTTCCAATAGCATTAAAGCTCATTGGAAACATCTTAATTCTTTCTTCTACACCATCAAAATCAATGGTTTAGTCATCTCTCCTTCTAAGATAAAACTTTTTCAAACCAAAGTTAGATTTCTTGGTTATGATATATCTCAAGGACAATTCCACCCAATCAGTCGCTCCATAGAATTTGCAGGCAAATTCCCAGACCAAATTCTTGATAAAACCCAGTTACAAAGTTTCCTTGGTTCTTTAAATTACATTGCGGAATTTTACAAAGATCTTAGAAAACAATGTAAACCACTCTTCGATCGTTTACAGTCAACCCCCCCCCATGGACTGATATTCATACAACTATAGTTAGGGACATTAAAAAAATATGTCGAAACTCTTCCTTGCTTAGGAATTCCTTCAGTGAACTCTTTCAAAATCATTGAAACCGATGCCTCAAACATTGGTTATGGAGGCATTTTAAAACAAAAACTCTCCCCTACTTCTCCAGAACAGCTTGTTCGTTACCATTCTGGAGCATGGAACAAAACACAAAGTAATTATAGCACTATTAAACAATAAATTCTTGCAATTGTTCTATGTATCAGTAAATTCCAAGATGATATTTTAAATCAAATTTTTTTACTTTGAGTTGATTGCAAAAGTGCCAAATATGTTTTAGAAAAAGATGTTAAAAATATAGCTACTAAGCATCTTTTGCCAGATGGCAGTCTATTTCAAGCATTTGATATCGAATACATTCGTGGATGTGACAATTCAATCCCAGATTTTCTTACCAGAGAATTTTTGCAGAATCCTGATGGCAAACAGACAACCGCAACCACGTCCCAGAGGAGGGATCCCTCCGGTCAGACATCCTCCCCTAGTAAAAACTGAACCCTCTACTTCTCTTACTTTAGTAAACAAATTCACAAGCCTAGGGACTCCCTTAGGTCCTCGTCCTACCTTTAGTTCAGCTCTAACAACTCCACATGATCCTTTCACCATCTATGCCCCAGTCAAAAGTACTCCACCTATCCCCAGATACTTCCTTTCAGGAAGATCAGAATATCTTCAAAAAACTTACCATACCCTTTTCTACATCGAACCTCATTTTTCTCACACAAATGATCCAATTGCCTTAGTAAAACAGTTCCCCCCCCCCCCCCAAATTCTCATTGGATACCACACACCCCTAGTCACAACTTGCAATATTACAGAGATATCCTTTACCAAACCAATTATGTCTGTCTTCATCAAACTTGTCCCTGATCGCAATGATCCAACCAAAGTCATTTACCACTCCTTGTACATTTTGAGAGTTGTCTCCCTTAAAGAGTGGGGAAAACATCCCTTTGAACCCAAAAAGTTAGATAACTCACTCTCATTCACCTACTATGACTACATTGATGCCTGGTTCAAAATTTTCCTTTTTCAAACTGAAACTTTTAGTCATTCTTGGTTCATAAATTTTGATAGTAAATTTAACAATCAACTCCCTTCTTGGTTTGTTAAATGGTGGAATGACCATGGCCCAGACGACGATGTGATCCCTGAAATCCTCTGGGAACAAATCAACTATTTTGAAACTACTAGTTTCGTTGAATATTTTTATATATGTTATATAGGTTTGTATAACATATATATGTGTGTGTGTGTGTAATTGAATTAAGCATATATTGTATAATATACTAATAGTGTATATATATGTGTGTTTTGAAACAACATATGTTATATAATCTATAATTATAATTATACTAATAGTTTCGTTGAATATATATATGTTATATATGGATCTAGAGCATATATGTTCTAGATCCATATATATATATATGTATATGTTTTAGATCCATATATATAATATATATGTTCTAGATCCATATATAAAAAAATTGAATACACATAAATATAGTCACATATACACACACATATACATGTACTCACATAAAAACATACGTATAAACTCACACATATATACACATGCATATACATAACACAGAGACACACACATCGCATACATACATACACATATACACACATATGCACATACATACATACATACATATACACACACATATATATTTATACATACATTTACATAATTATACCTTTACATATATATATATTTATTTATATTGTCTAATTTAACTCTAAATTTATGATCTTTTACATCAAATTGGGTTTTAAATTGAAATTTAATTACACTTGAATTCCAAGACGTATCCAAACAATGTATTTGGAGTTGCATTTGTGGAATTTAAATACCATGAAATTCCAATTCCAATTCAATTCTAAATCCGCGCAACCAAACGGACCCAAAATGATATCAAGTTATGAAGTCCTCTGAAATGTAAACCATCATTCATTCACTTTTCATATACAGGAACAATATTCTTAGTCAAACCAGGGGTTTCTCCGTCTTTTCACAATTAACATGTATTTTCATTAAATTATAAAATAACATTTTAAGGGTATAAAAGTAAATGCACGACTCCGTCATCGGAAAATGGCTTCAACAAAATATATAACAAATATATATACGTGTATATATATATATATATATATATATATCATACATGAATCATGAGATAAGAAATGAAGGTCTATTAATTTCATCCTATTTAGAACTCCAAATACATACTACTATATGTTTGTGCATTTTCCCCCAGTTTCACGTATCGTATTGAATGATAAATTTTGGCAGAAAACTTTAGAGTATGAATAGGATGAGAAGAGATCTATGTACGCAATAGAATATTTTTTAAACTCTGTCTTCCCGATCGTAAAATAAATTGAGGACAAAATGGTCTATTTTAAATAATACTTAAAGTTGGATTTTAGCTTCTTGGAACGTGATTTTGAGAAGCAACTATTTCTTACTTCTTTGAAACGGACTTCTAATCATAGTTGTCAGAATCGCAATTCTAACAGGTAAAATCTTAAGATTCTACGATTCTGCTACGATTATATACTATTTTACGATTTTACCACAATTCTACTACGTTGAAATAATGGTAGGATAGCTAAGTCCTCTATGCGAAATGCTCAAAAGCTTAATGATTTAGTCCAATATTCCACTATATTGCCTAAATTTATGAGAAAACATTTAAAAACCCAATGTATTAGAAAATTTTAAAAATTCTAAATTGATTTAGACTTTTAAATTAAATATTTAATTTTTTGTATTTTTTATAAAAAAAAATACGTTTATTTTACAATTCTACGATTCCAATTATACGGATCCCAAAACGATTCTACCTAGAATCCCGATTCTCACATCCTTGCTTCTAATAACTTATGTTTTTGTTAAAAGTTATTTTTTTCTATTTCACCAAACATCCAAAAAGATTTTAAATGGGATTTTTGGGCTTGGAAGCCCGTTTGGAGGGTTTAAAATTAGATTCGATTTAAGATTGTGAATTAGCTGGGCCGGTCGAGCTCGGCCCAACCAGAATCTAACCCATAATAGTATTCTGTCCTATATATTTATGCTTCTGGGTTGGGTTTGTATTCGGGTTTTTTATAGCCCAAATCCATCATCAACCCAACCTCTATTATGTACTTAAAGTTGAAACCTTTAATCTCATGTCTCTTGGGCTTATTCTTCCTTTTACCAAAAGGCTGGCTCGACCCATCAATGTGTGCAAATGAATTTAGTTCAAATCAAGGTTGTTTGGGAGTCTAAGTAGAATAGTTGGGGCTCTGTATATCAGAATTTTAATTTCTTAAACAATGATATAATTATAATACAAAAAAATATACTCAAAACATAAAATATGTATAAAACATTAAGATTTTGGCTTGCAGACATAATGATGAAAAAGGGAGAGAAAGAAAGGAGGAGGAGAGCTAAGATTTAATGAAATCCATAATTCAATATAATGTTACTTATAATTTAACAAATTTATATATATATTTTCTGGTAGTTATTCACGAAATATTTTTGGCAGCTTTTTTTTGGCAGCTTTAAATAGCTTTTCACGAATTACATATTTTTATAGAAACATATATAAAATTATATTATCTTTTGATATTTGGTATTTTTATTTTTTTTTAAAAAATGATAGTACGAATCGGAACCGGAACTAAAATTTCAGTTTCGGTTCGGTTCGGTTCCGATTCCTATTTCTAAGGAACCGAACCGGTTTTGAACACCCCTATAAATAAATATTTATATGTGTGTGAAGTTTTCAATTATTAATTATATTATTGAAAAAAAAATTAAATAGTAAAAATGGATTATTACAAGACTGGGGGCAAAATGGTCAATATTTGTGTAAAACATAACCAAAAGGATATTTTGCAACTGTTGAAAAGTACAGGTAGTGATTTGGAGCTTTACAAAGCAATAAGGGTATTTTGCAACTTAGCCAAAGCACAGGGTGTATTATGCACTTTTATACACACACCACCTACACTTCAAGTCACTATAGATTTTTGGGGAAATCAATTGAACCCTAAATTGTAAAGGAACCTGCTTTCTTGTCCCTTTTGACGTATTTCCTTGCAATATGAGAAGGTAAGCAATTTTTAGTTTTCAATCTTTTTCTTTTATTATAAATTAATTGATTGTCAGAGAATATGCAATTCACTCATGTTTGTATGTGAATCCTTGACTATTGTATATGAATTTGGATACATTCATATGTATATATATTTATGTCTATTTATCCTATCTATTTTATATGTTCCTCTATATATAATTGTGGATTGAAGCTGCTCCTATAACAATTTTGTGGATTCTTATTGCTTAAATGAAATAAAGAAGGTCATTGAACTAAATTTCATAATAATTTTGCTTCAATCGATTCGTGTTTAATGTTACTAAACCTCACTAAATTTTGTAATTGATTAGGTTGTGTTTGTTGTTCTTATTGTAAATTATGTAATTGATTGGGCTGTGTATGTTGTTCTAGATTCTGTAATCCATTAGGTTGTGTTTGTTGTTCTAGATTCTGTAATTCTTTAGGTTGTTTTTGTTGTTGTAATTGTAGATTTTGTAATTGATTGGGTTGTGTTTGTTGTTCTTATTGTAGATTCTAATTAGGATGTGTTTGTTGTTCTCATCATGGTAGATTCATTGACATTGTTTGAGGCCTGTATGCAAATAAATATATGGGTACTAATATGAATTGGGCATGGCTTCCAAAGAACTTATTGGATATGATTCTGGACAGATTGCTTTTGCTCGACTATGTTCGCTTTGCTGCAGTTTGCAAGCCATGGCAGCTTGTGGCAATGGAGAACAAAGTCAAATTTGTTCAAGTCCCGTTGCTTATGGTCCCTACAAAAGATAATAGCGAAGAAAGGCGGAGTTTGTACAATGTCACTCATAATAAGATCTGTGATTTCGAATTACGGGTGCCTTATAAAAAGAGGTTATGTGGTTCCTCGTATGGTTGGTTGCTCACTATTGAAGAAAATATGGGGATAACTCTAATGAACCCGTTCTCCAGTGCTACCATTGGGCTTCCTCCCATAAGAGGATGGGGGTAAGAGATGAATTCTATGATCCTATTGAGGCCGAGTACCAAGTCTGCAAGGCTACATTATCGACTGACCCTGCTTTGTCTCCTAATGACTGCATAGTTACCGCCATCTATAGTTTTCCCTACAAATTTGCGATCATTATACTGGGCGAGAAAGCCTAGACTCTTTTAGATGAGAGTTTTGATGTAATCTTTGATGTCATATATCATAAAGGCCAGATTTATGCACTTGATTATTGAGCTGGAATCCTAATGATTGATGTCAGTAAAAGGGATGAGCCAAGTAAAGATCCCCAGGTTACAGTGATTGCACCAAGGACCGAAGTATTTGATTAGTTTGGTATAAAAAATTAAAAGAATTGGAAAATTTTGAAAAAAATCTTCATGATCATATATGATTAGTTTGTATTACAATTTAATTGAATATATGTTTATGATATATGAGTTGTATGTAATGCGATAGTCCCGCTCATGAGAATAATGGTTAGATTAAATTAATGAAAATATATGGTTTTACATAAATGAATGAATTAGTGAAATTGAAACTGAAATGAATGATTTTGACCTATAACCACATGCACACTAACTCTATGATTAGATTAATTTTCTTTTGAGTATTCTATTGGAAAATACTAAGAATTTTTTTTGGAAATATAGTATAAAAAAATGAAAACAAATTTAATAGGTATGCAATAAGTAGTTTCGAACAGAGTAACCGGCCCTCCTACCACAAAGTAGTCGAGTGTTCGCATAAAAAGAGGATAACATTATTGAGCAAAAGTATAGTGAAAAAAAATTTAAAAATTAAAAGAAATAATGAAAAAAACAATAATGATAGAATATGAGAAGAGAATTAATTTACCATAGAGAGAATTCACTTGAACATGGAAAATTATCCAGATTGGGATTAGATATTAATTAGTTTATTTACTTTAGTGGGGACCATTCTTGACATTGATTTGAAATAATTATTATTCGGTAGTGAGTGGGAATTATTGTGTTCATATTTACTTGTGCATTGTATCATTGTTTAGTTAATGAGTTCATGAAATATGAAGAATGAAAATAGTTGTGGGTAGTATAATTAACCCTCATGAGACTCCACTCGTCCACTAGGGTGACCTATGGGTTTAAAAGGTTTATCACACGCACTAAGTGTGATCGTGTACCTTCACGAAATAAATGTTTAAATAAATTAGGTTAGATGTAATAATGTCATCACACTGTGTCTTTAGTTTCTTCAATGGGTTGACTAAGGGACTAGCAATATTGAAGTTTGGGGGCTTGTTAGGAGTCGAATGTTACACATTCTAGGCGATTAATTCGGTATTGTTAGTTTCTATATCTTACTACCTTGGTATTTTTATGCGATTTGTATGTTTAAGCATGTTTCAGGTTCGGTACGTGTAAAACGAGCTAAATCTGGTGAATTAACTGAATTACTAGCTCATAACCATTCAAGAACCAAGGCCGAGGTAGAATGAGGTGCAAAAATAGACTAACAGGAAGTTAAAAGACAAAACAAGTGCATTGGATGCAAGATGAAGTAACCAAGACGCATGGGGCGGATTTCAAACAAGAATAAAAACATTTGTTGTTTTAGGATCGATCCCACCTTTAGGCACTAGAATTGGCGAGAGTTACTCTGGGATAGATCCCCAGAATATGGGATCGATCCCAGGTCACAAATCAGGTGGATTTTTGTGGTTCTGGTTTGATGTATTGCACACTCCAGAACGTGTTGGGATATATTTTAAATATATTCTAATTAATATTGGGGAGTTTTGAGTCTATTTACAAGGATTTGACACCAATCAAAGAGTTCAACTTCAACAAGACTCTACATCTATAAATACAAGTTTTATATCAGATTTGAAGGCTCTCTCTGGATCGTCTCTTTTCTCTACAACAAAATTAGTGCGTAAAATACATATTAGGAGAGCGATAGAAGAAAGAGCAATGAGAGAAAAGAAGATAGAAGAGAATACTGGAAGATCCATGGAGTCGAGTTCATCATCAACAATGTTATCACCGACACCCATGGACAACTAAACGGTAACTAGGATTTCTAGCAAAACCCTAGACCAAGTAAAGTAACATACTGTTTATTTATTTTTAATGTGAAAGGGGAAGCTAAAGAGCACTCCTATGATGGTTTTGTAGACAAGAGATTTATACTCCATGTTTATATAAGTGTTTACATTTTTCTATTCTAAATTGAATTTATTTTAATTCTTGCACAACTACACTTAACTGCTACGAGCTAGAACTCCGAAAGTTAGGTTGTTAATGATCTACATAACGGTGCTTAAAATATGAAACTTTGGTTTGGACAGTTCATGCTAAGGGAATATGAAACATATGTGTCTTTAATTTAACGCATAGTAGGAGTAGTGTAGGGTAATTGCATGTCTGAATCATATTTGTTCCGAAGATGAATTATGACTGAACTCGGTTGAATGTAATCTTTGTTGGAGATTAGAAGCTCGCTTGTAGCAGCATTAGTCTGATTCGTAGGAGTTGTCTCTCCCTTTTATAGTAGAATGAATAACATGTTTATATTACAAGGCTAGTGATGGCGTTAGATACATCCTAAACTTTATTTCTATTGAATTTTCTCAATTTATCTTAATTATTTTATTTAGTTTATTTGTTAATTTAATTAGTTTAATATAAAAATCAAAATCAAACTATCTTTATAATTCAAGAATATTATTTTATTAGAATTTAGAGTACGACTTAGTCTCTGTGGGATTGATAAACCATGTCTCAAGCTATATTATAATACGAACTGACTTGTACGCTTGCGATAGACAAAACAATGTCGTATTTAATATATATTTTTAAGCATATTTTTAGTCGACCTACTGAGCCGATCATTTACTTGACTTGGAGTTATAAAATTCAAGTAGAGTAAAATATTTTAGTCATAATTCAAGTAGAATTGAATTTACAAATTAAAAAATGACATATGTAATTAACACTAAAAAACTTCATATTTTTAGTAGTAGTATAAAAACATTATTAATTTACAATAACATTGTAGTAATATAGTTAATTATAATTGAATTTATAATATAAAAATAAAAATAAAATCTTAAAAAATCATACTATAAATTCTTTACACTTTTAAACAATTTTAATTAATATTATTACTATTGAAGATTACCTATGAGGGTTTAAACGGTTGAGCCCGGCTCAACTGGCCCAACTTGGCTGACACGACCGGATACAAGCAAACCTAAAACACGTGTTCTAGTTTATCTAGTTTATCTGTACTTTCCTAATATCCAAGTCTACTAGGAAAGGAAATCATTCAGTATATGTGTATATATATATATATATATATACATACATATATATATTATGTATACACACACCACCCACACTTCAAGTCAGTACAGATTTTTGGGGAAATCAATCGAACCCTAATTTGTACCCCTAAATTATAAAGGAACCTGTTTTCTTGTCTCTTTTGACGTATTTCCTTGCAATCTGAGAAGGTAAGCAATTTTTAGTTTTCAATCTTTTGCTTTTATTATAAATTTATTAATTGTCAGAGAATATGCAATTCACTCATGTTTGTATGTGAATCCTTGACTATTGTATATGAATTTGGATACATTCATATGTATATATATTTATGTCTATTTAGCCTATCTATTTTATATGTTCCTCTAAAAAAAATATTGGATTGAACCTGCTGCTATAACAATTTTGTGGATTCTTATTGCTAAAATGAAATAAAGAAGGTCATTGAACTAAATTTCATAATAATTTTGCTTCAATCGATTCGTGTTTAATGGTACTAAACCTAACTAAATTTTGTAATTGATTAGGTTGTGTTTGTTGTTCTTATTGTAAATTATGTAATTGATTAGGCTGAGTTTGTTGTTCTAGATTCTGTAATCCATTAGGTTGTGTTTGTTGTTCTAGATTCTGTAATTCTTTAGGTTGTTTTTGTTGTTGTAATTGTAGATTTTGTAATTGATTGGGTTGTGTTTGTTGTTCTTATTGTAGATTCTAATTAGGATGTGTTTGTTGTTCTCATCATGGTAGATTCATTGACATTGCTTGAGGCCTGTATTGCAAATAAATATATGGGTACTAATATGAATTGAGCATGGCTTCCAAAGAACTTATTGGATATGATTCTGGACAGATTGTTTTTGCTCGACTATGTTCGCTTTGCTGCAGTTTGCAAGCCATGGCAGCTTGTGGCAATGGGGAAAAAGTCAAATTTGTTCAAGTCTCATTGCTTATGGTCCCTACAAAAGATAATAGCAAAGAAAGGCGGAGTTTGTACAATGTCACTCATAATAGGATCTGTGATTTCGAATTATGGGTGCCTTACTAAAAAAGGTTATGTGGTTCCTCGTATGGTTGGTTTCGCTGTCAAAGAAAATATGGGGATAACTCTAATGAACCCGTTCTCCGGTGCTATCATTGGGCTTCCTCCCATAAGGGGATGGGGGGTAATAGATGACTTCTATGATCCTATTGAGGCCGAGTACCAAGTTTGCAAGGCTATATTGTCGGCTGACCCTGCTTTGTCTCCTAATGACTGCATAGTTACCGCCATCTATAGTTTTCCCCGCAATTAAAATCATTAAATTGGGCGAGAAAGCCTGGACTCTTCTAGATGAGAGTTTTGATGTAATCATGGATGTCATATATCATAAAGGCCAGATTTATGCACTTGATTATTGGGCTCGAATAAGGGGCGTGCTATGCTTTGGGCAAGGGGGGGGGGGGGGGGGGGGGGGCATGGCCCCTACCCAAATTTTGTGAAAAAAAAATTTTAGCCTAAAAACTTATATAAATTACAAATATATTTATAAAAATTACTTATGGCCCCTACCACTTTGTAAAAATTTCATATGATAGTTTTAAAAAGTATATATTTTACTAATAAATTTTAAAAAAAATCACATTTCCACCCTTATTCTTTTAAAAAACATTCTTCGAGTAACCTAAACAAATATAAATTTTACTAATAAACTTACAAAAATTTGCATTAGCCCCCCTAGACAACTTTCCTGGCTCCGCACCTGGCTCGAATCACAATGATTGATGTCAGTAGAAAGGATGAGCCAAGTAAGGATCCCCTGGTTATAGTGATTGCACCGAGGACCGAAATGCATGCTAACCGCTTATATCTTGTGGAATCATCTAGCGGCGATTTTCTTATTGTAAAGCGGTTTATGGCAACAAAAAAAAAAGAGCAAAAGATTTACAACATGAAACTTTGCGCTTCGAGGTTTTCAAGCGGCTGCTAAATGAGGGGACGGGCAAGCATAGTCGGATTCAAGTGAAGAGCTTGGGCGGAGATGCAATCTTTGTGGGGGACAGCCATTCCACCAGTATTCCAGCTTCAACGTTCCCTGGATGCCAGCTAAATTGCATATACTTCACATATGATTATAGTGATATCAAGGGGCGGAGCCAGGATTCCAAGGGAAAAACTGCTCACAAAGTACTTACAAAAAATAAAAATAAAAAACTGCTCAAAAAGATACTATATAAGACCGATATATTTTACACCAAAATCATTCCAATATCCACCAGAATCATCAAAAAATAGAATTAGCCAAAATTTGCTACAAAAGTTGAGCTCGACGATTTTTCAAAGAATAAAAATCATCTATAATAGAATCTGAAGTGAAGATCAGAGCAATTTCTTTTTCAATATTGACACTTAGGTAGTCGGAAAGAAAATCATCCCCCATCCTGTTGCGAAGCTGTGTTTTGACACGTTTCATTGTGGAAATGCCCTTTCTGTGGTTGCCGTGGAAACGTGAAGAATCAAGACAAGTTGAATTAATCTATCAATCAAATAATAGATTTTTGACTTCTCCGTTTCTACCAATCCTCTGCAAAGTTCAGAAATTGTTGACATATTTCGTAGAACTGGATGCTTAGGTATGTCAACCTCATAATGTTGCAACTGATATTTCAAAAGATCAATGTCAGTTTATGTGAAATCTTCAGGATAAAACTTCTTTGCAAGCTTGCATATGTCATCAATTTAAAGAACTTGTAGCCATCTCTAGGATCCAAAGCCTAGCTAAGAATAATAAGCTCCACTGCCTTTTCACTAAATCTGTTATTCAGTTCTTGTAACTGTGAATCAATTGCCCCATAGAATATATCAATCCTATAGTGATGCTCAAGTGTGATATTCTCTTATTGATGATGCGATTGACCCTTTATTTTTTTGCTATAAGGGGCATTCATATCTGGTATGTCAATGTTGTGTCGCTCATAAAATAGTTGAATAATCTCAAATAAGTTACTCCAACCTTCTTCTCTCAACTTCAAAAGTAAACTTTTAGTACTGGAAACCAAATGCATAGCATTTACAATGTCTTGAGATTTTTGTTGCAAAGCTTGGCAAAGGCTATTGGTTATTCCCATAATTTCTTTTACCAAATGCAAAATAAATACAAACTGAAATGATGTTAGGCTATCATGAGCAACATCAGTATCCCCTCGTGTAGAAAAATTGGATGATCTATCTTCAATTATGTCTTCAAGAACTGAACATGTTGCCCCAAACAACCTTATCATACTGCATACATAATCAAAATGAGAGCTCCAACGAGTATCTCCTGGTCTTTGCAAAGTACCAATTCGATTGGCTCCTCTACCGGTCTCAAGTTCACCAAGAGCTATTAAATGCTTAATTTCAATTGCTTGAGCTGATTGCAATTCATCATTTCTTTTGCAAGATGCCCCAATGATATTGACAATGAAATTCAACTTTGAAAAAAATTGATGGACATGAATCACTTCTTTAGATGCAGCAACTAATGCTAGTTGTAATCGATGAGCTAAGCAATGCACATAATATGCATAGGGACAATCATTGAGAAATAATGCTTGTTAACCATTCCATTGACCACGCATATTACTAGCACCGTCATAACCTTGACCTCGGAGATTGCGAACACTAAGGTTATAGCGAGAAAGAACTGCTGAAAGTTCTTTTAGAACACCATCTTTATCGACATATCTTAAGACAAGAGCCATTTGTTCTTTCTTGGATTCATCATGCGCTTCATCAAAAAGAATACATAACTTGGTATCTCCAATATCTTCACGAATCTTCCTTCTCACTTTTCTAGCAATAATATGCAAAATCTCTTTTTGAATTTCTGGTGAAGTATATTGTGTATTTTTTGGAGCATTTTCAAGAACAACTTTAGCGACCTCATCTTTATACGTTGTTAAAATCTTGATCATTTCAATGAAATTGCCCCTGTTACTTGATTCAGGCCTTTCATCATGCCTTCTAAAAGCTTAACCTTGACAAGTAAGCCATCGGACCACATCAATCGAGGTGTTCAATCTCAATCGATTATGTGCAATTTGTTCCAAAGTTTGTCTTTCTAAAACCTTATCAATATGACAAGTTTGATTCATTAAATCCAGACAACATTACTCGGCAATTTTATGAGATGAACAAGGATCTTCTCCCACATTAGTTAAAAAAGAACCATTCTTTCCACCTTTAACTTTCTTCCAATTTCGAAATCCTTCACTAATAAATGTATTGCTTCCTGAACGCATAGGTAGTTTCTTTGCAAAAAGAAAGCAAGTTAAGCAATATGCAGCATCCTTTGTGGGAGAATACTCTAGCCAAGAAGGAAATGATTGGAACCAAGATGATTGAAACCGACGGGGATGTGTTTCAGATCCAAAACGAGGATATTGTGACAAAATAAACTGGTATAGTCCCGCTTTGATATAAGCTCGTCGAATCTCATCACATTGATCGGGGGGATATTCCCATATTTGACGACGCAATCCGGGATCACGTTCTAGAAAAGTACGATCTACTTCCGTATGTTCAACTCTTAGAGATTTTGGAGGATGTTGGTCATCCACCGAAACATCCAGATTACAAGCGGAAACATCCAAATTAGAAGCAGAAGGCGCATCATCTACTGTCTTATCAAATTTTCTCTTAAAGAACGAGTCTATAGTTTTTAATGGCTTCGCCATTGTATAGACTCCAAATAACCACTTAACCTGAAATATAATTTATTGATTAGTCACTTTAATATTTTTTTTAATTAATTATCTTAAGAAATGTTTTCATTGACTCACTAATACTGTAATATTGTTTCACTGTTTTTTTAAAAAAAATTGAAGTATATATAATATAATCCCAATTTCCTGTCATTGATTTTTAATATTGAATATTAAGGGATAATTAGAAAATTTGAAGTCTAAATTTTAATCCCAATTTTCACGTACTATATAATATCAGAACAATTAACTAATTGACCTATCTTATAACAAAAAAATATATATACAAACAAAACAATAACAATCAACACCCAAATACTTTAAAGAAATATAACCAATAGATAAAAATCATACAACAAATACTAAGAATAGACAACAATCAGACAAAAATATGCATGAAATATGCAAGAGAATTAAATAGACAACAAATATATACATCAATTTATATACACATATACTGAAAAAGACAGAAATGAGGTAAAGAAAAAGAAGGAAAAAAACATAGCTCAGCTCGGCTTCTCTTTCTGAAACAGATTCAGTCTGCTACGGTTGTGGTTGTGGTGGTGGAAACAAGAAAGAGGAGCCTTTGGATGGTGGAAGAGACAAGGACGAACAACTTTGTGTTGGTGGAGGCTCTAGAGAGTAAAGAAATTGGGGAATGTGAAAGAATTATTTAGAAAATGTACTCATATATACTAAAATTTACAACAAGTACTCCAAATGGGAAATTGATATGACTAGGGTGCAGACTAGTCATTATTACAATTTGACTATGATTTTATTTTGGCTACCAAAGCACTCAAATTTGGGCCTGTATAAACTTTGGACCATTTTATAAATTTTGGAGGGGCCCATGAGAAATATTCAACCTATATAGACTTATAATTTCAAATTTTAATAAGTAGTAGTAAATAAATAAAAAAAAACCCTAGGGGACCCCCCCCCCCCCCCCCCCCCCCCTCGTTTGGGGCTAACATTGGTATATTCAATGTAGAGAATAGAAGATTCAGCAAGCATTATATTCTCGATCCATCACACAAGGACATGCCGCCTGCTATTTGGATTGTACCAAATATGCTTGGATATGGAGTATAGACTTAATTTATTTGATTGCCTTTGGGGCCAATATAGTTTTATGTAGAATCAACATTTTGATTTTTATTTAATTGCCTTTTGTTGGCGTGTTTCCCATTGGGATACTCTATTTTACATGACTCTCGAATCTAAATATTAATTATTGGAATTGTCTCATATAAGTTGTGTATGATAATATGACTTTAGCTAAATCTTACATTGTTCTTGCATCAAATTACATCTCAGCATCATGAATCCTACTTTTTTTAGTGAGTATGGGAACCTGGTTAGTCCCTTGTTCAAGGCTTAGAGATAATGATATAGATTAAAATAAGTGTTCATTTCTACTCGGTTAGTGATTCAACAAAATATAAGATTACATCAGATTCAGGGTGCAACATGATAGACATTAGTCCAACACTTAATTTGTAATCAAGAAAGTGAAAATTGGTGCAATTCTGTGAACAATCAAAAATTAAGAGGATCACAATGTAAACATTCGTGTTTTTTGATAACCCAACACTAAATGGGTTCTAGCTTAGAAAATGAACACAACACTATGTAATAAGAGATAAATTACATTCATTCACCACATTAAAAAATGGTGAAGAAAAACTAACATTAAAAAAGATTTGACTAAAATACAATAAAAACAAATCAAGTCCATACTTAATTTCCTAACCCAGATGGCACAATCCAAATTGGGGTTGGCATATGCTTATGGGAGGAATCAAGGATGTAATGTGTGACACCCTCAATTTTCATGCATAGGTTGGCCAGGCCCATACACAACAACTAGGAGTATCTTTAATTGACAAAAATAAGCGCAGATGATAAGACATATAAAAAGAGATAGGATAATAAGAGTTGATGATAACACTTATACATGAAAGATCTCACACCCAATACATCCTTGGAATAACTTAAGTTTTCAAATATATACAACTTGAGAATCCCATAACATGGACCCCTAAACCACACAACTTACATTAACTACAATAAGACTAAAATCCTACCCTGTAGTGGAAGGAAACTGCTGGACCGAGAAGACATGAGAGACAAATCCTCAACCCTGCGGATGCAATTGCCGAGGACCTGAAATATCAACAAAGGTGGGTGTAAACCCGTTTGTAGTCACCAAACGAATTCTTACTTTTACAAATTTATCAGAAGCAATATATCAGAAAAAATGACAAGACAAACAATAGATATTAAAGAATCAGCAAGAATGGGAAAAATTCGGATCCTTTAGTTGGTCTCTTTTTCTCCTTTTTATACATGAACTTGATTTTCACCTCCTAAATGGGTATTCAATTACATTAAAAATAATATCACTGCATTGAAGGCAGACCTAATTCTTTTAATTAGACTTTATTGTGCATTTTGTAACTGCCGGGCCGTTACAAACTCTTAATCTGAAATGGGTCTTTATTTCTTGGGCCTCATTCTGTTTTTGGGCCCACTGATCTTCATGTTTGAGTTTTGATCAAGTATTGTTTTGACTGATGTGCCTGATACAAAATATTGCCCTACATTTTGCCCCCAATTCCCAAGCTCATTTCATCTTTTGAAATAGGGTGGGAATTCGAAAGGTTATGTAACTGCTATTTTGCTTCATCTTCATTAACCTCAAACCTTCAAATACAAAGGCAAACAAAGATCTCACTCTCTGAAGCTCTTGAAGATTTCGGCCAAAAAGCTTTTTAAGGTTAGTCTCTTCCCTCTTCATTTTTTCTTTCTTTAATCTAGCACCATGAGTAGTGACAGTAGCCGAACCCCTTCTCTGGAGGTGGTGGCGAATGAAATTCCTGTTGTTTCTACCTCTGAAGTTGCCCCCAACTCAATTAGATCAAAACCACATAAACTTTCCCGAAAACAATTGTGTAAGCTTTCCCTAGCTGATAGGTGTAAGGTAGAATTCAAAATTCTTGACGACGTTTCGATTTCTGAATACTCCACCGATTTGAACTTCAAATCGTATGAAGAAGTTGATGAGGATGAAGCTCTCTTTTCTGCAAATCATTTGGCCGTACTCAAATTTCCCCTTCATCCCTTCTATCATTACGTTTTGTTTTGTTTAGGGCTTTCGCCCTTGCAAGTGAACTCTAACTTTTTAGGGTTCTGTCTGTAATACTCGTTCTGAATCACGAACGAGGCTTGAACTTAGGTCTGGCTGATTTCTTGCTCTGCTACAAAGTTAATCAAATCAGAAAAAATCCCGGTTGGTACCATCTGCACCCCAATTCATTTCTGAAACTTTGTGATGGGAATCCATCTTCCGAAAAAGAATGGAAAGATAAAGTGGTAAAAATTAAGGGAAATTGGAGGGTGGATGCGTCCGACCCATACCCTCTGTCAAGGACCTTCGGTATTTGTAAAAAATACAAATGTGGATTCAAAAATCCTGGCAATTGCCTTTTTGTATTCTTTTAATTTTGCCTAATTTTCTTTGAACTGCCCGTTAGTTTTCCTTTGATCATGTGTTCATATTTATTTTCAGCCGAACGCCTGGAGTATCTGAACGAGAAGGTCTTCACCACTCTTCCCTCTAGTAAAATTCTTTTAACTTCAAAGAACCTGAAGTCTATTGTTGCGCATGCCTCTGAAGCCACCATAATGGAAATTCCAAAACCAGCCTACAAACGAGTCGTGGTACAAAAATATCCTGCCCCCATCAACTCGTCTGCTGATAAAGGAACAAACAAGGTGATCGATTTGAATGAAGGCCCAAAGAAAGCAAAGGGTCTTCTGAAAAGGACGAACACCGAGGATGCCCCTCTCGTTCAGAAAAAACTGAAGCTTGGCCCTCCTTTAGAGCATGTAAAAAAGAATGACTCTGAAAAGCATGAAAAAATACTGAAGAATGCTAGATCTGTAAGTGGCTACACCATTCCTGACTGTTGTTTCCCCCCCAAAATTTGACCCTGAAGGCAGTTGGACTCCCAATGTTGTGAAAAGTGATGGAAGCGCTCTAAATCGCCGTTCGATGGCCATGTCAGGTCCGGATTCTCTAATGGCACTTGCTCGTGGTATGTGGCTACCAAAAGATGAGATTTTTCAGCAGCATGTCGATCAGAACGAGCTTTTGGCTAGGGCTCTGGTTTCTATTTTGGAGGTAAAAAGTTGTTTTTTTTAACGAAATGTTAACATTTCTGCTCTCTTCAGTCTGTGTTTGATGTCCTAGCTCTCTACAAAGCCATTAAGGAAGGGAATACAAGAGAAAGAGCATAGACGCAGCGTATCTGAGGGCTGATAAGTGTGCCACCTTAGCTAAAAAGCAGAAAAAGATCGTGGAATCTGAACTGGAGAGTTCAAGAAAAATCCATAAGAAAGAAGTCGATCGGATTGCTGAGCTGGAGAAGCAAATCCATAATCTTGAGACTTCGAACATTGTACTGACATCTGGTTTGGAGCTTTGCCGAAGAGGTGGTATGGAAATGTATCGGAGGTATGTGAACATTTTTTATATAAAATTCTGTGATGGGTTCATATTTTGCTATGGCCAGATGTCGATGGACCCTTTTGAACGTTCATATGAAGACCCAGAGGCTCATGATACTGCTTGTGGTGTCGTTCACCAGTACGTTGAGCCTGAACCGAGTAAAGATGAGAAGGACTTCGCTTAGTTCCTCTTGCATGGAATTTTTCCAGTTGAATGCCCAGATCCTATTTATGCAGTCCCTTCTACTGCCAATGCCATTGATAAAGTGTCAACTGAACCCTCCGTTCTTCTTTCAGAGAATCAACAGCCAAGTGCCGAAGAAGTGATTCAGAACGATTTACCTTCGACCTCTTAACTAGAGGTTTTATTTTTGAACAATATTCATGGTCTATAAACAATATATATTTTGTTGCTCCTGTGGTGAGCATTTTTTAACTGGTTTTGTGATGGCACTAATGTGCTAAGAATTTTGAACATGTTTAATGTGTTTTTAGAACACAAATTTTTGACGCGCACCTTCGTGCGTCTTTTTGAAACAGGAACTAATATGGTGCCATCTTTTTAGATGGTATTTTATTTTCGCCTAGATGGCTTATATATTTTGGCCAAGTTTTTTTTACTTGGGCTTTTCATGAACTTTCCTTTTGTGACTGTTTGAGCATAAGTATTGGAAAATATGAATGCAATATCTTTATTAATTTGATACGGATCTTATATAAATAGCATACAACTTTGAAACAAATTGTTGAACAAAATTTAGAGCCATTTATATAAATCTTATTTTGCAAAGTTTAACTTTCTACGGAAAATACCTCTTCAAATGAATTGTATTCCATGCCCGTTCGATCTGTTTTCCATGCTGATCAGCCAACCTGTAGGCTCCTTTGCCAATCACCTCTGTTATTGTGTATGGCCCATCCCATGTAGGATCTAACTTATTTGATCTTTTATCCAACACCCTTAGTACTTGATCCCCCACTTGGAAAGATCTTGGCTTCACCTTTCTATTGTAACTCCTCATCAATCTTTGTTGATATTTTGCTAACCTTATTGAGGCCATTTCCCTTTTCTCATCCACGAAATTGCCTTCAATTCTAAGAATTTTTTCGTTCTGTTCAGGATCGAAGAGTTGTGTTCTTGTTGTGGGAACTTCCAATTCAATTGGAATTACTGCCTCGATGCCGTAAGCCATAGCGAATGGAGTCAACCCGGTCGGCTTTCGGGGAGTCGTTCGGTAGATCCAGCGGACTCTTGGAAATTCCTCCAACCATCGTCCTTTTTCTTCAATTCCTTCCAATTTTCTTTTTATTCCAGCAAAAATTGTTCTGTTCGTTATCTCGGCTTGTCCGTTTGCTTGCGGGTAACTGACCGATGATAAATTCTGATTGATGTCGTATTCGTCCAGCAACTCCCGAACATATTGATTGTCCAGGTTTTTGCCGTTGTCCATCATTATGTACTTTGTCACTTCGAACCTGTAGATTATATGATTTAAAATAAAATCAATCACCTGAGTGTTCGTGATTCTTACATAAGCCTACGCCTCAACCCATTTAGTAAAATAATCCGTGGCCAGAAGCACATGTTTTTGATTTGATGTTGCCCTTGTTAGTGGTCTGACCGCATCCATTCCCCATCATGCGAACGGAACAGGGGACGCTATTACTGTGAGGAGCTCTACTGGTTGATGGATTATATGTCAGTGCCTTTGACACTTGTCGCATCTTTTCGCGTACTCTTCCGTATCTCGGATCATGTACGGCCAAAAATAACCCCAATAATTTTTGCTCTATGGGATAATGATTTACCCCCAATATGTCCTCCACAAATTCCATCGTCCAACTGCTTGAGTACTTCTTATACTTCAAGCGGGGTCAAACACCGCAAGTAAGGCTCGAACATCGATCGACAGTATAAAAAGCCATCGATCACTGAATACTTGGCAGAAGCTAATCTCACTTTCTTTGCTTCCCATCGATCTTTCGGCAAAACCCCGATCTGTAAATATTAAAGTATTGGGTTGATCCAACTTGGTTCATACGGAATCACGTACACCTCTATCTTTTTCCCGATTGATGGAACGAGTAGTTCATCCACGGGAATTATCCTGACCAAATCATCCCCAGTTGATGATGCCCAATTTGCTACATGATCAGCCCCATGATTTTTCGCTCTTAGAATTTGCTTGAAAGTTACTACCTAAAAGTTTTGTGCTTCTTCTTGAACAACCTTTTTGTACCCAACATCCTTTCCTCATTTGTGTTGTAACTTCCTGCGATTTGATTTACGACTAATTGTGAGTCGCTGAACACTGTTAATTCCTGGATCCGGAGTTCCTTCTCCATCCTTAAGCCTGCTAAAACTACTTTGTACTCAGCCTTATTGTTCAAACTTTCAAAGCATAGTTTGATTGATTGTTGCAACTTGGTGCCTTCTGGGGATATTAATTAGATCCCCACACCTGCCCCTAGGCAATTCACAGATCCATCCATATAAAGCGCCCACCTTGGATTTTCACCGTTGATCTCATCTTCGGCTGCTTCATATTCAAGGAGAAAGTCCGCCATCGCTTGTCCCTTTATTGACGTTCGTGGTTCATAGATGATATCGAACATACTCAATTATACTGACCACTTAGTCGTTCGTCTAGAGAAGTCGGGTTTTGATAAAATCGCTTTTATCGGAAATGTTGTAGGGATCCTGATCGGATGAGATTCGAAATAATGTTGTAGCTTATGTTTGGCCTGAACCAAAGCCAAAATTATTTTCTCTATCTTCGAATATCTTCTCTCGGTATCAAGCAGCGTCTTACTTGCATAGTAAATAGGGTACTGTCTGTTCCCATCATCTCTCACCAATGCTGAACTGACATCGTTCGGCGAAAATGCTAGATATAGAGTTAAATATTCATGATCTCTGGGTGCCGTCAGGATCGGTGGTTTTGCCATATAGAGCTTCAATTGATCGAAAGCTTCTTGCTAGTTTTCTCCCCAAGCCATCGTTTTCTTAGACTTAAGTACATCAAAGAACGACTTACATCTATCTGACAACTTGGAAATGAAACGGCTTAGAGCCTTTAATCTTCCTGTCAGCACCTGATTTTCTTTTGGGGATTTTGGTGCCTTCATCTCGATCAACGTCTGGACTTGTGTGGGACTAGCCTTGATTTCATCTTTATTAACTATGTGTCCCAGGAATTGTCCCGAAGAGACACCAAAAGTGTATTTCTCTAGGTTCAGCTTCATTTTGTGCAATCGCAGGGATGCGAACACATCCTCCAAGTGCTTCAAGTGATCATCATTGCGTTGACTCTTAAGAACCATATCGTCAATATAAGCCTCAACCGTATCTCCAATCTGAGTCTTGAAAATCTTATCGATCAGCCGCTGATAAGTTGCACCTGCATTTTTTAGACCGAACGGCATGACCTTGTAACAATAGGTCCCTCTTTCGGTTATAAACGTCATTTTGTCTTCATCTTTTGGGTTCATTGGGATTTGATTGTATCCTGAATAAGCATCCAAGAAAGTGAGTCGTTCGAACCCGGTAGTTGCATCGATCATGCGGTCTATCTTTGGTAAAGGAAAATTGTCATTTGGGTAAGCTTTATTTAAATTGGTGAAGTCCACACACATTCGGAACTTCCCATTCTTCTTTTGTACGACAACAACATTGGACAACCAATCGGGATAATGAACTTCTCTGATAAAGCCAGTTTCTAACAACCGGTCAACTTCTTCAGCTACAAACTTTCCTCGTTCGGTTCCGATCCTTCTAGGTCGTTGCCGCACGGGTTGTGCACCGGGATGAACATTTAAAGTGTGCATCATGGTTCCTGGGTCAATCCTGGGCATGTCGTTGTGTTCCCAAGCGAAAACGTCGGCATTTGATCTTGGCATTGAAATCAAATTGCTCATTTCATCTGAATTGAGGCTTCTTCCAGTTCGGGTGGTCTTTCCCTTGCTCCCGATAATCAGATCTACTGTAATAATATCATCCTCCGTCTTTTTGCCATCATCAGTCTAATTGGTAACGTTTGGTAATTGCTATAAGGAGCGTTCGGCGCTTTCGCCCCTCAAACTTTTTGTGACAATGGCGTAGCATTCTTTTGTCACCACTTGATCTCCTTGGATGTAAACATATCCCTTCCCTGAAGGATCAACACATCGCATCACCTGATGCAGAGTTGAAAGAACTCTCTGCATTCGATGAATCCACCCTCTTCCCATGATCAAATTGTAAGAGGGTTGTACGTCCACCAACATGAAATTTTCTGTCAGAGTTCGCTTTGCCGCTGTTACAGGTAAACTCAGTACTCCAATTGGGCTGATCCTCTTCCCATCAAATCCTGCCAGTGGACTGGCGGTCGGTCTGATCAGCTCCGTGCTGATGCCAATTTTTTCGAAGGCTGACTTGGTCAGGACGTTCGTACTGGTACCTGGATCAACCAATACCCTTTTAACTAAACAATTTGAAATTATGATTGAAATTACCAGTGGATCCTCATGTGGTATCTGCACGCGTCTCAAATCCTCCTGGGTAAATGATATGTTCGGCATTGGGTAATTACGAATTACATTCACCTCCCCAACTCTTCGTATCTTGTTCGCATTGCGCATTCGTGAATGCTGAACATAATGGTTTTCCTCGTCCTCCTTTGGTCTTCCATGGATCGTGTCAATAATTTTTACCGGTTGTTCACCCACAACCTTATTGGTCTTTGGGCGTTCAAATTTTCTCGTTCCGTTGTCCACGTACTCCTTCAAATCTCCTTTGGCCATTAAGGTCTCAACCTGCTTCCTCAAATGCCTGCATTCATTGGTCAAATGACCGAAATCATTGTGGAACGCATAATGTTTCGAACGATCCTGCTGTTCGGGTGGCGTTCTCAACAGAAATGGTGAACGAAAGATACCTTTTGCCTTATTCTCGTTGTATAATTTCACTAAGGTCGTTCGAAGCGGAGTTTCAGGACCGTCATACCTTAGCCTATTTTCCTGTTGTCTGTACGGAGTTGATCGTGGACTGCTCGTACTATTAGTTTTCTTGATTATCCTTTCTTTCGATTTGTTTTCCACACTGACCAATGTCGAACGATGACCCCTTTCTTGTTCATCTTCTTCCAATCTCAAATATCCTTGTGCTCGTGAATTCAATTGACCCATATTAAGGGGTGTTGATTTCACTAAGGATCTATGAAAACTTGTTCCTTGTTCGATAGCCACTTTGAAGGCTTCCACCGCCGCTAGTTGATCGCAACTTGGTATCATTCCCATTTCCAAATTGAATCTGGATAGGAAATTTTTCAAAGTTTCCCTTTTCGCTTGCCTCATCGTAAATAGGTTAGAAATGGTCCTCTTCTGCTTCCAATTGCCAAAGTACTGGGCTAAAAACTTTTCCATTAAAGTTTGGAAAGAATCAATTGAACTCCCAGGTAACTGTCTGAACCATAACAGGGCTGGACCCATTAAACTTGTAGAAAAAGCTTTGCACATTAGCGCATCATCCGCCATGTCAAGAGTCATCATCTGCTCTACATGAAAAAAATGTTCGATTGGGTCTTGTGTCCCATCAAACATGATAAATTTTGGCATTCGGAACTTGTTTGGCCTTCTTGCTTGTTGTATCTTAGCGCTGAATAGCGATTTAATCATTTTTGTCATCATCTCGATGGCTAGATCAGCTGGTGATTGCGTTCTGAGATCTTTTACTTGCTCGTTTACGATCTTCTGAAGCCTGGTCACCATATCGAGCGGAACTGCTCAATTATTGACGTTTATTTCATCTCCAATTTGTTGGGTACGAGTATGATTCGCTGAGCTGACCTCTTGATGGTTATCCTCTTCTTTAGCATCGAGGTCATTCCGTCGTCCTCCTGCTGGAAGTTCTTGACGTTCTGACTGGTCAAGCCTTTCCCTCAGTTCTCGATTCTTTTTTTCAAGAACCTCCAGGCGTTGAAGGATATCATCTGTGTCTCTTTGTTGTGCTGTGGATTCTCCCGCCATTGATCTAATTGCTTCTGATAAGAACTTTCGAATTCCCACAGACGGCGCCAAAAAGTGCAAACCCGTTCGTAGTCATCGAACGAATTCTTACTTTCACAAATTTATCAGAAGCAATATATCAGAAAAAATGATAAGACAAACAATAGATATTAAAGAATCAACAAGAATGGGAAAAATTCGGATCCTTTACTTGGTCTCTTTTTCTCCTTTTTATACATGAACTTGATTTTCACCTCCGAAATGGTTATTCAATTACATTAAAAATAATATCACTGCATTGAAGGCAGACCTAATGCTTTTAATTAGACTTTATTGTGCATTTTATAACTGTCGGGCCGTTACAAACTCTTAATCTGAAATGGGCCTTTATTTCTTGGGCCTCATTCTGTTTTTGGGCCCACTGATCTTCATGTTTGAGTTTTGATCAAGTATTGCTTTGACTGATGGGCCTAATACAAAATATGGGCCTACAGTGGGTTAAACCCACGAGCAAGTACATCTCTACATGATCCCAAACAGAGTACTAAACCATCCCCTTTCCTAGTGACACCTATCCCAAAAATATTAATAAATATTAATATACCTTATTATACTTTATATTCCCTAGAATACCATCATGAAAATATAAAACAAATATCATAAATTCCTTCCATAAGTCAAATTCCCATCATCTCCATTTCTAACCATAATCACGTACCCGACAACTCAGCCATGCCGTGACAACTCATCCATGTCCCGCGGTACTAGTGAGACTGCGTTTATTAGTCAGCCTACTTGTGGTTCCTTTTTAAATCTCCCGACCATAGTCCTTTTAATTAAATCTTGTGATTTTATGAATTTATTAATTCATTTGTATTCTTTAATCGGGAACGTATAGCAATTTAAGAGGTCGAGCCTGGGGGGTCCAGGGGGGCGGCGCGACGTTTTCCTGAGCACCCTAGTGCCAAGGTATACGGTATTTTGTACGATCAAAACTATTCATTTACACGGTCGAAAATACGTAATCCAGTATAATTCGTAGTGAATCATAATAACATATAAATTCATACACGTATACACAGAATATAATAAATCTCATATATATTCATGGACATGAACATGGTAAAACAGATATGTACATATAACTACAAATAAAGGTATATACATATAAACAGAATATATACTATCATATGTAATCATGAATCAAAACCTACAATAACTGAATTATATATGAGTGGTTATATATATCACAATTTGATCCATATACACATGATCTATACATATACTCTCGGATCTATACATATATGTATAACAGAATATATATCATCATATATATACGTAAATACCAACATATTATAACAAATCTATACATATGTTTTCACATAATTACGGATCTATTCATATATGCTCATATAGCTACTGATCTATACATATAACCATATAGTTACGGATCTATACATACATGTTCATATAACTACATATCTACACATATAGCTACGGATCTACACATACATGTTCATATAACTACATATATACATATATAGCTACGGATCTAATCATACATGTTCATATAACTACATATCTACACATATAGCTACGGATCTACACATACATGTTAATATAACTACATATATACATATATAGTTACGGATCAACACATATGTTCATATAACTACATATCCATACATATAGCTACAGATCTGCACATACATATTCATATAACTACATATATACGTATATAGTTACAGATCTACACATACATGTTCATATAACTACATATCAATACATAATTAAACATGCTAATACTCGTAAGTATACATATACGAAATTAATGTATAACAGTTTATAGGAACACCAAACAAATGTTACAAATTTTAGTACAAAGAAGAAGAGTAAAACATATGTCTTGCTTGATTTGGAGAGCTTACTACACCACGGATCCAAATCCGAACCAAGTAATTGCTCTCTCTCTAGATCTCTCTCTCTCTATATATATATATATATATATATATGTATACGTATATAGGTGAGTGACTAAGAAGAGAGAAGTCTGAAATTCATCTTAGTCTTGAGAGAATAGGCTGAATATCCTTATGGTTATACAGGGGAAGCTAGGTTATGACGAATGACCATAATGCCCCTAGATCCACCACAATAACCATCATGTCACTCGTCTTAAAGACTAATATACCCTTATCAGATCCCATAATAACAAAACTTACCTAGTAGTCATAAAATGACTAAAGTACCCTTACTCAAAAATTTAAATACCCACCCTGCCATCCAAAATAAATAAATCAATAACATAATTACAATAATTTAAATAAGGGGTATTACATAATGCGTCCCAAAGGTACCATCTCGCACATTGAATATTCCATTCTCGCTTCGCCCATTAGGGGGGAAAAGATCACAGTCAGCTTCTTAATACTTCTCAGTAAATACTTGAGTGACACCATTCCCTTTTTTGCAGTTTGTACAAGTCCATTTTGGATGCTTCTTCAGTCACAATAACTAAAGAACAGGTGAATATTATAGTTACGATAGTTAATGACAACTTGGAGTGACTTATTGAGCTCATTTGTATCCCAATGGAGGAAACCATGTTGCCAATTCTAATCGTATTCTTTTATTGTATTGAGACAATCTTTCAGCAAATGAAAATGATATGTCTGTGCAATATGTTCAGCTGCGTGAAATGAACCTCAGCCTTTTAAACCGATCAGGTACTCATAATTACGTATGGAGGTAACCTCTGTTGAATTTGATATGTAATGTGAGTTTTAAAAAGCTGCTTTGACGAAGATTTATATATTTTTCTCAGATTTGTTTCGTGGTCTTTAACATTAGAGGTAATAATAGCATGGCAAAGGAGAATCAAAGTTGACTTATCAATCAATTGATTGTCCAAATGAAAATCCAATATGCGTAGTTCTGGCATGAAGGTTAGGTTCTTTACCATATTTATTTTCAACCCTTCTTTCGATATTCATTCTACTTTCAGGTTACTATTTTTGAACTTATATATGGCTTCTGCTTCATTTTCTTGTTCCAGACTACATAGTATTTTAAAGGAATATTATCAGTAAACTCCCCTATAGTTTTATTTTTGATCAACTAATTCCCTTCCAGTTCAAAAATTAGTTTTATTTTTGATCAACTAATTCCCTTCCAGTTCAAAAACCGCTCTATAGTTAGCAAAATGTATCAACTTGCCCCCCTCCCTATAATTTTAGACAAAAATACTCCTGGAATTTAATTAAATTAAATATATATATATATATATAATTCATAAATATATATATAAAATACGTAAAAAAACATATAAAATTCAAACAATATATATAAAATTCGTAAAAAAATATATAAAATTCTAAAAAATATATAAAATTCATAAACAAAAATATAAAATTCGAAAAAAACATATAAAATTCGTAAAAATATATATAAAATAAAATAAAATATATATAATTCGTAAAAAACATATAAAATTATATATAAATACATAAAATTCGTAAAAAATATATAAAATAAAAAAACCATATAAAATTCGAAACAAATATATAAGATTTGAAAAAAAACATATAAAATTTGAAAAAACAAATAAAATTCAATGTATATATATATATATATAATCCTTTGGCACACTACAATAGTATATTCAAACAAGATTATCCAAAAAAATAAGGGATAGGAAAATCATAATATTTGATTTTTGGAAAAATCATAATACAATCCAAGAAAATGTTCTTCCACTATATTTGAATTTTTTTTTTTCAAAAAATTTAGATGTCACAATAGAGTATAGTCATAGTTTTAAAATAATTTGTGGTGTAATAAGTGCTTTTTTAGAAGTCAATTGCTTTTTTTCATTTCCATGAAATAAACAAAGTGCGGATTGTACTAACCTTTTTTTAATATGAAGGGTCCAACATAATCTACCCATTCATGTGATTTAATAATAAAGTTATATGATTTTATTCCTAATTAAAATTAAAATGATATTTATGTTTTCGAGATATTTTATTTGATTGGTAATATTTTTTTTTCGAATTTTATATATTTTTTTCAAAATTTATATATATTGTTTTTTCGAATTTTATATATATTTTTTATGAATTTTAAATATTTTTTGAATTTTATATGTTTTTTAATTTTATATATTCTTTTCAAATTTTATATATTTTTTACGAATTTTATATATTTGTTTACGAATTTTATGTGTTTTTTTTTAATTTTATATGTATTGTTTTTGAATTTTATATATATTTTCAAATTTTATATATTTTTTACGAATTTTATATATATTTTTATGAATTTTATATATATTTTTACGAATTATGTATATATATATTTTGAATTTTATATGTTTTTTTTTAATTTAATTAAACTCCAGGGGTATTTTGGTCCATAATTATAGGGAGGGGGGCAAGTTGATACATTTTACTAATCATAGAGGAGTTTTCTGAACTGAAAGGGTTAGTTGATCAAAAATAAAATTATAGGGGGGTTTACTGATAATATCCCTATTTTAAATTCTGCCAGCTAGTGATTTAATGATTCCCTGAATTTTTTTCGCTATTAATTTATACCTGAATTTTTGTAGACCAATGAGGTGCATATAGAATATGAAAACTTACATATAGGATATGAAAATTTTCTAAATCATGGAATCTTATTTTTTCTCTTTCATTCATGATTGAAAATTTGTGAGAAAGAAGAAGAAGGAAGAAGAAGAAAATTGGAGAGAAAATATTTGATGTATTCTTATTATATATTCAATTCTGATACAAGGCTAGCATATATACAAGATTATCCCTAATGAACTAGGAAAGAAAATAATCAAAGTTAATTCATCCTACAATCAGGAAGTTATACATGTAAACAAAATCAATGCAATAAATCAAATAATCATCAAGGAATAATGCTGAATATTTGTTTCATATTTTAACACTCCCCCTCAAGTTGGAGAGTGGATATCAAGAACTCCCAACTTGCCAAGCAATGTATGAAAAGCGACTTGTCCCAATGGCTTAGTGAATAAATCAGCAAGTTGTTTCGCGTTTTCTATAAAAATAGTTATGAGTTCTCCTTTCTGTATTCGCTCACGAACTGTATGACAATCTATCTCAATATGTTTTGTTCTCTCATGAAAAACAGGATTGGCCGAGATGTAGATTGTTGCCTGATTATCACATAAAAGTCGAGCTGGTTCTGGATGAGATACCTAAAAATCTCGCAATAAATACCGTAGCCAAGTTAATTCGCATGTGATCAATGCCATGGACCTATACTCAGACTCGGCTGAAGATCGAGATATTGTGACTTGCTTCTTACTTTTCCATGAAATAAGTGAGTTCCCAAGAAATACGCAATAACCTGTGACAGACCGCCGTGTATCTAAATAACCTCCCCAATCTGCATCACAAAAACTTGTCAATTGTAGCTTGCCATGTGAATAAAATAGGAGACCCTGACTCGGAGCATTTTTCAAGTAGCGTAGCACACGGTGAACAGCTTCAAGATGTGGTTTCCTGGGTTTTTGCATGAATTGGCTAAGCGTATTGACTGAGTACGTGATATCCGGTCTTGTGATGGTAAGGTAAATTAATTTTCCAATCAACTTTCGATAATATGTCGGATTATTAAGTAACTCCCCCTCATTCGAAGCAAGTTTTAGGTTCTGTTCCATGGGGAATTTTGCAGGCTTAGCACCTAATAAACCAGTTTCCTCAAGTATGTCAAGTGTATACTTTCGTTGACTGATGGAAATTCCTGTCTTAGATCAAGCTACTTCAATCCCAAGAAAATATTTCAAGAACCCAAGATCCTTAATCCGAAAACAGCTGCCCAAAAAATCCTTCACGTTCTGAATTGCCTTCTCATTATTACCTGTGATGATTATGTCGTCAACATAGAGAAGTATAGCAGTAAAAGAACCATCACTAACCTTGGTAAATAGGGAATAATCTGCCTGAGACTGTTGGAAACCAAACTTCTGAATTGCAGAAAGAAACTTGTGAAACCAACTGCGTGAAGCTTGTTTCAGTCCGTATAGAGATTTATGGAGTCGACAAACCAAGTGTTGCTCCCCCTGTCGACAAAAGCCAGGTGGAGGACTCATATATACTTCTTCTATTAAATCTCCATGAAGAAATGCATTTTGAACGTCCATTTGATGAAGAGACCAATTACGAATAGAAGCAATGGCTAACAGACATCGAAAAGTTGTAAGTTTAGCAACTGGAGTAAATGTTTCAGTGTAATCAATCCCTTCTCGTTGTGTAAATCCCTTGGCCACAAGACGGGCTTTATATCTTTCAACGGAGCCATTAGAATTATATTTGATCTTGTACACACATTTACAGCCAATGGGATGATGGCCAGGAGGCAACGAGACCAAGCTCCATGTGCGATTTGTTTCAAGGGCAGAAATCTCATCATTCATGGCAGTAACCCATTTAGGATCTTGACAGGCCTGCTCATATGTTTCTGGTTCAACCAAGTGAGACATAGTGTGGATAAATGTTTTATGAGCAATAGAAAGATTGGAGTATGAAACATACCTTGATATTAGGTGGCGAGTGCTGGACATGACAGAAGAAGATGAGCTTGAAGCAAGAAGACTGGAATGGTTTACCTCATAATCCCAAAAATGGGAAGGAAGTCGGGTAATGCGAGAGGATCGTCTGGGGTGATGATGGTTTCTGTTGCAGAATCATTGACAAAAGAGGTGGTGCCATGGGGTGGTGAAGTGGGTACCGCGGCGGTCAAGTCTGTGTGGAAGTTGTCAGTGGCAGGTTGGGCAGCGTCATGGTATGAGGTGTTAGGTGCAGCGATATCAGGGATGTTGGGTGTTTCAATGTGGGTTTCTAAGGGTAAAGGTAAGGTTGGAATGTCATTTTGATCGTTTAGATCATTGTGGAGTATGGTGGTGTTTAGAAAAATAGTTTCATGGAATACAACATCACGAGAGATAAATAATTTTTGAGAGTTCAGATCATAAACACGATACCCTTTTTGTCCATGAGGATAGCCAAGAAAAATACATTTACGAGCTCGAGCATCGAATTTATGGTGGGGAGTAAGGTTAGTAGCATAACATAGGCAACCAAAAGTGCGAAGATGGGAATATGTGGGTGATTTGTTGTGAAGGCGATGATAAGGTGTTTGATAGGATAAAACGAGTGTTGGTAACGATTTATCAAGTAGCAGGCTGTTTGTACACTCTCCCCCCAAAAGTGTAAGGGTAAGTTGGCTTGAAATCGAAGTGAGCGACCCACATTTAAAAGATGCCTATGTTTACGTTCTACGACTCCATTTTGTTGGGGTGTAGATGTGCAAGAGTGTTGAAAGAATGTATCATTTTCTTGAAAAAAAGGTTGTAATGATAAAAATTCTTTTCCATTATCGGATCGTAAAGCTTTAATCCTACAGTTAAATTGAGTTTTAGCCCATGAAAAAAATGATTTAAGCAATGTTTGCGTTTCAGATTTAAAACACATAAGATGAATCCAAGTGTAACGAGAATAATCATCAACAATTGTCAAAAAATAACGAGCTCCCAAAGTAGAATTAACTCTATGAGGTCCCCAAATATCACAATGAATTAAATCAAAAGGTTCAGTAGTAGAGATGGAACTAGTAGGAAAAGGTAAACGAGTCTGTTTGGCTAAAGGACAAATATCACAAAAAAATTTAGAATCAAAATAAATTTATGGGTTGCTCTTGGAAAGTGCCTGAAGTGGTGCGGTAGATGGGTGTCCCAACCATTGATGCCAAATATTTGGTCTACAGTTGATGTGATGGGCGAGATGTGGATGATGGCTTGATTCGAAATAGTATAAACCATTAAGCTGCTTGCCCAGGCCAATCGTCTTCTTCGTAGCCATGTCCTGCACCACGCAAAAATCAGGATAAAAAGTCACACTACAACCCAATGCTTGAGTAAGCTTGCCAACTGATAATAAATTAACTCTAAATTTTGGGACATAAAGTATATCATTTAGAGTAATGCTATCAGACAACTTGGTTAACCCAACAGATTCAATCTTTGCTTGACCACCATTCGGTAACTAAACAAAATCATATTTAGGAGCTGTCTTATTGAATGTTGGCAAGGTGTTGGAAATATGATCTGTAGCCCCACTATCTATAATCCATTCAGCAATCGACGACGATTCAATTTTACAGCAAAAAGGTGAATGAGTACCTGTAGTGTTCGCAAAAGGTGGTGTATTACCAGTTTCTTTCCGAAGTAAAGCCATGAGTTGGTTGTACTCTTCGGGAGTTAGAGCAGTGTTGATGGGTCTTTGTACCTCGGAGTTCTCATATGTTGTTAAATTGTTGGCAGTGGGTCTTTTTCCTTTAGGCTTCACATCTTTGCCATGAAGTTTATGTCCTGGCGGAAAACCGTGAATATAATAACAGCGATCAACCGTGTAGTAGTCTTTTCCACAAAAAGAACAATTCTTCTTTTTACCATTAGTGATCGTCTGCTCCTTCTCCACCTATCGACCGGTCTCTGATGGAATAGAAGAACTTAAATACAAGCCTTGCTGATTTTTAGAGGTTTGCATCGCAACATAACCTGTAGTCTCACGTAGTGCAACAACTTCAGTTTGTCTTTCTTATTGAAGCACCAAGGCATGGGCCTTACGTGTATCTGGGAGAGGGGTCATCATGAGAATTGAACCCCACACGATAGCATACGAATCATTGAGTCCCATCAAGAACTGCATGACCCTTTCTTTCTCGTCATGTTCAGCAAGACTTTTTAGACCTCCACAATTGCAAGAAATTGAATCATGATAAGAAGCCAACTCATCCCAAAGTGACTTCATCTTTGTGTAGTAGGCGGAAATAGATTGTTGTCCCTGTCGTTGCTCTGTAATCTCTTGTCGGATTTGATAGATTCGGGAATCATTCCCTTGTGAAAACCTATCTTTCAGATCGTTCCACATCTCGCTCGCAGTTTCTGCATAGATAACACTTCCTGCAATATTAGATTGAACCGAATTCAAGATCCAAGATAATACCATGTGATTACATCGTTGCCACACCGGAAATTTGGAGTCGGTTTATGGCGGTGCTTGTATCGTCCCGTCGATGAATCCGATTTTGTTTTTGGCACTTAGAGCTATTCGCATGGCGCGACTCCATTGCCCATAATTGTCTCCTTCAAGTGTTTTGGAAACCAAAACAAGACCCGGATGATCCGAGTGGTGTATGGTGAAGGAATCCATGTTGTCTACAATTTTCTCTGTCATATTCTCAGTAGAAACGGTTTCGTCTTTTTCTTTCTCTGGTGCAGCGGAAGACATGTATAGAACTTAATGCTCTGATACCATGAAAATTTGTGAGAAAGAAGAAGAAGGAAGAAGAAGAAAATTGGAGAGAAAATATTTTATGTATTCTTATTGTATATTTAATTCTGATACAAGGCTAGCATATATACAAGATTATCCCTAATGAACTAGGGAAGAAAATAATCACAGTTAATTCATCCTACAATCAGGAAGCTATACATGTAAACAAAATCAATGCAATAAATCAAATAATCAGCAAGGAATAATGCTGAATATTTGTTTCCTATTTTAACAATGATTTCTATAAATTGCATGGTGATTTCATGGTTGTGGAACTATATGAAACCCCAAATTGCAGCTAATTTCGTGGTTATTAACACTGCTAAAGAAGTTTTGGATGTTGTTCAAGAAACATATTCAGTGGGCAAGAATGTTTCACACATTTATTCCTTATATGAATTTTTTTCTTTTCCGTTAGTCCAGTAAAAGCACGGTGAGAATTATAGTCCATTCAAAGGATTGTTAGACGTATATAATCAATATCACGGTACCACCCATTTATTATTGATCTGAATGTTTTAAAATGTTGACGTGAAGAATTTTATGTGTCCATATTCCTTGCTGGCTAAGACATTGATTGTCATACTCTTCATAGTTCTTGCAAGTGATGGAAGACTATCACTTTGGCTATGTTACATGGAATCTATTATGAGTTTCGGGTGCGAGTATGTATCTGTATGTTGGATGTGTCAAATCTAAAACATGACACATGAACACAACTAGCTATTGAGTTTATTTAATATTTATTTTAACTTCTAGAGTAATTCAATGTTGAAAGGAAAAATAGGTAATGTATTGTTTTTCTCTAAGATGGTGTTCAAAATAGACTTTTAACAATATATTGAAATGAGTAGATATGTCTCTTAAGTAGGTGTCCAGCTAAAAATGCCGGGACATATGTCAAACCATGTCCGAGCAATATTTATCCGACGCAAGTACTTCACTAATTTTGAAGACTCGGTAGATGTTTGGGTTATCATAATCTTTTTTCCAATCAGTTAGGAAAGCAAATTCTGTTTTGATATTATCTGGGAGGAAAAATTGTAAGAAGGGTTGTGGGAATTTTAGTGGTAATTGGGGCAATGCAGGAACAATGGGTAGTAGACCACAGACGAGGCTTGTGATTGTGGTTGTGGTCGTGGGGAGTCATTGTTACTATTGTCATGGTACACTCGGGGGCATCTGCGGAAATGACTGGTACAAATTCTTGTTTATTATCAAAGGCATTGTAGCCTGATGATATCACATTTCCTTCTCAAATGGGAGGTTAGGGGTTCGAGCCCCATGAGGATCATGTGGCGATGTGTGCGTTTGTTACACCATTAAAAAAATAAAAATTACATAATTGTTTTGGCTAATGGTAATACTAGTTTAATCGTTTGCCAGGGTACAATTAAACTTTCTTCTTCTATTTCATTATCTGTTTGTTTAGGGCCTGTTTGGATAGGTGGTTTTGGGCCTGGTTTTGGTTTTGGTCTTTGATTTCAAGACCAAACCATGTTTGGTTGGTGGGTTTTTTACTTGGTTTTGGACTTTTTAAAACCAACCACTAAAACCATAGTTTTGGCCTACCAATTTTGACTTTTCTCTCTCTCTATATATATATATATATATATATGGCCGAAAATATTAATTATTCTGAAAAAAATAATATATAATATTTGGAAAAAAATAATTTTTTTTCCGAAACAATAATTGTATTCCCAAAAAAAATTAATTTTCGGAATAAAATTATTTTTTCGGAAAAAAATTATTTTTCCGAAAAAATTTTATTTTTCCAAAATTTTATATCCTTTTTTTTCTAAATTTTTAAAATAAAATTATTCAGAATTTTATATTTTTGTTGAATTATATATATATTTTCGAATTTAAGATATATTATTTGAATTTTATATATAATTTTCACATTTTAAAATAATTTTTTCGATTATATATATATTTTTTGTAATAAAAAAAAATAAAAATGTCAAATGTTTTCAGGAATTTTAAATATTTTTTAATTATATATATTTTTTCATTTTAATATTTGTTTCCAATTTTATATATATATTTTTCATATTTATATATTTTTAATACATATTAGTATATATATATAATTATACCAAGACCAAGACCAAGACCAACTTCTTACCAAACATTATATATAGGTTTTAGATTTACCTAAAACCACCCAAGACCACCAAAACCAAAATCACAAGACCAAGACCAAGACCAAGACCAAAACCAAGACCAAAACCAAAACCAAGTTCCCAAACAGACCCTTAGCTCTTCCCTCCTTATATTATTCAGTTTGGTGTCTTTGAACAAAATGACATATAGCTCTAACCTATTCGGTAACATCCAATTCTTCTTATTGCGTCTTTCAGGACCTGAAAACAAATAAGAGGATTTGTGGCGGTCATAGTACAGTATGGACTTGGTCATCCTTCATGGAAGTATATATATATATATATATATATATATATATATATAAATATATTTCGTTTTTTGGGTGTCACTGTGTAGCTTAGATTGCGAGGTTGTGAATTAGAATTTCCTCTCTTTTCCAGATTCGATGATAGAGGTCTTTTTTGTTGAAGTTATTTGGAGACTTGCTTATATCCAAGTTTTTCATGCTCTTGGAATTTTGTTATGATTATGCAAAAGGGTGACTTGGTTAACTTATTTTTAACGGAATGGCATTCTGATTAAGATTTAATTTTAGTTGTTTCGGAATATGTGATGCCCATGATATTCTCTGTAAAACATCTCGTCTTAAATGACATTCTGATTAAGATTTCATTTTGGTGGTTTCAAATTTTTTTAAGCCCATAATATTCTCCAAAAAAATCTTGTCGTATTTCCCTCAAGAAAATGGGGATGTAAAACCAAAAATGGAAAAAACAAATTAAGCCATTTTATTAAAAATCGTATTTCAATGCTTCATATGCATGCAGGGCCGACCAAGGGCAATCTCTGAAAATTCAAATATTATCTATATATTAGGCCCAAATAAATAGTTTAATTATTCAATTTTAATCTAACCCAAATCAAAGCCTATTTTGAATTTAAGCTCAATCGACAAAAAAATAAAAAAAAGTCCCCCAAGACCCAAAGTTTGGCGTGGAGCCCGCAATTGATATGCTATTTCTTGAAATCTCTCTTTGATTCAAAATAGTAGTACATAAATATTGAAATATTGATATTGTCATTCAGGAAATCGGGGTATAAGAATCAGTTTTTGATTCAATTTAAATCACATTGCTCCCCACACTAAATATATATATATATATATATATATATAATTCAAAAATATATATATATAAAATTCAAAAAATATATATTAAGTTTTGAAAAAATATATGAAATTAAAAACAAATATATAAAATTCAAAAACATATATATATAATTCAAAACAAATATATAAATTTTGAAAAAAATTATAAAATTCAAAAACAATATATTAAATTTCAAATATATATATAAAATTCGAAAAAATATATATATAAATTTTGAAAAACATATGTAAATTTTGAAACAATATATTAAATTTGAAACAAATATATAAAATTTGAAATATATATATATAATTAAATATATATATATATAAATTTAAAAAAATAGATATATTTCAAAAAACAAAATTCGAAAAAATATATAAATTTAGATAACAATATATATTGGTAAAATGTCATATATTTTCTAATAAAGTGAATCAAACTACTTACTACCAACATCAATTAATTGTCTTCTTTTATATATATTTTTTCAAAATTTATATGATGTTTTCCAAATTTATATGAGGGTAAACCCCCCCCCCCCCCCCCCCCCCCCCCGAAACTATGGTACTTTTGCAATAAACCCCCCTAAACTATTCATTTGTTGTAATTTGCCCCAATTTTATTACAAAAGACTCTTCTACCCTTCTTATTATATTTGTTAATTCTTTAACTTATCTCAATAATATTTCACTTATTATCCTAGTTAAAAAAATTATTGCAAAATGAAAATTTATTTTCATAGAAATATATTCATAAATAACTAGCTAATTACTTAAAAATTAAACACCTTTTCATTTTCTCATGTTATATCTATAAATGTTATAATTACTCAAGTATTCTAAACTTTTTACTTAGTTTTATTTGAATAATTTAAAAACTTGATTTAAACAATTAATTTTATAAATTATGTGTACATTTATGCAAATTTGGATGAATAATATGTCATCAATTTAGTATCAATTATTTTCTATTCTATGTTAATAAAAAAAATTCGATTAAGTAAAATTCAAAAAAGAAAGGACAGTTTGGTCATTTATGAAAAAAAATATAAGAGAATGAGGCAATTTGCAACAAAATGTAATAGTTTAAGGGATTTGTTGCACAATTCATAGTTCAAGGGGATTAGTTGCATATTTGACCATAGTTCAGGGGGGTTTATTGCATTTTACCCTAATGTTTTCAAATTTTATATGATATTTTCGAATTTTATAAAAAAAATCAAGAATTATATATATTTTTTGAATTTTATATATTATTTTCAAATTTTATATATTGTTTTCTAATTTTATCTATTTGTTTTCGAAGTTTATACATATTTTTTGTATTATATATATATATATATTCGAATTTATATATATATTTTGAAATTTAATATATTATTTTCAAATTATATATATATATTGTTTGAGGGTGGGGGTAATCTGATTGAAATTGAAAGTAAATGAGGTAATTCGGACATAGGAGGGATTGATTAATTAAATTGAAAAGCATAAGGAACAATTCAGACATAGAAGAGATTAATTGGTTAAAGGCTCTTAGTGGTAGTAAGTAGTTTGATTCACTTCATTAGAAATATTTTACCAATATATGTTTCTAAATTTAAATATTTTTTTGAATTTTGTTTTTCGAAATATATATATTTTTTGAAATTTATATATATATTTTCAAAATATATATATTTTTCGAATTTTATATATTTGTTTCGGTTTTTATATATATATATTTTGAAATTTATCTATGTTTTTCGAAATTTATATTTTTTTTTCAAATTTTATATTTTTTTCGAATTTTATATATTTTTTCAAAATTAATAAATAGTTTTCGAATTATATATATATTTTTCGAATTTATATATTTGTTTCAAATTTTATATATTTTTTGAAATTTATATATATATATTTTCGAATTATATATATATATTTTTGAAATTTATCTATATTTTTCGAAATTTATAAAAAAAAATCAAAATTTATATTTTTTTCCGAATTTTATATATTTTTTCAAAATTTAAAATATTATTTTCGAATTTTATATATTTTTTGACATTTTATTAAAATAAAATAAGGGACAATATAGTAAATTACCACAAAACCGGTAGTTTTAACGAATGACTGTTAATTGAGGGGGTGCGATCCGGAATATTCAACTTTGAGGGGTCCATGTGGTAATAGACCAAACCTCAGGGGGTGTTTGTGGGAATAACCCTATTATATATCTAGCCTGTTGTCTTTGAACAAAATGACGAGAGCTCTAAACTATTGAGTAACATTTTATCCTTCCTGTTATGTCTTTCAGTACCTCGAATTCACGGTGATCATGAGCGACATGGTTAGTATTGGTCCTTCTTCGTTGAATTATTTGATGTTTACTTTGATTTTTTATTATTATTATTATTATTATTATTATTTTGCATCATAGAATTTCCCATCTTTCTAGAGTTGATAATCGCAGGTCTTTTTGTTCGAGTTATTTGGGGCTTTTCTTAACATAAGAATATCCCAGTTTTTTCATACTTCATAGTACTTGTTTGATGGCTGTGGTAGGGATGATTGGGTTATTTAACTTATTTTTCACAAAAGGCCACTGTGAATAAGGTTGATTTTGGTTGTGTTATTGGTACTTTGGAATACAAAAGAGATTATTTCAGCTTTTCTGATGGCCATATATTATTCTCCATAAAACATCTTCCTCTTATTTCCATGGACAAAATGGGGTTTCCGAACCAAAAAAGAGAGAGAAACAAAAATGGCCTGTAACCATAGTTTATCGGTTTTGGTAACAGTCGCGGTATTAGTGTAACTGATTCAGACAATATCGGCTTTAAAAATGAGTATCAGTATTAATTAACGGTATTGACATTTTTCAAACAATTGCGAACCGGGCAATACATGCCGTAACGATCCTGAAAGAGCTTGTACTTTAATGTTTCATATGCATCCTAAACCTAATAAATTAATCGCATACCAATTAGGTATTATAGGGGACGATTTGCTTAGGTCTTGTTTGGTAACCAGTTTTTGTTGGTTTTGTCTTGGTTTATTTTTATTTTCAGAGACCAAACTTATTTGGTGGGCTTTGTTTTTAAATTCAAAACCAAAACCACTTAAAACTTTGATATTGGATTTGGTTCAAAATGAAGTAAAATCAAGACCAAAAACAAAAGATGGTATTTCTTTGTCTTAACTCACAATTTTTGACTTTTTTTTCTTTCTCTCTCTTATATATATATATATATATATATATATATATATATATATATATAATTCATGTACTAAAATTAAAAATTAATATATATGAAATAATATTATTAAATATATATATATATAAATAATATATAAATTCAATAATAATATATAAAATTAAAAAATAATATATATTAATATATATAGAATAATATATATTTTTTATTTTATAATAATATATAAAAAATAATATTATAAAATATATATAAATTCAAAAATAATATATATTAATATATATAGAATAATATTTATTTTTTATTTTACAATAATATATATAAAATAATATTATTAATTATATATATATATATTAAATATATATAAAAATAATATATAAATTCAAAAATAATATATATAAATATATATATATATAATTAAAAAATAATAAATATTAAGATATATAGAATAATATATATTTTTATTTTACAATAATATATATAAAATAATATTATTAAATATATATATAATAATATATAAAATTAAAAAATAATAAATATTAATATATATTTTATAATAATATATATATAATAATATTATTAAATATATATATATATTAAAAATTAATATATATTAATTTATATAGAATAATATTATTAAATTTATATATATTAAATATATATAAAAATAATATATAAAATTAAAAAATAATATATATATAAAATAGTATATAAAATTAAAAAATAATCTATAGAATAATATATATTATTTTATAATAATATATATAAAATGAGTCGTTTATGGTATCAGAGCCATAAAGTCTCGTTGATTTTCTAGTAAATTACTCAGATCTGTTAATCTATAACCTTTTATCTGTTCCGTTTATATTGTTCTTCATCTTCTCTTTCTCTGTTTGTTGGTGCCACCTCCCCATAAACCGTAAAACCAAACATTAAGTCCCTTGGTGAGCTTTTAGGCGTTTTAGGGCATGAGTGGTGATGTCGTTGGGCTAAGGTATGTGTTACGAAATGCAACAAATATTGAAAATAGGATAAAACACAATTATAATGTTCGGATAATAAGATAATTGATTAATCATGAGTCGTTTATTTAGATCATTCTCCTTTCGACATAGTCGAACAAACTTACCTTCCATTCCAGATAGTAATGACATAATTAATGAAGAAGAACACACCTACACTAATCTTGAATGTCACAATGATTGGAATGTCCCAAGAGTACCCACAAATGAAATTTACAAAACCAGTTTCATTAAGTCAACCTTTTTTACAGAATACACAGTCAAAACTGTTGAACAAGTTTATGCTATAAATAAAGAACACGAAAAATGCCAATTATTTTCTCCAAAAACTATAAAACAACATCGCGAAAGAGGATACAATTTTATCCATATTGGTCTTGTACAAGTTGCAGTTGATCCATTAATTATTTTATGACAAAATGCATCGATCCTTCTCTGTCTAAGAGATGTTAGGTTCCTCGACTATAATCAAAGCTTAATTAGTGTCATTGAAACCAGCCAATGTAATGATCCAGTCTACTTTGATTGTTTTCCTAATTTTAAGTTAAGCCTAAGTGACCCTCACATACTAAAAGCTTTAACATTAAACATCAAAACTTCAGAATATGTCATGTTCGCAGGTGCCCAGCCTCTAAGCTTAATTTATAGAATTTACTACAAGACTATGAAAACCAATTTAAATGTTCATGCTCTAGTCAAAAGTCCTAAAGATCAAACTTTATTAATTCAAAGCAGTACTTCTAATGCAAATATTAGAATACCAAAAACGATTGCCTGGAAAGATGTTTCCCTCCCAAATGAATGGTTACTTGAAAATGAAAATCACCCAACCAAAATCGAAAATGATGTCCGAAACCTTGAACATGTACAACAATTCCTTGATGGAACTGTTAAGTTAACATTTGATAGATCTAGACACAGTTGCTCTTCCGTTAGTTCAAGCTCTAAAATGTTCACCTCCTTACCAATTAGAGAAAATACTACTATCCATGATACAGAATTTATAGAATCTCTAGTCCACCGATCCAGACGTGATCATAGATTAAAAGGAATTCAAAAGGATGAACAAGTATCTACTCCATGTTATGTTCCAAACATAGAAACTGAAGATTCAATCTCTATTCACTCTCCTACACAAACTGACTTTGAGACCGAAACTGTTAATCCACAACTATGTGTTTTAAGTAAATCATTTTCCTATGACCTTCTAAAGTTAGAAGCTGAAGCCAAGTCCAAAGAAAATAAAACAAGACGACAAATATATAAAACAAGTTACACGCATGAGGAGCGAACAAAAATTACAAAAAAATATCAAAAATTCATGATAACAAACCAGTTACAAATTAGTTTCTTTGATTATCTTGAAAATTACTACAAAAAAAATTAATGTTCTTACAAAACATAAATGGACAAAACATGATAAAACAATTGTTTCTTCTAGTCACCCTCCTTTAGAAAACCTAATTGTTAACCACCTCGGAACCGAAATCCCAGCCTCCCCTTTTAAGGTAGTTACCTCCACACTCGATCCTAATACTAAAAAAATTATTGAACAAAACAATTTCACCAATCAATATTTAAGTACGCTAGGTTCTCAATTAGACAAAATAAAATCCAAACTTGACGCTTCCACCCCTGGGACAAAAACTATTGATTATCCTCTAATCAAGCTTCCTACAAAACGTCAAGGACTACCTAACAAACCAAGCACAAGCGACTCCTCTGCCCAAATTGATAAATTGTTAAAAGCCTTAAAATCACAACTAATCAAGGACAAAAAAAACCTCACATTTCTCAATTTTGATTCTCATAATGATACTGATAACTCTGAAACCTCATCTGAAGAAGATACAGATAACAATATACGCAAGTTAGAAAATGCCTTTGAGATCAATAGGATCACACATCGACCAATTAACCCTACCAATATTACGTAAAATTGGTATACCCAACCCACTCCTGTCGATATTCAATATGAAGAAAGAATCTTCCAAAACCAATTTTCTGTATCATCTAAAAAAATCTATGAATGGAATATTGATGGAGTCTCTGAACAAGAAATTTTAAACAAATTAAACCATCTTTCTATGACAGCCAATAGTTACCTTACACATCACAATATGCCTCAACCCGATATTGTAGAATTACTAGCCTCTAGATTTTCAGGCATGTTAAGAAATTGGTGGGATAAACATCTTACCCAAGAAGCAAGAGATAATATTACACATGCAGTCCAAAAAACAGAAGATGGAACCCCTATTTTTAATGAAGAAATTGGCTTCGAACTCCCTGATGGAGTCAATACATTAATTTACACAATTATAGATAATTTAATTGGCAAACCAAGTGACATTACTTCTAGAATTCATGATCAACTTAGTAACCTTAGATGTCCTACATTAAGTGATTTTAGATGGTACAAAGATACTTTCTTGTCACGTGTTATGCTACGTGAAGATAGTAATAAACCATTTTGGAAAGAAAAATTTATTAATGGATTGCCCAGCCTTTTCTCTCATAAAATACGCACAGAACTTAATAACACAACTGGTGTTATTGAATATGACAGTCTAACCTATGGTAATATTATTAGTCTAATCCAGAAAGTAGGACTCAAAATGTGTATAGATATGAAAATTAATAATCAGCTTAGTAAAGATAAAAACAAGACTAAATATGAAATGGGCACATTCTGCCAACAATATGGATTACCCCCAATTGCACCATCTCGGCAAACAAATAATTCAAAACAAACAAAATCCTTCCCAAAACGATATACTCGTCCTTATAAAAGATATAATAAAAAATTCCAACATAATGAATTCTATGATAAACAAAAGTTTAAAAATAACAAAAAATATACGAGGAAAACAAAACCTTTTGAGAAGAATAATAAAATTGATCTAACTAAAGTTACATGTTATAAGTGTAGTAAGAAAGGTTACTACGCGAGAAATTGTCCTGTAAAAAATAAAATTAATCAGCTAGAAATCCCTGATGAAACTAAACAACAAATTTACACAATTCTTGAGTTAAAAAACACAAGTGACAGTGATACTGAAATTGAATCTAGTTCCTCTACTGAATCTTCTGCCTCTTGTCCCAGTTCACCTGATATTAGTTTTGGGTGCAAAGATAGTTGTTGTACAAAAACAGTCAATATGTTAAATCGACACTAACATAAAACCCTTAGGGCCTGTTTGGTAGAGCTGTGTTTGTGTTTGTGTTGAAATAAACAAAAAACAGGTTTTTAGTTTTTTTGTTTATTCATCCAAAAACATAAGTATGTTTGGTAGTGATGTTTTTTGGGTTAAAATTAAAAAATTAAAAATCAATAATTAATAATATAAATAATAAATAAAATATAATATAATAATAATAATAAATGAATACAATAATAATAAATAAATATAATAATAAAAAAATGGACTAAACAATAAATAATAATAATAAATTAATAAAATAAATAATAAATTACATAAAACATATTTAAAAATATAATAAAAATAATAAATAATAAACAAAATGAAATAAATAATAATAAAAAATAAATAAATACAATAATAAATATATATATAATAATAATAAATGGACTAAATAATAAATAATAATAATAAATTAATAAAAATAATAATAAATTACATAAAACATATTTAAAAATATAATAAAAATAATAAATAATAAACAAAATGAAATAAATAATAATAAAAAATAAATAAATACAATAATAAATATATATATATAATAATAATAAATGGACTAAATAATAAATAATAATAATAAATTAATAAAATAAATAATAAATTACATAAAACATATTTAAAAATATAATAAAAATAATAAATAATAAACAAAATGAAATAAATAAAAATAAAAAATAAATAAATACAATAATAAATATATATATATATAATAATAATAAATGGACTAAATAATAAATAATAATAATAAATTAATAAAATAAATAATAAATTACATAAAATATATTTAAAAATATATTAAAAATAATAAATTATAAACAAAATGAAATAAATAATAATAATAAATAAATATAATAATAATAAATAAATATAATAATAAATAATAAGTAAATATAATAACAAATAAATACTTCATAATAATAATAAAAAATGAGTATAATAATAATAAATTAATATTAAATTAATAAAAAAATATTTTTAAATAATTAAAAATGAATAAATAATTTATAAATAAAATGAATTAAATAATGAAATAATAATAAATAAATAAATAGAATATATTTATAAATTAATATATAAATTAATAAACAATAATATAAATAATAATTTAATAATATAAATAATAAAATATATTATAAAATGAAGAAATAAAAAAAAAGAAAAATAATAATACATAAATAAATATTATAATAAATAATAAATAAATAGTAAGACCAAATTCATTTTTATAAATAGTGGAGTGAAAAAACACCAAATTTTGGTTTTTTCATTTTGTACTAAAAGAGGCAAGTGTTTGTTTAATGTGGTTTGGAAACACAAACATAAAAATCCAACCAAACATGTGTTTTAAACCAAAACACACAAACAGAAACAGAAACCCTTCAACCAAACAGGCCCTTAATGTTCTCACCAAGGCAGAAGAACAACAGCATCTTCTGCTAGACCTCATAAGTAAAGTTGAAGACCCAGATTTAAAAAATTCTTATCTTTAAAAGCTTACTAGATTACTCACCATAAACAAAGATACTCAACCCCCTACAATAAACAAACCAAATTTTAGTCTTCACAAAATTCTTGAACGTTTTACTCCTAAAAAAGAAGTCACTATACAAGACCTCCAAGCAGAAGTCAACATCGTTAAACAAGAAATCAAAACCCTGAAAAATGAAAATCATGATATAAAATCCCTCTTTCACACCCAACGCAAAGATCTAGTTAAAACTTCACACCAATTTTCAGTTTCTGATTCCTCTTCCTCTGACAGTAATGAAGATAATGACAACACAAATCCTTTTCAAAGTACTGAAGAGGAAACCAATGGTTTGAATCTAATTAACCGAACCTCATTTAAAAAATGGAAAATAAAAGTCACATTAGTTATTAATAAGGAATACCAAAAAACTGTCATTGCTCTAGTTGACTCTGGAGCTGATCTTACCTGTATACAAAAAGGTCTGATTCCTAGCAAATACTATGAAAAAACAAATGAGAAACTCAGTTTTGCTAATGGTAATGTGATGAAAATCAAGTATGAATTATCTAAAGCTCATATTTGTCAAGATAATGTCTGTTTTAAAACTACATTTGTCCTAGTAAAAAATATAACTGATACAGTCATCCTTGGCCTTCCATTTTTATATCTTCTTTACCCATTTACCATAAATAATGATGGTCTCTCTACAACACATTTTGGTCAAAATATTACTTTTCCTTTTTTGCAAAAATCTTCTAGTAAAAAACTCGAAAGCATCATTGATTTTTCAGTCTCTAAAAATATTTACATTCTCCATCATAAAGAACGACATTTAAATTTTTTAAAAGAAGAAATAATTCACAAACGAATAGAAACACAATTAAGAAACCGTATCCTTCAAAATCAGATAAAACAATACGAAAATAAACTTATTCAAGAAATATGTTCGGAACTACCCAATGCTTTTTGGCATAGAAAACAACATATTGTTAGTCTTCCTTACATCAAATCCTTCACTAATAAAAATATTTCAACTAAAGCACGACCAATTCATATGAATGTTGAAGTCTTAGAATTCTGTAAAAAAGATATCCATGACCTTCTTCAAAAGAAAATCATACGTCACAGCAAATCACATTGGTTTTGCTCAGCTTTTTATGTTCAGAAAAATTCCGAAATAGAACGAGGGGTACCACGTCTAGTCATTAATTACAAGTCTCTTAATCAAGTCCTTGAATGAATATGATATCATATCCCTAACAAGAGAGATTTAATTAATTGATTAGGACAAACAACCATTTTCTCCAAATTTGACCTTAAGTCCGGCTTCTGGCAAATTCAGATTACAGAAAAAGATAAGTACAAAACTGCATTCACTACACCTTTCGGCCATTACGAATGGAATGGAATGCCCTTTGGCCTTAAGAATGCCCCAAGTGAATTCTAAAATATTATGAATGATATTTTCAATCCTTTCAGTCATTTTTCCATAGTCTACATTGATGATGTTCTTATCTTTTCCAATAGCATTGAAGCTCATTGGAAACATCTTAATTCTTTCTTCCACACCATAAAAATCAATGGTTTAGTCATCTCTGCTTCTAAGATAAAACTTTTTCAAACCAAAGTTAGATTTCTTGGTTATGATATATCTCAAGGACAATTCCATCCAATCAGTCGTTCCATAGACCAGACCAAATTCTTGATAAAACCCAGTTACAACGTTTCCTTGGTTCTTTAAATTACATTGCTGAATTTTACAAAGATCTTAGAAAACAATGTAAACCACTCTTCGATCGTTTACAGTCAAACCCCCCTCCATGGACTGATATTCATACCACTATAGTTAGAGACATTAAAAAATATGTCAAAATTCTTCCTTGCTTAGGAATTCCTTCAGTTAACTCTTTCAAAATCATTGAAACCGATGCCTCCAACATTGGTTATGGAGGCATTTTAAAACAAAAACTCTCCCCTACTTCTCCAGAACAGCTTGTTCGTTTCCATTCTGGAGCATGGAACAAAACACAAAGTAATTATAGCACTATTAAACAAGAAATTCTTGCAATTGTTCTATGTATCAGTAAATTCCAAGATGATATTTTAAATCAAAAATTTTTACTTCGAGTTGATTGTAAAAGTGCCAAATATGTTTTAGAAAAAGATGTTAAAAATATAGCTGCTAAGCATATTTTTGCCAGATGGCAGTCTATTTTAAGCATTTTCCAATTTGATATCGAATACATTCGTGGATGTGACAATTCAATCCCAGATTTTCTTACCAGAGAATTTTTGCAGAACCCTGATGGCAAACAGACAACCACAACCACGTCCCAGATGAGGGATCCCTCCGGTCAGACCTCCTCCCTTAGTAAAAACTGAACCCTCTACTTCCCTCGTTTTAGTAAACAAGTTCACAAGCTTAGGGATTCCCTTAGGTCCTCGTCCTACCTTTATTTCAGCTCTAACAACTCCACATGATCCTTTCACCATCCATGCCCTAGTCACAAGTACTCCACCTCTCCCCAGATACAACCCTCCAGGAAGATCAGAATATCTTCAAAAAAACTTACCATACCCTTTTCCACATCGAATCTCATTTTTCTCACACAAATAATCCAATTGCCCTAGTAAGACAGTTTTTCCCCCCAAATTCTTATTGGATACCACACACCCCTAGTCACAACTTGCAATATTACAGAGATATCCTCTACCAAACCAATTTTGTCTTCATCAAACCTGTCCCTGATCGCAATGATCCAACCAAAGTTATTTACCACTCCTTGTACATTTTGAGAGTTGTCTCCCTCAAAGAGTGGGGAAAACATCCATTTGAAACCAAAAAGTTAGATAACTCACTCTCATTCACCTACTATGACTACATTGATGCCTGGTTCAAAATTTTCCTTTTTCAAACCGAAACTTTTAGTCATTCTTGGTTCGTCAATTTTGATAGTAAATTTAACAGTCAACTCCCTTCTTGGTTTGTTAAATGGTGGAATAACCATGGCCCAGACGACGATGTGATCCCTGAAATCCTCTGGGAACAAATCAACTATTTTGAAACCAAGTTCAAAATCCCTTCCTATGATCATCAATTCCCCCTACTACTAATTTTTGCCAAAAAATACAAAATCCCTTGGATCTTCAAATGGCATTACAGCCTTAAAGGTGATATTGGCACAGTATGTAGAGTCCATTATACCAAATGGTGGGATCCTTTCAAAATCGAAATAATCATTCAACAAGTCCAACTAGAATTTCCAAAATAAGTTTCTCAGCCACTCAAGGCTAGCCCAGTCACACAAGTCATTGAATCAGCACAGTCAAGCTCCTCTACAAAAACCGCAGTCAAGAAATCAGCCTCCAAGAAGTCATCCTCCAAAGCAAAGCTCAAAGAAAAAATGGAAAAGCTCCTTGCCCAAATAGGAGGAGATTCAAGCAGTAATGAAGAAGATGGATCGTCTACAGAATCCAAATACAGGTCATACCAGGATGCCCAAAATCCCTTTGATCTGTCAAAAAATTAAGAAAAAAGAACACAGTCAAGCTCAAGTCAACATATACAAAAAAGGCACAAAAAGACGAGAATAGTGAATAGTAAATTTGACTTTTTTGCTACGGTTATAATAATATATATAAAATAATATTATTATATATATATTAAATATATATATAATAATATATAAATTCAAAAATAATATATATATAAAGATATATAAAATTAAAAAATATTATATATTAATAATATATAGAATAATATATATTTATAATAATATATATAAAATAATTTTATTAAATATATATATAATATTTTTAAATATATTTAATAATATATAAAGTTATATACATAAAATAATATATAAACTAATATATATAAAGTTTTTGTTTTTTCAGACCAGACCAGAAAACCAGACCGCTTATCAAACAGAGTTTTAGATTCAAGACAAGACCAGACTAGATCAGACAAACAAAACAAAACCAGACAAAACCACTTTCCAAACGGCCGCCTCACATTTGACCGTTCCTCAACACAGGGCCTATATGCATGTTGCGAAAAATTTTTGATGGCTTGTTAGTTAGTAATTTGTATGCAGTCTTTTATTATTAAAGGGGAGTCTTTTTTCCTTCCTTTATGTAGATCATCCTTTATTTGCGTTCCCCCCTAAAGTTTTTGTTCAATGGGATTCATTCATGTCACCCCGGAGATTTGATGTGCAAGGTAAAGAAAAGAAATCATAAACTGACCCAAAGATCGAAGAGAAACCAACTCCGAAACTCAAACACCAATTAAGGTTGTTTGGGAGTTTGTCCGGAATCGGAAGTGCTACCTAATATTAATAAATAATTCTGTTTAATTTTAAAACATAAATTACATATTTATAATACAACAAAAATATGTTTAGAATAAGATAGTCAGAATCGGAATTTTAGGTAGAATCGTTTTGGGATCCGTAGAATCGAAATCGTAAGATTCTAGTAACTCATATTAATTTTTTAAAAAAATATTAATAATTAAATGTTTAATTTAAAAGTCTAAATCATATTAGAATTTTTGAAATTTTCTAATACATTGGCCCTTTAAATATTTTCACATAAATTTAGGTCATATATTGGGATATTAAACTAAATCATAAAGTTTTTGGGCATTTCATATAAACGCGAAACCATTAAATCATTATAAAAATGTAGTAAAATCGTAAAATTGTACACAATCGTAACAGAATTGTAGAATCGTAAGATTTTATCAGGTATAATCGGGATTCTAACTACCTTGATTTAGAATATAACACAAAATATGGATGAAAAAAAAAAAAAAGATTTTAGGCCTGTAAATGTCTTCTCATAAGTTTGGGTAACATATTGGGAATTGTTAAGATTTTGAGTCATTTTCATATGGAGCACATAGTCCTTAAATTATTATTTCAGCCCAAAACATTTTAAAATATATATAATTAAAATTATGATAAAATCGTAAAATCATAAAAATTTACCGCTATTTTAACAACCATGTCATTAGTGACAGCAACACCAATGAAGCAAAATGTAACAAACGGTAGCATGTTTAAATTTCTAGCAAAGGCCTCATCCAAACCCTATAAGAGAAATAACTTTTCCTTCATTCACACAGAAACCAAAGCAAACACTAGTTAACTTTTTACCTCTTCATTCTCTCAGAGTTGAACCAGTGGAGATATTATAAAATTGGGAAAATATCACTTACCTCCCGTGAGGTTTGGTAATATTGCACGCGATATTTTTTAGTTTTCAAATATATTAGTTATTTTCCTTGAGGATGTAAAATTACAAAATAACCCTCAATAAACCCCCTAGACTATTGAATTTTCACATTGCCCCCACCCTAATGGGTAAATTATAGTCTCACCCCCTAAAATTCTAAAAAGTATTTAAAATTTAAAAATATATATATAATTCGAAAAAAATATATAAAATTCAAATATATATATAATTCGAAAAAAATATATAAAATTCAAATATATATAATTTGGAAAAAATATATAAATTTTGAAAAATATATAAAAATTGAAAAAACATATAAATTTCGAAAAACATATATAAATTTTGAAATATATATATAAAATTTGAAACAAATATACAAATTCAAAAAAATATATATAAAATTAGAAAAAATATATAAAATTCGGAAAAAGTATATAAATTCGAAATGGGTTAATTTGCAAGTTCAAACATGCATATATTTGTAGATGCTACATTACAGGAAGGTGTTCCAATGTTTGTTGTGCAGAGGGTGCGAAGTTTATCAAATTCTAAACACTTCTTTTTCTAATAAATATGATGGGTTCTGCTAGCTATTATGCAGTTTTTTGCTTGGAAGATTGAACCATCAAAATTTCAAATTTTATATATATTTTTCTAAATTTTATATGTTTTGCGAAATTTATATATTTTTTAATTTTATATATACATTTCAAATTTTATATATTTGTTTTGAATTTTATATATATATATTGAAATTTATATATGTTTTTTGAAATTTACACATTTTTTTCGGAGTTTTATATATATATAGAATTTTATATATTTATTTTGAATTATATATATATTTTTTGAAATTTATAATTTTTTTCTATTTTTATATTTTTTTCAAATTTTATATATATTTTCCAAATTTTATATATATTTTTTCAAATTATATATATTTTTTAAAATTTTAAATACTTTTTTGAATTTTAGGGGGTGAAATTGTAATTTACCCATTACGGTGGGGCAATGTGAAATTCAATAGTTTAAAGGGTGAAACTGTAATATGAATTTGAGGGGTATTTAGGGTACTTTATCCCTTTGACCACTTTGGATGGAGGGGGTAAAAGTGATAGATAGAGCTAACTTGGAAGGAGGTAATTGATATATTTGAAAACTAAGGAGTACCGCGTGTAATATGATCAAACCTCAAGGAAGGTAAATGATATTCTCCATATAAAATTTAGCTTATTCTCTGAATATAGATAAATAGCTTATTCTCAAGGGACTATAAGTATAAGAATTCAATGTATTAAAAACAATGTGCTTCAATTAATATTTCTAAATACGGCATTATTTGGAAAGAACACATGTTTCACAATTTCTCAATAAATTCAATAGGCACAAAAAAAAACATTTCGAAACAAAATAAGATAATAGACTTAATCATTATTCCATCACATTACTAAATCTTTAGTACCATTATTATTATTAAATATGTTTTTTTGAAATGGAAGCATTTAGTATTAAGAAACAAAACCTAAGCCAATACAAAAGAGATGGGGCAAATCTCACACCTACACTTATTACTAGTGTTGCACATAAAACCGAAAAAATCGAAAAACCGAACCGAACCGAACCGAAACCGGAGGTTCGGTTTGGTTTTAAGATGATTCGGTTCGGTTATGATTTTCAATAAATGAAAAATCGATTTTTTCGGTTCGGTTACGGTTTTAGTTGGTAAAAAACCGAAAAAAACCGAACTGAACCAGTTTTAAATAAATCATAATATTTTATATTATATATGTATGTATTTAATAATACAATATATCCTACTGGTACAATCATATTCAGCAATCAGGTAGTTTGAACTTTGTTATTGATATAAGAGTATATTTCGTAATAATTGATGAAACATCAACCTCATTTATTACATTTACCACACCATTGACTAGGTATAAAAGCAAACAATTAACCTAGCTGGCTACACAAAGCAGCCACCCCCTCTCACACTCTCTCAGGTCTCAATCTGCCCTAACTCCATTTCAGTAAAGTAACTCAAAGGGGATCGATCTCATTTCTTAGATTGGCGATTTGCTTTGCTTTTCTGGTAGCTCTCTCTCTCTCTCTCTCTATATATATATATATATATATATATCTCAACTCAAGTATGGCTTCATGGTTATCATCATCTATGGCTTCATGAGGTTCATCATCTTCTTCAATCAAGGTACTTGATGGAATCTGGGGGGAAAAGAATATTTGGTGGTTATAACTATAGAGCCTAATAATACCTCTGTTTGTGTTTGTGTTGGTCTTTTACTTGCAAACTATTAATAATGTCTCAACATTAAAGGACTTTCCATGTGGCCTTGATAGAGCCTAATAATATTCTCAGTTTATCTTGATTGATTGTTTATTCAGAACATTTGTTGATCTTGAACTAGTGTTTGCTTTGCTTTTGAACTCTAGATTTTTACAGTCTACATGAGTTATATTTGTTGATGCTATAGTGTTTCTTGTATTGATTTTAATTTTACTGATTTAATTTACTTCTACAAACAGTATAACTGCAATCCTTTGAAAGATTGGGCTATAGTAATCCCTCATTTCTACCTTTGGAATGACACTTCTCATTCTAAGCAATTGATAGAGGGTATTGATCCCACTAGCAGTTTTAGCTTCCTTTTTTTGAAATTTACTTATTGAGGTCACTACTAAATTACTAATAGATATAAAATGGAATTTTACCATATGATCACTTTATGCATATTTTCCAATTTGTCTAAATTGTCTTCCTTAAACAGAATGAGATTCCACATATCATCCCACAATACAATCTTTACTTTATATTTTCCAAATCAGTTGGTATAAAAATATTTATTTTATACTTTTAATTCAATACTTAATTATATTCATAGTCAAAAAAGTTTAACAGTTGGAGTAAGAGTAGTATTACTTTAAATACACATGAAAGGATACCTAGGAGAGCTTTACAGTATATGCGTGTGTGTGTGTGTCTCCCCTATTATTATTTCTTTTGATCATATTATTTTATTTGATATAGCTAAAACTTAATTATGTTTCCCCTGTTATATTATATTGATATAATTATTTCTCTAATTTCAGATGGAAAGTGAACCAAGTCGCAGAGAATATCATAATGAGATTCTTTCAAGTAAGTTTCCTAACCTATTGTTACTGACATAACTTCTGATACTGAATCTGAAAAGGACCACAATGTAGCCACTACTAAACAAAAGTCACGTTCTCTAGTGTGGCAGCATTTCACTAAACTTTTTGTTGATGGGAAACCAAAAGGGGCAAAATGCAATTACTGCAAAGAAAATTTTAAATACAAATGTGTGAATGGGACTTCTATCTTGAGAAATCATATTAAGAAATGTTTGAAATGCCCAAAAAATAAAGACAAGAAACAAAAAGTTTTACTTTTTCAATCGGGGTCACAAGAAGATAGCAGTAGCCTTGGTGTTTGGAGTTTTAACCAAGAACTTTGTAGAGATGCCTTAATAAAATGATAATTATCGATGAACAACCTTTTAGAATTGTGGAGCTTGAAGATTTTCACAACTTTTGTAGTGTTTTGCAACCTAAATTTAAACTTATGTCACGCAGTATAGTGGTAAGGGATTGTTATGCCTTGTATCTTAGGGAGAAAATGAAGTTGAAAAATTTATTAAGGAAACCGAATCAAAGAGTTTGCCTCACTACAGATTGTTGGACCTCGTTACAAAATTTGTCTTACATGTGTCTTACTGCCCACTTTATCGATAGTGATTGGAAATTGCACAAAAGAATTATAAATTTTTGTACAATTACTAGTCATAAAGGTGAGGCAATTGCTCGAGGTGTGGAAGACTGTTTGATTGAATGGGGGATAGAGAAACTAGGTACCCTTACTGTGGATAATGCAAGTTCTAATGATGTTGCTATTGAGCATTTAAAGAGAAGGCTTTTGAATAACGGTGACACTTTCATATTAAGTGGGGAGTTTTTTCATGTAAGGTGTTGTGCACATATATTAAATTTGGTTGTGAGAGATGGATTAACTAAATTAAAAAATGAGGTAATTCGAATTCGGAGAGCTGTGAAATATGTTAAGAGTTCCCCACAAAGAAACAATCTTTTAAGGCATGTGCAGAAAAAGTAAAGATTTCAAGTAAAAGTTTTCTGAGTTTAGATGTTACAACTAGGTGGAACTCCACTTATTTAATGCTAGAGGCAGCAATAAAGTTTCAGAAAACATTTGAGAGATTAGAAGATGATGATGATAACTTCACGTTAGAACTTTGTGATATTGAGGAAGGGGATATCAAGGGACCTCCTATGGCTGTTGATTGGGATAATGCTCGATATTTTACTCAAATATTGAAAAAGTTCTATGATGCCACTGTTCGCTTGTCAGGTTCTTTATATGTCATTTCTAATATGTTCTTTCATGAAATATGTGGCATTCAAAGTAGCTTAATTGAATGGGCAAATAGTTCTGATCCGTGTTTATGTGCCATGGCAAGAAAAATGAGAATTAAGTTTGTTAAATATTGGGGAAATATTGAAAAGTTGAATATACTTGTTTATGTTGCGGTTGTATTAGATCATCGTTGTAAAGTGAAATATGTCAAGTTTTGTTTGACCAAAATTCACAGTGTTGAGAAGGTAAAAATGATCATAGAAAAGATAATAAAGGCATTGAGACGTCTTTTTGAATAATATGAAAGTGTTGGGTTGGTTGGTTCATCATCAAGTCAAACTCGGATTATGGAAGTTGATGATGAACAATCGGGTGAATCTGGTGATTTTGCATCGCTATTAGAGTTTGAAAGGCATATGGAGCAAGAAGAAAATGATGGAAGTAAATCGGAAGTTGATAAATATTTGGAAGAACCATGTGAGAAAAACAATCCAAAATTTGATGTTTTGAATTGGTGGAAGATAAATGGTGTGAAGTATAAGGTTATTTCTCAAGTTGCAAGGGATGTGTTGGCCATTCCCGTCTCTACTGTTGCTTCCGAATTTGCTTTTAGTACGGGAGGTCGTGTTCTTGATCGATTTCGTAGCAATCTTTCTCCCAAATTTGTGGAATGCTTAATTTGTGCACAAGATTGGTTGCGTGATTCGACACTTCCAATTCAAGTGGAAGAGAAGATGGATGAAATTGTTGCAGTTAAACCGACAACAATATGAGAAAACACGTAAGTGATTACAAATATACAAGCTGATATGTCCACTTAAAGTATTTGATATACAAGCTGATATGTTCACTTAAAGCATTTGATCATTTTGTATTTGATATGTTCACTGGTGTGCAGAGACCAGTTGACCAGCTGATTATACAAGTTGATTATTTATTTTCAGCAATGCTTTGGACCGTGAGATAGCAGGGGACCAGTGGTGTGCAACACAACAGACTTAGAAAACATATTTTGAAAGTCACTGTGTAACTAGTGTTGAAACATGGATTTGATTTTGTGTTGAGAACATATTTTGTGTTTGTAATAGTTAAAACATGAACTATTTTATGTAATTCAGTTTATGTTTTTATTTATATTATCTTTTGAATTATGTTGTTATTTTTTTTTGTAAGGCAATTATAAAAACCGAAACCGAACCGAAAAAAATGGTTTGGTTTGGTACGGTTTCTTTTACTAACGGTTTGGTTACGGTTTTCATTTTTAGAAAACCGAAAATAATGGTTAGGTTACGGTTTCGGTCAAAACCGAAACCGAACCGGTTTTGAACAACCCTACTTATTACAAGAGTTCTCTGTACCAATCAAACCTAGGACTAAAAGGAAAATAATTCAAATGACAACAATACCAAACAGAGCTCAGGCTTTTTTGATCTTCCATATGATGTCGAAGAATGAGGGAACTTTTTTATGAGCAAAATTAAAGATAGAAATAATCTTAATAGAAAAGTCAAGTACTAAATATGGCACCACTAATCACGGACTCGTCATCTATTTACGTATATATATATATATATATATATAAATTTCAGAACAGCTTGAAGATGAAGTGATCGTCAAAGAGTCAGTGGTTACCAACCAAACCAAAAAGTGAGTTTAGTTATATAGCATAACTTGGAACACACACACAGGACCTCTAAGGGTCTGTTTGGTAGAGCTGTGTTTGTGTTTGTGTTTGTGTTGAAATAAACAAAAAACAGGTTTTTGATTTTTTGTTTATTCATCCTAAAACATAAGTATGTTTGGTAGTGATGTTTTTTGGGTTGAAATTAAAAAATTAAAAATCAATAATTAATAATATAAATAATAAATAAAATATAATATAATAATAATAATAAATGAATACAATAATAATAAATAAATATAATAATAAAAAATGGACTAAACAATAAATAATAATAATAAATTAATAAAATAAATAATAAATTACATAAAACATATTTAAAAATATAATAAAAATAATAAATAATAAACAAAATGAAATAAATAATAATAAAAAATAAATAAATACAATAATAAATATATATATATAATAATAATAAATGGACTAAATAATAAATAATAATAATAAATTACATAAAACATATTTAAAAATATAATAAAAATAATAAATAATAAACAAAATGAAATAAATAATAATAAAAAATAAATAAATACAATAATAAATATATATATATAATAATAATAAATGGACTAAATAATAAATAATAATAATAAATTAATAAAATAAATAATAAATTACATAAAACATATTTAAAAATATAATAAAAATAATAAATAATAAACAAAATGAAATAAATAATAATAAAAAATAAATATAATAATAAATAATAAGTAAATATAATAACAAATAAATACTTCATAATAATAATAAAAAATGAGTATAATAATAATAAATTAATATTAAATTAATAAAAATATATTTTTAAATAATTAAAAATGAATAAATAATTTATAAATAAAATGAATTAAATAATGAAATAATAATAAATAAATAAATAGAATATATTTATAAATTAATATATAAATTAATAAACAATAATATAAATAATAATTTAATAATATAAATAATAAAATAATAAAATATATTATAAAATGAAGAAATAATAAAAAAAGAAAAATAATAATACATAAATAAATATTATAATAAATAATAAATAAATAGTAAGACCAAATTCATTTTTATAAATAGTGGAGTGAAAAAACACCAAATTTTTGTTTTTTCATTTTGTACTAAAAGAGGCAAGTGTTTGTTTAATGTGGTTTGAAAACACAAACATAAAAATCCAACCAAACATGTGTTTTAAACCAAAACACACAAACAGAAACAGAAACCCTTCAACCAAACATGCCTAATAGTTCACCACCACTCATCTCATCTCATCATCAGCATTACAATCATTCATTTTTTGGGTCCCACAAATTGTAAGCCATTTTCCGTGTTTTTTCACTTTGCTTGTTGGCCAAATCAGCAATATCTTCTCACTTTGACACATTTACATTTCTCTCCCTCCACCTCAATGATCCACACACAATTCAAAGTCTACCCAAATATATATATATATATATATCTCCTTCATATAGTTATATGCGATCCTCTCATTGCTCCTTTAAAGTCTCAAATCTCAATCTACAAGTATACCAATTCTGTCCCCACTCTCCACCCCTCTCTCTCTCTCTCTCACTCACACACATACAAATCTCTCCCTTACTCTCTCTCTTCTCACACTAGCACACATGAACAAAATACGTCATTTTTTCATTTATTTCTGTATTTAACTTCTTCTTTTTTGAAAGCATATTTATGAGCTTAAATTATTTCTCACCCTCAAGTTCGAATATATTCATCCAGTTTAATATATTTTTTGTCAAAAACTCAACTGTTGTATCACACAAATCGACATAAACATATTCTTCGATTTCATTTGCCTAGTTAAATAAAATACACACTTATCTTCGACAAAGTTGGAATTAAAATGGAATTAAAATTGAGAGTTATAGTTAACTTGATTTTGCTAACGTGCACCTCATGGTGCATTCACTCGTTGGAGGAAGTGAGGCTTCTGGTCAACATGACTCTGGTTCGCAACGCTTCCGCAAAAGGAGCTGGTAAGCCTGCAATCATATATAAATGTATCTATACATTGATACAGATATATATATATATAATTTTGTTTTCTTCTTGTTTTCTAACATTTGTTATCGTTTATAGTTTGCTTGGATGGAAGCTTGCCAGCTTATCATCTTGACAGAGGCCGGGGCGCCGGAGCACGCAATTGGCTTCTACAGTTTGAGGTAATTTTTTTATGTGCATCACATTTCAAAATAAAATATTTGATGAATCACTAACGAATCATTTACACAAGTTCATTCTAAAATTTGAAATTTCTACATGTTTTACATCTCTATTTGAAATTTGTGCATGTTTTGCGTCCTTTTTATAATTATTTGTTGCAGCAGTAATATCACCTTATCATATTAATTTTTATTGATAGGTGTAATATATATTAAAAGACCGTTAAGAAACATCTAATTATTAAAATTAAATATTATAAATATTCTGATTTTTGTTGATAGGTGTAATATATATTAAAAGACTATTAAGAGACATCTAATTATTAAAATTAAATATTATATATATTCTGTATAGGCAATTAGGCTATTATTCGATTAATCACGAAAAGACATATTCAGATGCGAGAAGATTAAAATTAAATAATAAATACACTTTGCATATATAATTACACAACCACTGTTATTCGATCAATCATTGAAAGACAATTTCAAATGTAAATGCATTAAAAAATTCCAATACTAAAATTGAATATTATACATAATTTGCAATTCCAATTTCATTAATTGATTTGATAATTCTACACTATACATGGTATCCTGGATTACTTAATAAATGTTTTTTCATTTCACCCCAATTTTTTTTTTGTTGTCCACTAATCGTGTGCCAAAACATAATGATCTGTTAAAATTGATGAGTTTATCTACGTGTCGATATGTTAGTGGTGCTGATCTAAAAAGAGTATTATTTGGGGATACACCATAGGAGTTCCCAAAGTAATCTAAGGTTTTGCCTTTGCGGCCAAGGTGGGGCATGATTGACAAAGCGTCCTGTTTCGAATTAAATGCTTTATTCGTCGTTGCATGCACTTTGTCAGCCGATATAATGTGTGTATAAATATATATATATATATATATATCACATATATACATCTCCTATACAGATAATTCATACAAATCTTTCAAAGAAAAGTATTAAAGTATAATAAATATTTATTTATGAATAATTTCTCTAAATTTCAAATAAAGTCAATGTAATTTAAGTTTTAAATAAATATTTGAGTGTGTGTGGATAAACTCTAGAATGTGGATGGGGTTAAATGACAGATACATGTTATTATATTGTTCCAATGTTATAATATTGTGGATCAATATTATTTAAGAAGAATTATTGTCACAATCGTGATTGCACAAGCCCACCTCAATCACAATTTTGTTTTGTCCTAACATTTACTCGGGGGCGGCTTCAAGGGGTCATATGAATATGAAAAGAAACAAAACAAAAATAAAATAAGAATGAGGAAATAATGAAATTAGGTCGTATAAAGAAAAAAACTATGAAAAAAAAAAAGAATAATACTTGGTCATGTCTTGTCCTCTCCAGTATGTGTCCAAACCGTCCAATATAATTTGGGTCATCTCCGCTGATGTGATCCAATACAAATTGGACATGTGACTAAAATTTTTTTAAAAAAGAATTGGAACTAATTCCTGTTTTATAAATTTTATATATTTTCCATTTATAAAAATATTTAGCCACTTATCCAAGTTATATATTGTCAAAAAAAAATTGAGATCTACTTGCCTTAGACTATGTAAAAAGGAACTACTTCTTACATGTAATGTGGTTCAATAAAAAACTTATATGTGTCCTCAAATTTGAAAATAAAAAACATACACGTGTCATAAAATTTGAAAATATTTTTATTAGTTTCAAAATCTTTCCATGATCATAGATTTGCTATATATCCATAATTTTTTTAAGAATACAAGTATGATAATGTTTTTGAAAATTTAGGACACATATATGTTTTTTATTGGACCGTATCACATGTAGGGTGTGTTTGATTCGCGATTTGGTTTTGGTTTTTTTGGTTTGGTTTCATATTTTTGAGACCAAACCATGTTTGGGAAGGTTGGTTTCTCAAAAATGAAACTAAACCACCAAGACTAAAACCCCCAAAAATCAAATTTTTGAAACCAACAAAAAGTTAATTTTTGTAATTTTGTTTCACTTCCACCAACACCACAAGCTGCCACCGCCGCCACATTAAATTTAATGTAACGGTATATATGTGTGTATATATACAATTTAATTGAATATATATATATAATTTAATTGAATATATATATATACAATAAAATTTGGAACCAAACCAGACTGCTTTCCAAACAGACCCGTAAGGAGAAATTCTTTCTTATATGACCCGAGACAAACATTGCCCAAAAAATATTTAGAAGAGAGATTTAAAATAAGGAATTTTCTAAATAAAAAAATAGAAAACAATAAAATAAGCGAAGAATTAGAAAGATTTTAGGAGAGAAAAAATATTTATTGTTATGTTTCAACAATATATTGCATAAAATTTAAATTTGTGTTGAGTATTCAACATTTATTTGGAGTTTATACAATTATTTTATTTCTATTTTTCATTACTTTTATCTTGAAAGATTGTTCTTGTGGTTGACAGAAAAATTGATTAATTGTGATATAAAAACATCATAAATGAGTCATTTTTACTATAATTGTTCATGCTAGAGAGGACTTAAAACCTTTACCCTTTTATTTTCTCTATTGAAATTTATAGTATATTATGTGATCTGATTTGAATGATTGAGTGAATTACATCCCACGGAATCATAAGAAAATAATTCATGACCAACTGACATACTAGAATGGGAAATATACGGTTGAATCCATTTAATAGGTTTTAAGCATAATGTGAACAAAAAGATCTTGAATTATTGCACTTTTGTTATATATATATATATATATATATATATATATATATATATATAAATTATTTTAAATTTTCTACTTAAAATTTATTTAAACAACTCAAAATCATTATTAATCAATTCATAATAAAAATTATGCGATCATTCATGCAAGTCTTAATGACGAATATGTTGTTAAATTGGAATCTATTTTTCGTAATTAATTTATGATAATAGAAAAATTGCTTTAAGTGCAATTCAATAAGTACCGATATTATGATCGTTTACAATTAAAAATTGTCACATTATCATTTTCTAACTTAATATGATAGTTGAAGGAATTTATTCTACAAATCACAGTCTAGAATTACTATTTGTACATTTATTTTTATTTACCCCTTTTAAGAAATCGGTTGCATCAACAAGTAACAAAAAAACTCATCCTTCTATCTTTTTAAAGAAAGGGAATCAAACTTCCAACTTGAAAACCCGTGATGGGAAGGTATGACAGTGACAAATCCTTCTTCCCAGTAGTTCAATTTAGATTTTTTAATATTTTATTAATTTAAATTGATTAGTGTGTAATTTTTAATTTATTTTTAATAATATAATATTATAATGGATTCAATATTTGTCTAAAGTTAGTGTAAGAAGGGTAGTTGGAGAAAGTGAAAATTTAAATTACATTGATATTTTGGGACAAATAAAATTATAATAATAAATAATTAATATGAGAAGGAGATACTACGTAACAAAAATAAAATAAAAAAATGGTCACCTACTACAAAAAAAATTTCCCACTTGTCTTTATCAAATTATTAAATGCTAGTCCTAATTTTAGAAAGTTATGTGAAGTCTCTATCCTCTTATTTTCAAACGCTCATGCTTTAACTTGGTAAGCTATTGAGAATTTGAGGTCGCTCCTGTATATGGACCACATCTTCTCTGGTATCACATTCTTAGGCTCATTACGCACTGATACAGTGATACTCCCCCCGAGTCCATCGCCTGGAACTTTGTTGATAAGGGAAACTATTGAATGCCCGCTCCCTTTGTAACAGTTTTGAAAAATGTGGATATGTTATATACCATTGATATTATTTTTAAAATTAATATTATCCAAATTTATTTTATTATTATTGCGACCATGATCAAAATCGATATCGTGAAGAGATCATATTTTTTCGTCTTAATATATTGAAGAGGTCGGATAGATTGTAGTATTAGTATAGGTGATCGTCATAATTTTGATGAGAGTATAAAATATTGGGTTATTCCCACCGACATCCCCTTAAAGAGACCATAATCCCACAAGGACCCCCTCGATATTGAGTATTCCCACATGGATCCCCTCTGACAGACGGCCGTTAGGGTTATTGACGTTTTTATTGTGAAAATACTAATTTGCCCTTCGATATATATTTAAAAAAAGGGTGAATTGCAGTAGCACCCCCTAAAGTTTCACTTATTACATTAGGATAATATATAAAATATGAAATTACCCATATGCCCAAAATATATATATATTACGAAAATATATATATATATATTACGAAAATATATATATATTAGAAAAAATATATATCAAATTTGAAAAAATATATAAATTATAAAATTCAAAAATAATATATAAAATTTGAAAGAAATATTTAAAATTCAAAAAAATTATATAAAATCTGAAAATGCAAAAAATATATAAAATTAAAAAATATATATAAAATTTTGAAAAATTATATTAAAATCTGAAAATATATAAAAATTTAGAAAAAAATATATAAAAAGGGGAAAAATATATAGATTCAAAAAAATATTTAAATTTCAAAAAACATACCTAAATTATAAAGTTCAAAAATAATATATAAAATTTGAAAGAAATATTTAAAATTCAAAACAAATTGTATTAAATTTGAAAAATATATTTTAAAATTTGAAAAATATTATAAATTCGAAAATAAATATAATATTAAAAATATATATAAATTTCGAAATTATTTTGTTTTTCAAAAAAACATATTAAATTTTGAAAATAAATATAAAAATCACAAAAAACATAAAAATTTAAAACTATATATTAAATTTCGAAAAAAATTATAAAATCGAAAATAAATATAAAATAAAAAATATATATAAATTTTGATTTTTTTTAAAAAAACATATTAAATTCAAGACAAATATATAAAATTAAAAAAAAAACATATAAAATTCAAATAATATATATTAAATTTCGAAAATAATTATAAAATTCGAAAAAAACATAAAAAATTATAAAATTTGAAAATAAATATAAAATTCAAAATATATATATATATTAAATTTTGAAAAAAAAAACTAAATTCGAAAATAAATATAAAATTAAAAAAATATTTAAATTTTATTTAATTCTCTCTCTCTCTCTCTCTCTATACACACACACACACACACACACACACAGACACACACACACACACCTCCCTCCCTTTCTCTGCACACAGCGCACACACACATATATATATATACACACACATATATATATAGATCTATACATATATATATACACACACATATATATACGAATATATATATGTATATACGGGTATATACGGATATATATATATATACGGGTATATATATAACAGCTATATATATATATATACGGGTATATATATAACAGCTATATATATATATACGAGTATATATAGCAGAATATATATATATATATATATATATATGTATATGTGGGTATGCAATATATATAATTCCAATCTTCATTCTCTCTCCCAATTTCCCATTTCCAATTTCTCTATATATATAAATTAGGGTTAGGGTTTTGAGATACCCAAATTGAAGAAGAAGAAGGATATGTAGGTCATTTTATATCATTTTGAGGGCAAAATAGACAATTCACAGGGTGGTTAACGGCAGAATTTAACGGCGTGGAGACGGAGGGGGTCTTTGTGGGACAAAATTCAATTTTGAAGGGGTCTGATTGGGAATAGTGAATATCGAGGGGGTCTATGTGGGATTAGGGTATCTTTGAGGGGGTGTCAGTGGTATTTACCCTAAAACATTTAACATATATCAATTTTAAGTAATGACACATTTTAAAAATGGTATAAATGGAATGATACGTAATGTAAATTAGATGATAATTACCAACTTTGATATGTATATTTAATTTATTTAATTAATGAAAATGGAATGGTTCTTTAGTTATTGATCGGAGGGGTGTAACGCATTAGATGATACTACGAATTTTGATATTATACTTAATTTATTTGAAATGTGACTCATTTAATTAATGAAATTGAAATGTTTTCTTCAGGCCTTGATTCAAGGGGTTCATCATAACACATTACACATATATGTAAATAATTTACAATTTAATTTTGCTAATTGCAGTACGCGACTCACAGTCGCAGTTTTTATCGGTCAACATCGATACAGTTAAGACAACATTTATTAATACGGTTGATACCACATTTATTCATACAGTTCTAAATCAGTGACTGTTTTTAAAAAAAATTAAACTTTGTTATAAAAATAATAAAATATATTATTAATAATGAATATTTATGTAATATATATTTTTATGGCGACTAATTTTGTATATTATTCTAGATATATTACTTTATAGTAACGTATCAATATATATATATATATATATATATATATATATATTTGTGATAAAAATCTAAATTAGCGTTGCCAAAAAAGTTTTAATACTCTTTCCAATATATTTATTTTATTGATATTAAATTATAAATCAATTTCGAGTATGGTTAGATGGATCTGAATATTAAGAATTTCTAAAAATTAATGGAGAAATATATTATAGAAGAATAAAGATGGAAGAGTTAAAGCTAAATCTTAACTCTTAATAGTAATGCATTAACTCCTCTTAAATATATTTTTTGTATAAATATGTATTATTAATAATATATTTTATTATTTTTATAAGGTAGTTTAATTTTTATAAACAACTACTCACATTACAATTATATGAATAGATACTGTCTGAACAGTATAATAAATGCGGTATATCACAGTGGCGCCACTGCAATTAGCAGTTCTCTTGATACATCAGTGCTTTTAATGCACCGAGTAAAACAAGTATATGTAGAAAAAAGATTTATTGTAAATCACAGAGGGGGCCGACCTCTTGTTTCAGTCTCTCACCAATACTCTTAGGCACACTACCTTTTATGATACCAATATTACTCACTTCTAATCCTCAAAAAAAAAAATTACTCACTTATATGATATCAATAATATTATCCTAGTCTGATATATTATTATTGCTATCATAACTGAAACTAATACTGCGACGGCGAACCATACTTGCACGGTTATGCGAAATTATTTTGTTTTTAGTAAATGAAAAAATAAAAAAAGATTTGAGAGTTTAGAGTATGTACGTAGTGGGTAGATTAATAAGTACTAGATTACTGGAAAACAAAAACTAAGAACCTATTTTCTGTGGAACACTCTTTTGATGGTTTGTAACTCATAGATATATATATAATATTTTTCTGAAAATTAAAAAACAATCCAGAGTTGAGAAAATTGTAAAAGTGGAGTCATCACTTGACTCAAATTTGTGTCCAAGAGTGTCTTCATATCATGGTTATTCGTTTTATTTATTTATTTTGTATATGCATTATTATAATTTTTTATTTTCTGATTTATGAAAATGTTAATTTAAATTATAGGGTGGTGGATGGTGTAATACTATTAATTCGTGCCTAGAGAGAGCCAAAACGCGCCGTGGATCCACACGTTACATGAGCAAGAGGGAAGTCTTTTCTGGAATCCTCAGTAACAATGCTTCTCTAAATCCAGGTACATCATATTATATATATATAGTGTATATTTCATCTTATATCTTCCTTCGTTACTGCCCACATTTCACATATGATCAGATCGAAAAAACTATTATTTGAGATAAGAAAAAAATTAGGAAGTACCTTTCATTAACACCTAATCACCTCTAGCCCTTACCCCTTAATAGTTAATACCAACAACTCACATGGTGCTTGTTATTAACTTTACGATTATTTTTTTAAAAAAAAACTATTTTTGGTCTGGATTTTATTTGATATTCCAATATTATTATTTTGGAATATAAAAAAATACTATTTTTGGTCTGGATTTTATTTGATATTCCAATATTATTATTTTGGGATATTATGGGCAAAACGTGTAGTTCTAGTAAAAGTTGGTGTTATTGCATGACATTGACACATTGCACAGTGTCTATAGTGTGCATTTTCACTTGAGTAATGGCTTGAAGTGAAATAGACAGCTATTTCTCACTTTCTACCTATAGCTTTCACAAACCATACGTGCTGGCCTATTAAGCTTTCTTTTTGTCAGTTCCATTTCCACTTGTCACTAGAACTGTGAAAGGACACGAATCACCATTGCATATTTTGGGTGTTTGTTTTTTTGTGTCAACCAAATGGAGGGTCATAATGTCATTTCAATTGACATGTACTTGAAATATTTTACTGTGTTTGCCCCCAATAAATCACTAACAGGGTAAATTAAAAATATATATAATACGACACGCTCCGATATATTTATAAAAAATATATAATTATATATATATATACATATTATATTACACAAATATTTTAATTATTATTTAAATAATAATATCAAATAAACTTGTAAACAAAAAGAAACAAATAAGTTAAATGAAATGTGTGACATGTTCAAAATTCTTCATTCTACTACCATTCAAAAAATCAAATGCATCTTCTCTAACATCCGATATCTCTGTCTCTCCTTCATTATATTGTGAAAAGTTTCTTGATTAAAGACAAAGATTGAAATGCACAAATAACAAATTTTCGGCTCTTAGTGATGTAATTTTGTTCTTTTTCAAATAGTGGATAAATGAATTCCTCTCACAAGATGAGGAGAAACAAAAATGTTCAAGTATTTTCAAAACCAAATATTGGATTACGGGGGTGGAAGTTCTATAAGTGATCCACTAAATTATCCGCTCCATAAGTCATCTATCTTTCACGAAATCAACCTACTCATCGCGTGTCCAACACGCGAACACGCCGTGTCCTCCGAGTGTCCAACTTTTAAAAAATTCATGACACATTTTTTGATGTGTTGGACACATATTATTGGCGTGTCCGACACGGATACGATGGTCCTAGACAAAGTGTCCGTGCTTCCAAGATTTGCTCCTAAAGCCCCAATCAGATCCTCAATCATGGACTTCACTCATGCTTCAATATATTCCGTATTATTTTGTTAGTAACGTTTTTGAAAAACGATATTTTTTTAATATTATTTTTAAAATTTATATTTATCATGCTCCACCCATGTTCTTGTCTTATCATAAAAAGTAGTAAAATTATAGGGTAAATAGCTAAAAATACCCCTCAATTTTCTTCTCTTTCTCTACTATACCCCCTCAATTAATTATACCCCCCTCAACTTTCATTTTCTTGCACCATGGGTTTGCCCTCAAATTTTTTTACCCTTTTACCCTCCAAATTTTTTTTATTTCCACCTTACCTTTAATCATATCCTTACTATTATATTTCTTAATTCTTTAAATTACAAAAATATTATTTCTTTTAGTTACAATATTAATTATGCCATTTACCTTTAATATATTAGACTAAATATACTCTCAAATGTAATTTTTTTTTAATAAGTTCTAATTATTGTATTTGTAAATCAATTAACTTGATATTAAATTTTAGTTTGATTTAAATCATAAAAATCAATCCTAATTAATATATTCATAAATAAATCCAATTTATGAAAACAATATATATATTTTGAACAAAATATATATATTTCGGAATATATATATAATTCGTTAAAAATATATCTTTTCCGAATTCTTTTAAAAAATATGAATTTTTTCCGAAAAATAATTTTTTTGGGAAAAATATATATTATGTTCCAAACTATAATTTTTTCTGAAAAATAAATTTTATTGAGAAAAATATATATTATGTTCCAAAATATAATTTTTTCTGAAAAATAAATTTTATTGAGAAAAATATATATTATTTTCAAAAATATGAATTTTTTCCGAAAAATATATATTATGTTCCAAAATATGATTTTGAGTCATAATACCTAAACTACCATCAATAGTATAAGAGGGTTTAGTGAAATCAAACCTTCAAAAAAATTATTTTTTGAAAAAATATGTATATTTTGGAATATATATATATATATATATATATGATTCGTCAAAAGTATATATTTTTTGAATTGTTTTAAAAAATATGAATTTTTTATGAAAAATATACATTATTTTCTAAAATATAAAAAATATATATTTCGGAAAAAAAATCAGATTTTGGAAAATAATATATATTTTTCTCAAAAAAATTATTTTTCGGAAAAAATCATATTTTGGAACATAATATATATTTTTCCCAAAATTTTTATTTTTTGGAAAAAAATCATAATTTTTTAAAACAATTCGAAAAATATTTTTTTTTGACGAATTATATATATATATTCCAAAATATATATCATTTTCCAATAAAACTTAATTTCATTTAAATCATAAAACTCATTGTCCTAATTAAAATTTTTTTTTGCCCAAATGAAACTTTCTTTTCATAAAAATATATTCATAAATTGTTATTTATTTATGAATATATTAATTAGGATTGAGTTTTATGATTTAAATCAAACTAAAATTTAATAACAAGTTAATTGATTTACAAATAAAATAATTAAAACTTACAAAAAAAAAAATTAACATTTGAAAGTATATTTAGTCTAATACATTAAAGGTAAATGACATAAATAATATTCTAACTTAAAGAAATAATATTTTTGTAATATAAAGAATTAAGAAATATAATAGTAAGGATAGAATTAAAGGTAAGGTGGAAATACAAAAAGTTTGGAGGGTAAAAGGGTAAAAAAAATTGAAGGCAAGCCCATGGTGCAACATTTTATAAAACTTTAGGGGGTTTTAAGCTCATTTCATAGTTGAGGGGGGATAGTAGGGAAAGAGAGTAAAATTTAGGGGGGGTTTAAGCTATTTACCCAAAATTATACTATGTCCTATTTTATACTTTAGGCACCGACATATTCCAATGTAGAAGACGACAATGATCAAGACAGAAGGTTTGTATCTGTATAGATCTGGCTTAGCTGCACTATCCACTTATCCACTGATCTTGAGCACATTGTCTATTGTTATTTTATTTGGGTTGTATGATTGATAATAGAAAGAAGGCTACATGTGTCTTCTTCTATAGTTGAATTATAAAATAAGCACATTGCATTTGTTATTGAAAATATACAAGCACCAGTTGCTTCTACACAGGGGATATGGCTATGGGACGGTTTTTTTCCACTTTTCATAACCAAAAGCACAAAAAAACTATTCTTAATTGCTCCAAAATCGTTTAAAAATTTATGATTTATTCACAAAACAGCTCCAAACATTCTCCCATATCCCCAAAACCACACACTAAACCGGTAAAAAAAAATTTAAAGGGCAAGCAAAAATTTAATTTATTAATATAACATTTTGATTTATATAAGAAACAAGTAATGATTCAATTGATGAAGATGAACTGACATCGTGAAAATAATTTTTTGTTTTTTGTTTTTGCTTCAAACAAGAATATAACATTTTTATATATTGTGGAGTGTGCTCAATATTGAACGTGCTTGTTAAGGTCAAATTTGTTGCAAGATTTATGGAAGTACAAACATAAACATGTTTGGTGCACAAAGTGTTGTCAAATCAGTTTCTTCACTCCAGATAGTTATTATTATTCTTATTATTTCATTTCAGATAGTTATTTCTTTTCCTAAACTGTTTATTACTACAATGAGAAAACATGTAGAAACATTCTTTTTTTAAAAAAAATAAATTTGGTCACAATTCATGAAAGTGCTTAGGTACAATACACATATATTCTTTTGCTTTTGTATGAAATACACACACACACACACATATATATATATATATATATATATATTAGAAACTTATACCATGCATACAAGACTTTACTATTTTGTGTTTGAATTTCATTCTGAATAGCATTTTGCATTGCACATTATGTTACAGTATTGTAATGGGTGATATTAATAGTATTACCAATTTCTTCAACTCAAAATGCTCTTTCTAGTTTCAGATCTGCAGAGCATGGCCTGATCATTGTCGGCGCTCTTTTTACTATATCATTTGATTTTTTCTCTCTGTTTTTGGGTAGGGACCGTTTTTCAGTTTAATAGACAGCACACTGCATGAAACTGACTCCCAAGTTTATCAAAACTAGAGATCTGGAGATATATATATATATATATATATATATATATATATATATATATATATATATATAATTAAATGTATGAATAATTTATTGCATCCAATTTAAATTTGCAGATTTTTACAACTGGAATCGTGTGAAGATTAGATATTGTGATGGAGCTTCTTTTGCTGGGGATGCCAAGTTTGACAATGGGGTACAACTCCTACAACATTATATAATTTCCCTTTTTACCATAATTGTGTGATATAATGTTTTGTTGCATCCATGATTGTATTTATCTTAATTATTTTGGATTAGGTAAAATAATCATACACACGGGTAGGTCTACGATGAAGCTGTTCTACTTATTGACTAATTAAGAAGACTAATGGAAAGGTAGAGAGAGATGAATAGAAATGTACTATCATGTTAGCAATTTATCCACGCGTGACTCGTGCAAAGCGTGCCATGGCCTTGCTAAGGGTCATCGCGGACTTATACTCCTTATATATGTAGAAAACAGTCTTGTGTCTCGAACCACAAGAAACATCACCTATGTCGTAGGAGTCATAATGACAAAATTTCTCTTTCGCGAGCTCCAAAACCAAAACAATTTTTTACAGTTCAATCTTCTGAAGACCAAAGGAAGCTCCATCCAGCATGTTCACTATAATGTTTTCCATGTTAAGCCCGTCTTCCAATGTTCGGCTTATTTAAGAAATTGCCCTTGTGCCAACGGCTGACAACACTCCTTAAGACCCCGTTTTCTACTAAACTTGAAAATTTGGCTCATAGGAGACCATAGGTGATTCAAGTTATGAATCCATTTTGGTCATTTAACCATGATTTGAAACACAAAGGAGAGGATTGTAGCAAATGCTTCACCACAATATTGTAACACATAAAGCTTACTGTAATGGAACTTCTGTGAGAACTTATTTGAATTATTTTTTTGCGGACTCAAACTCTTCGTTAAAACTTACGTTAGTGACTACCTTAATGATAATAGATTGCATTTTTCATGATTAAAATGGCCCTTTTAACTTACTTTGGTGAAGGTAAATGTTTTCAAAATTGTAGCCTTTTGTCTAACGAAGTTAATAATTATAACTGAGCATCTTTTTATTTTTATTTTTTTTATGTCATATGCGCAACAGACATCATTGCTTTACTTCAAAGGACAAAGGATCTGGCAAGCAATTATTCATGATCTTCTCCCTAAAGGTCTGGGCAGTGCCAGAAAGGTATTCGATCTATTTATTTCATGCATCTTTATATCTGCCTATATTGTGACAGAAATCCATAAGAAGGACGAATTGACGTCAATTCATTTTTTTTTTCAAAACTGTAGCCACGTGTCTAAATTATATTGGACCACATTAGCGCGGAGGACCTGGGAAGGACCCAACTATTGATAGTTGTCATATAAAGACATATCAGTTCTTCACTCCATATAAGTTTGGTTTGAATTTCAAAGTTATCTTAAAAGTCCTATCGGAATTGTTGAGACTAGAAACACCATGTTTGGCTCTTTGGATTATCATTAAATATTATTAGTCCCTAAACTTTGAAGTTTGAATCCCAACTACAAGATGCACTCAAAATTAGCTTGTGAGATAAATGTAGTAGCTGAAAAAGTTATAATCACAAAAATTAAGAGATTCTCAAAGACAAGTATAGCCGATCCAAACTCGTTCGTTTCTTATGATGGAGTATAAGTTTCCTTCAAATTAGTGCAGAGATTAACATGTGACTGACATTGTTGTCTAGGCCTTGCTTTCGGGGTGCTCAGCCGGTGGTTTGGCAACTTTCTTGCACTGTGACAACTTCACCAGATATCTACCAAGGAATGCTAGTGTGAAATGTTTAAGTGATGCTGGATTTTTCTTGGATATGTAAGTTCTTAATCATTTAAATGAAAATGTTAAACTTAGTTTCGTTTCTTCTTTTCTTTCCCCCCTTTAAATGTTAGAGTTTGGCTTTTCCCTTGCAGAAGAGACACGACTTTGAACCCCACCGCAAGGTCCTTCTACGAAGACTTGATTTCTCTTCAGGTGCACCTTTCAACATAAAGAGAAAGTATTGAATTAATTTAGTAGAAAAAACGATATATGTGCTTTAGATGCTGTTGTCAACAGAATTTGATTCTATAATCTTCATGCACGTGTTATTGATTTCATGTTTAATTACTGAAAAATGTTGCATATGTAAATCCTGAAGGTCTAAGGATGCATGTATATTGTTTTTCGTTAAGGTCTCCCATTATTATTTTTCTAATTTGTTGTTCATTTTCTATGTACGATGTTTTAATAAAGAAAGTTAGGGAAGTGGCACCTTAAATGCCCTTCGAAGATCTGCTACATTTGATGTTCTTACTCATCGATTGCACTACAGGGCGTAGAACAGAATCTGGATGAAAGCTGTACGAGTTCTCGCTACTATCCAAAACAAGTATGAGTTCTGGGATTTGCTACTTTCATTTAGCTAATTTTTGCAGTTGAATGGTCTTTTCGTGTGGCATTGTTCTCACAATTGAGTGCTTGTGCAGTGTTTCTTCCCACAGTATGCATTGACCTACATCAGAACGCCTTTTTTCATTTTAAACACGGCATATGATGTGTACCAAGTAAGAATTTCTACTACATTAAATTCGTCTCATAAAATACGTTTTTGTAGCGTCTCTGATATGCATCTGTAATAAATGAGGAAACTTCGTACTTCTTAATAGTTTCATCATCATTTGGTGCCCCCTTCTGCTGATCCGCGTGGACACTGGAGCCACTGCAAGCTTAATACATCAGCATGTAATCCAATCCAGATTTATATCTTGCAAGGTTGTATCCGGTACCCTAATTTTCCAAACAAAATAGAACTTTTCTGTTCAAATGCTTCATTTATGCTGTGTATTCACCTTTTATTTCTTTTTGAAAAAAACAAAATATTACTATGTTCCTCAGGCGCATTGATTACTGTCCAATTAATTGAAAACGTGTATCTAAAAGAAAGTAAATTTTCATTTACGCTAATGTTTTGCGGTTTCATTATCACGCATTATTTTGATTTTGACTTTGATCTCTTTTAGCGTTCCGGAAGGAAATGCTTGCAGCTTTGAGGTTATTCTACTATTTCTCTGGAAGAGGAGGGATGTTCATAAACTCGTGTTTTGCGCATTGCCAAAGTGAGTCACAGGACACTTGGTTTGCGCCCGACTCCCCTAGAGTGCACAATAAGGTAATACACAAACTCTAATCTTAATATATATATATATATAGTACCTTGTTATACTATGATTTTAACTTTTTCATTAGAAAGTACCTATATACTTAATGGAATGACTAACTATTTGAATTATACTTCACCTACTTGAGTAGGCTTCGAAAATAAACACATAAGCTTGTCAAAAGAACATAATATATGCTTTGAATCTGATCCTAAATCGAATAGGTGATATTGTTCTTTTATAGGATCAGTAGCATCATATTGAGCTCGGATATAATATAATCTTTCCAATTAGTTATTATAGTAGCTTCATGTACTTAGTTTGTATCGATATGATTGAATTTTCATAATGTTTTTCGAGTTTCATAAACTATGTGGAGAGTTATCCTTGAAATGTATCGAAAGTTTCGTCCAAATGTGTTTCAACATGGTTGAATTTCAGAAATGTAATTTGTTACTTCAGGAGCAGCATGAACATGTGTGTTTCAGCATGTTTGAATTTTGAAAATGTCTTTCGAGTTTTTTTAACTATGAGAAAGTTTTGAGGCGCGAGTCTGTGACTAATAACCGAACAATTTATGCCAGACCATAGCAGAAGCAGTCGGAGATTGGTATTTCGGGAGGAGGGTGACCAAGGAAATCGACTGCGCATATCCTTGTGATAGTACATGCCATAATTTGTTAGGCTGATATATATCACAGGTTCATTTACTCCTTCCTAGATTGAGTTCTTAAATTTTCAATATTATTTTTGGAGATTATGGACTAAAAATTGCTAAATTTCTATTGCAGTTCAGATTGATAATTGAAGACATGGGGGCTAAATGAAACAGATAGGATGGTTCATCCAAGTTGAATCTCTTATTTTCCAAGTAAAAAGTAGTTTCATTTTTCTTTTTCTTTTATTTTTTTGAAAAAGGATACTTGTTTGAGGGCATAACTCTAGGTTGATCATTATATTAGCATTTGACAGTACAAGAAGATTTGTACATTTCCTCAAACTTTTCAATACAGAAGATCCATTGATTTTTTTCTATAATAAATTTTCTTGCAAATCAAATGGTATGGTGAATGACCTTGTATTTGTTTGCTATTTTTACCTAGTGCACACTGCTTGTGCATGTTTCCTTGTTTTATTTATTATTTTCCAAACTGTAATTACAATGTGTAAACACATAGGTCATGAAGTTATTTAAGGAGAATAGTATATTAAAGAAATTCTCGAGAAAAATTAATGAAGTTTTTATATGTTAAATTTAATTGAGAATCGAAAAAAATATTTAAAAGTTGGACACTCCAAGTTACTTCTTACATTTGAGTCGTCTTATATAGTTCTTCTATTCTAAAATGATGCATGATTTGTTGATATTAGGTCTGACATGGGTTTCAGTTTTCCTTGTGAAATAAATAAATAATATGTCATAGACAAATGTAATGTGCAAGAAACACCATGTATAATATATGTGTCACTTTGGATTATATGGAGCAGATAGTCAAGAAAGGTTTCGCAAGTTGGAGTACACCATTGTACATGATCACTTTCATTTAAAGGATAAATTACACAGACTTTTCTTGATGTTTGACTAAAAATATCTCTTGCATAAATCGTAAATATAAAAATAAAAAGTGACATATAGTAGGGGTGGACAAAAATTCGGTCAGTCCAAAAATCCAATCCGACCAATTTGATCCGGATATTTTGGATTGATTTTATTATAGATTGGATTGAACATATATCCAAAAACACTAAATCCAGTATTTTACGGATTGATTCTGGATCTCATTTATGATAATCCGATCCAGTACTGTTCACATATATTTTAATATATTTATATTAATAATAGATCTCATAATATATTATTTTAAACTAAATTATAATATCTTATATCACTAATATACTATTTCAAACTAAATCATAATATCATATTTTACACTAAATAATTATCTATTTATATCTATTTAAAGATCTATTCACTCAATTTCAATACTTTGATTTGGGATTTACTCAACTGAACTCAATTAAACTATTTTGAATTGAAAATTTACTTAATTTCACTTAAGTACACTACTTTAAATTGGGAATATTGTCAATTTTATTTAATTGAACTTAATTAAACCACTTTGAATTAGGGATTTACTCAATTCCACTTAATTAAAGTCAATTTCATTAATTTAAATTGGAGATTTTATCAATTTCACTCAATTGAAGTCAATTTAACTATTTTGAGTTGGTGATTTACTCAACTGAACTTAATTTCACTACTTTGAGTTGTGAATTTTATCAATTGAGCTCAAGTTCACCACTTTGAATTGATGATTTTAGCAATTGAAGTCAATTTCATTACTTTGAATTAGGGATTTACACAATTGAACTTAATTTAACTCAATTCCACTACTTTGTATTGATAATTTTATCAATTTCACTATCTTGAATTGGGAATTGACTCAATGAACTTAATTTCACTACAACAGTTTCATTTGCTGTTGTATTTGTAATTTTTTTTATTTTTTTTGAGTTGGTGGATTGACACAAGTCCTTATGTTCTGTTAGATTGTGAGTTTTTGTTCTAGTCATCACCAGGTGGATGTGACTTCTTAGAACATTGTAGTATGAACTTTTCTCCCAGTATATTTGCATGACTTTGTAGCCTTTTCTATTAATACTAAGCTTGCCTTTTCAAAAAAAAAAAAAAAAAGCCAATATAGTGCAATGTATGAAATTATTCTGGACATCACCTAGTGGGTGTGCCTTTTGTTCTAGTCATTACGTGTTTTAAACTTGTACTTGTGGTTCACATAATTTTTTGTAGTGTATGAATTTATTTCCTAAATTTAGTTAATATATGTATATGTTTCAATCCATGAAACCGATCCGAACCAATACGTGGTCCGATTTGGTTTGGTTTTGTTAGACAAATGGATTGGATTGGTTCCGAAAATTGAAAATCCTGTACTAATGGATCAGATCCAAAATATCCTCAATCCGGTCCAATCCGATCCTTGTTCACCCCTAACATATGGGGCCCGTTTGGAAATGGCTGTTTTTGTTTTTGTTTCCGTTTTTTGTTCCCAAGTTGGGAACAAAACTTGTTTGGCATCCAAATTTTCAAAAATGTTTTGGTGAACAGTGTCAAGAACAAATACAAAAACAACCCCAAATCCAAGAACATAAAATTGGTATTTTTTTTTAATTTTTTGTTTTACACACACACATATATATACACCCTTTCCTCTCCACCACCACCACCACCACCACTGCCGATCTACACATATATATATATACACACACACACATGCACATCACCACCGATCTACACACATATATATACACACACACACATACACACCCTTCCCTCTCTACTACCACCACCACCACCCTCCACCCTCCACTCCTAATTGTCCTAAAAGCTCATTTTGGATCAAAATACAAATTGATTCCAAATACATATTTATTTTTGGAAAAAATACAAATACAAATACATATTTTTGTTTTTTCACCCAAAAATCAAATAAAAAATACTAGTTTCCAAACATGGTTGTATTTTAATATGTGACTAACAAAAATCTTCTAGCGTGAAATTAACTTTTATTCCAAATTTAATCAGAATATAAAATCAAAATTGTGGTCTCAACATATAATTTTTAACATATAAAAGTCATAAAACATAAACATATTAATAAACAACAAATATAACTTTTAAGTTTCATATACTAAATAAATCATATAATATATAGCATAAAAAACCATTAATCAAGGAAATAATAGTACATCATTTTTGTATTTTCTTTCACTTTAATTTTCTAGCTTTTACTCTAGTTTTTCCTTTTCTTTTGGATAAACCTTTTACTCTAGTTTATATATAGAGATACACCATAATATATATTATTTTATTTTTTCTTTCTCCATTATGGATAAAGTGATAACAGAAAAAACTTCCTAAAATTATCTGTACCCTTCATTTTCCATCACCAAGGACACATTCGGTAATTCAACAGGACCTGAGAAACACGCAATCAATACATATACCCCTTCTAATTCACTTTCAGAAACCTATTCCGGCAATTCGCGGCAAAACCTTCCCTAACCACAGCCGGAATCCACCACCACGTGTAACCAAATTACAAAATTACCCTCCATCCTTTTCTTGAAAAGGAAAAAAAAGAAATGAACATTTCGTTATATAATGGGCCTCGTTACTTGTGTGTCACTTCGATACAATCGTTTTCTCCGCCATTTCTCTCTCATCCCATAGAACACACACAGCTAGTGAGAAAGGGTAGTAGTAGTATAAACAGATATAGATATAGGGAGAGAAAGTGTAGGGTTGGGGCGATGAGTGAAGATATCGGAGTGTCGCGCGATTTCAAGCTAACCGAGTCCACATTCTTGGCTTCTCTCATGCCGAAGAAGGAGACTGGTGCCGATCGATTCATCGAAGCTCATCCTGAGTTCGATGGCCGTGGCGTCGTTATTGCTATCTTCGGTATGTTCTTCAATCAATTCTTGTTCGTTGTTTGGTTACCAATCTTGATCTCTAGTCTATGGTTAATTGAGCGAAATTGAAACATTAGGTTTGTAAATTTGTAGTGGATTTGTACGATCTTAATTAATTCAAGGCCTAGTATATATAGATACAAATATACATATATGATATATAATTTCTGTTGTTTTTGCGTTAATCTAGCGTAATATCTTCAGTCGGATGGCCATGGCGTCGTTATTGCTATCTTCGGTATGGTGCTCAATCCATTACTGATCGTTTTTTGGTTACCAATCTTGAACTCTAGGCTATTGTTAATTGAACGAAACTGAAAACATTAGGTTTGTAAATTTCTACCGGATTGTCTATATAGATGCAAATATATTATATATATATATACTATTTTCAACCTGTTGATTTTGCCTTAATTTTACGTAATGTCCTCAGTTGGATGGCCATGGCGTAATTATTGATATCTTCGGTATGGTGCACAACCTATTTCTTATCATTTTTTGTTTACCAATCTTGAACTAATTGAGCGAAACTGAAAACAGTAGGTTTGTAAATTTCTAGTGGATTTTCTGTCTGTCTAATTTGTATGATCTTATTCAATTCAATGTCTAGAATATAGAGATACAAATATACATACATATATAAAAATATTTTCAACCTGTTGTTTCTGCCTTAATCTTGCCTAATGTCCTCCTCAGTTGGATTGCCTTGTCCTCGTTATTGCTATCTGCGGTATGGTGCTCAATCCAATTCTGATTGTTGTTGGTTACCAGTGTTGATCTCTAGCTATGGTTAATTGAGCAAAATTGGAAACAGTAGGTTTGTAAATTTCTAGTTGATTGACTGTCTGTTTAATCTGTATGATCTTATTATTCAATTCAATGCCTAGAATATATAGATACAAATATACATATATATATATATATACTATTTTCAACCTCTTGATTTTGTCTTAATCTTGCTTAATGTCCTCAGTTGGATTGCCATGCTGTCGTTATTGCTATCTTTGATATGGTCCTTAATCCTTTTGTGATTGTTGTTTGGTTGCCAATGTCGATCTCTAATATTTTTATTCCTTAATCTTGCACTAATGAAGTTTTTTAAAATATTTGCATGACCTGATTCAATTCTATGCATCTCACCTGTTGTTTGACTTGCCTCATTAGGGTAATGCATATAGACGAACAATAGCATTTGCAACCAATGATTGGGAAGTGATTAATATTGAAATGTGAATTTGTAAAGCTGAAGATATGATCTTATAGATTATTGCAATTCTTTAATACATAGAAGCACATTACAGATACAACAATTCATTTTGCTTTTCATTCAAAATTTATTGAATTTAAGTGAGTGGATGCACTTAGGAGTAAAAATGCAGCAAAAATGATTAATGTTACAGGATTGAAAGTAGATAAATTTCCGGTATAACAGGTCCACGAAAAGCCGATGCCTCTAAAATCGTACTTAAGGTGGTTAGGGCATTTCGTTAGGCACTTTCACATCGGCATCTACTTATAACAAGCATATACACACAAGCAAGCTTGAATCCTGTTATCCTAACTTAGAATGTCCTTGCTTGTAGCCTGTAGCCTGGGTGGATACGTAAAAGATATTTTTTATTTTCCATCACTTTGGCATGTACACAACAAAAGTAAAATGTTGTGACAATTTCATTTCTTACATGCATTCACTCTATTTGTCACCTTTATTTATATCAGGAAAATTGGACTGCTGTATTGTTTTCGGGTCCACCAACTAGGGTCAATTTTATTATGCTGTCAGTTACCAACTGTTATATAATTAACTAGATCGTTGCCTATTTTTCAGATTCTGGTGTGGATCCAGCCGCTAATGGATTACAAGTTACATCGGATGGGAAGCCGAAAATCTTAGATGTCATTGACTGGTAGTTCTTCTGGAAAGTTGAGGACAGAAATATGATTTACTAATGTTGTTTCAAAAATGGTATACTCATGTCTTATTATTGATACTTCCCCTTGACAGCACTGGGAGTGGAGATATTGATACCTCAAGTGTAGTGAAAGCTGATTCAAATGGTTGCATTCTTGGAGCATCAGGCAAGTTTCTTGAAATGAATAGCTTTATAGTTGTTGAAGGATTAAATAGGAAAGTTACACCCTCTCTATAAGCTTAAGCTTTTAGAGTAATTGGGTTGTTTACATGGTATCAGAGCCAAATGTCTCGTGTTCGAACCTCACCGTCACCCATATTAAAAAAGTTATTGTTTCACGTGTTGGACCAAAAGAAGGCCACACGTGAGGGGGCGTGTTGAAAGATTAAATATTAAAGTTACACCCTCTCTATTAGCTTAAGCTTTTAGAGTAGTTGGTTGTTAACAATAGTATTAACTTGTTATTGATTGAAAATTGTCAGTGTAACACCCCTCTCGTTCGGTGTTAGAAGTCAACCTTTTCATATGCTCACGCTAATAAGAGAATTTTGTATAGGCAACGTATATTAGTAATTTGTCACTTCATAACAAGTGCAATATTTTTTAGTTGAATTGTTCTTTCCCTGATTCAAAGATATAAGATAATTTTAGTGTTCTATTTGAACTCCAAAAGAGAATTACTTCTCATTTTTAAAAGAAAGCAAGTTTCTTGAAAATTGTGCTGGCATTTTTGTTCATTATCGCAATTACCAGTGTGTCAACACCCTGAATCCCAAGATCTGAATGGCAGTTAGAAAAGGAAAGGAAAGGAAAGGAAAGGGAAAACTGAAACTGATTCCGGAAACCCAACCATCATTTCCGCGAACGCTTGAGCAAAAGAAAGAAGTGTCTACTCCACTTGGAGTCACAAAGAAGGACCTCGTTCAAATTAGAGATAAGGCATTGACCCCTCATCAAGTTCGCATGGGAAGAAAAGAAAGAAAATAGATATCAATCGTTCAATATTATTGGGTGTTTCAAATCCACCCTTGAAACTTACCGAAGATCCCTCGAAAACATCGTGAAGGAATATTCACATGTCACCACTGTTCATCAAAGGAGAAAACCATGGCATTCAATCAATTGAAAATTACTGCAACCCTTCTAAACTAAACTATACACATTAAGCTATTAGTTACACATGACCTTATATATCTAAGACCTTTCCCATCCGGAACCGATGTAAGACAATAACCCATGACACTGTCACTTAGTTGAACTCACAACACCTTTGTTACACTTAAGTCCTCACCCTTCTTATCCATCCACCTTGACAGCGAAGACTTGGTAACGATCCGGACACCTCTGTGTGGCACTTGGTGTGACACCGATATCCTTGGGGCATGCTCTAAAACCAATTGTTGGACACTGCTAACCAAAAGGTAATCTTTTGGGTTGTATTGTACCTGCCTAGTGGTGAGAAGTGGTATCCAAGCGAGGTCAATCGCTGATCCGGTGTTATGCCAAACGCTTAACATTAGGTGTCTGGGTCATCACTTGGTCGTCGTTGTTAGAGTGGAGGGGAGGGTGTTACAACTTACTATTACGGGCGGGTTGCTTGTGATCCAATCTGAAGCTTTAAGCTATTAGGTGGTACTAACTCTCATCCTTATTTGACCATGACTCATAACATCTATGTTTGTTGTGTGGTGAAAACTTGGAACACCTCATTGCGGTTGGTCCACCCTGCCTTCCCATACACCCAACATTGGGGGACCCGTTACCGGCTCGTATAGTTCCGAGTAGTTTTTGACGTGATAGTTGATTAAGAATTGGTCCGCTTTGATAACACTTGTCCCAGGTGGGCACTCGTGAATCCAACCCAAAAGTTTAATGTCACGGGTCAAGTGCTTGTGATCAAAACCAAAAGGAGATAATTTGAGTCAGGCTGCCTTCACAGTCACTAAATTGGTGATGTTAGGTATTGAGCATGAGATACACAACACCATATAGGGTTTTGGTGTAAATGTCGCAAAGTTTGTAGCTAGAGGTTCAAGAAGTTCAAGACATGACGTGATAATGGTAGAGCTGGTTAAGTAAGGGGCATCTCAATACAATGGACAGACCGAAGGGATTCACCATGGAGGCAGAGCTTCTTCTAAGGAAAATGTAGGAAAGGAAAAAGGAGAAGAAGTAGCAAAATAGACTATAGAGTCGTGGGACCCTCTGATACCATGTGGAAGTTGAAAGAATTGGAGAAATTCAAATACTATTATATTCATCCCAAGAGGGGGAATTAAACGTGTTATACATAAAAAGGCAAGCTAGATCTATAACTAACTTAAATCTAAGCTGACAATAAGATTATATGTAATGGAAAATATGTAACTATACAAGCTAATATTAGACATACTGTGGGCTGTCTACCATTAGCACTTGTCTTATTTTCTCAACAAAAATATTACTTTCCATTTGTCTTTATGCTCTCTCTCTCTCTCTCTAATAGAATTGTCTATTTTTTTCTTCAACAAAGCCGCAACTTTAGAAAGGGTTCAGAAATTCTACTTCAACCTATTCTCTCTCTGTGCTTTCTTCCTTATTTTTCCTTCTGTTTTTACAGTTGTAATCTTTTGTTTAGTTATGTATTTAAATTCATTATCTTCTTTTTTCTCTTCTTAAATGAGAAATTATTGTTGTAGTTCCTTAGTTTTTTGCATTGGACTGTTTGATTCTTCATTTGGATTAGTCTCATAATCTACTATCACTGTTTAAAATAGTGTCTTTACTACTTCGTATGTCCTTGCCGTGTCCATATTATATCTACTCTTATCCGTCATGTATCAGCATAGTTATCGGTGCTTCTTACTTGGAGTCATGGTGATTCATTCAATCTAATATTTGGCAAAAGATTGCTGCTGGATAGGCCTCACACAGTAACCATTTCAGTTGATGCGATACTGCAATGTTTTTTGTAGTGCTTGATAGAAATACTAATTTCTTGTCATTTAGTCGATGTCACGGCTGGAAAGGCTTTGTTGAATTGTGGATCTATCCCTATTATATGCTCCACGTTGAAGCTGCACGTAAAACATAATTTTTCATGCTATATATATTGCTTTTACTTTGTCCTCCTTACTCCCAGCTTCATTATTTTCCTTTAATAGTAATTGCACATTTATAGCATTTCGTAAATTGTAGTCCATGACCGAATACATTATTTTTCATGTATTTTGTGCTCCTTTTTCTTAGCTTCATTCTTTTATATCTGATTTCTGCCATATTTGTCGTCATTCTCTTAGTAGCTGTCTCTATTTTGCTTAGGGTATTGTAGTTCTTTTATGATTATTATAAATCTATATCCAACAACATCATATTTTGTTTACTTCTTTGGTTTGTTCCTCACCGCCCTAAACTTTTAACATGGACATTTGTTTAGGGGCATCTCTTGCTGTTAATTCTTCATGGACGAACCCTTCTGGGGAATGGCATGTGGGTTATAAATTAGTTTACGAGCTTTTCACAGGCACATTGACGTCTCGTTTGAAGGTAAGCCTTCTATTTATTAAAATTTACTACATTATTGGAATGCAATCACTTTCTAAATTCTCACTAATTTTGCTCATGAGAGCCTTATTTTTTTTTTCGTTTTCTCTTTGACCTATCTGGACAGAAAGAACGAAGAAAGAAGTGGGATGAGAAAAATCAGGAAGCAGTAGCTGAGGCTGTAAAGCATCTTGAAGAATTTGACAAAGTAATCAGTAAAGCTGCTTGTTGTTTTATTTGTTAATAGTAGTTTATTATCGGTGCATGGGTATTGCATTCACACTTAGGCTCTGTTTGTTTGGATGTAGAATTGTTTTTAATTGTTTTTATTAGTATTTTTGGTTGTTTGTTTACAAGTAAAATATATTTTACAATCATACACAATAAAATTTGGAAATTTGTAGGATCTTTGCCAAAATACCAAGTGGGAAAAAGGTTTTCTGAAAAAGACACTGATGGAAATGAAAAACACACACCAATTTTTTTTAAAAAATAATTAAATATTTACCAAGAGCATTTTACACCCAAACAAACAGAGCCTTAGCCTTTTGGTTTATATTGTAGTTAAATATTCAATGCACTTTGAAAAATACTGGGTAGCTAGAATAAAAATTGAAAAATCACTGGATCCCTTGTGCATAATTTCTGTGTTCATCTCTCTCATTTTGAAGGAAGCTCATAGCTTTGAGATGTTTATCTATGTGTCACGTGATTCTCCTTTCCGATGACCTCTGTGTTCATGTGCCTTTAATGTTTCCAGTCAGAATTTCATGTATCCTGTCACAAATATTGGGAAAAACTGAATTATATTTCATACGCTTACAAATAATACAGAAGAGCCAGCCTTTTATAGGCTATTTACAAATAGGAAAGAATTAAATAGGTTACAATAGAATCCCATAAATTAAGGAGCTAATTAATCTCAGCCTATAATCAGTAACTAAATCAGCCTATCAAATATACAAAATAAATTAAATCACTTAACTCTCTCCTAAAATCTCTACACATTGATATTCTCCAACACTCCCCCTCAAGCTGGGGAATAAATGTTTTTCATTCCCAGCTTGTGGACAAGTCTCTTGAACATGTGACTAGCTAACCCTTTAGTTAACACATTTGCTAGTTGTCCTTCTGTCGAGACATATGGCGTGCAGATCAGACCACTATCAAGCTTTTCCTTTATGAAGTGTCGGTCAACTTCCACGTGCTTGGTGCGATCATGTTGTACTGGGTTATGTGCTATGTTGATGGCTGACTTGTTATCACAATACAACTTCATTGGCTTCTCTATTGAAACTCGGAGATCTTTCAACAGTATCCCCAACCATAATAGTTCACAAATACCCAAAGCCATGGCACGAAATTCCGCTTCTGCACTTGACCTTGCAACTACCGGCTGTTTTTTACTTCTCCATGTAATCAGGTTCCCACCAAGGAAGGTACAATAACCCGACGTAGACCTCCTATCAGAAACTGATCCAGCGTAATCTGAATCTGTGTACACTTCCAAGTTCATGCTCGATCCTTTCTTGAAGAGTAATCCTTGGCCTGGACTTGACTTTAGATACTGTAGAATTCTGTACACAGCTTGGAGATGAATGTCTTTCGGGTTATGCATGAATTGGCTCACAACACTAACCGTATAAGCTATGTCAGGCCTAGTATGAGACAGATAGATTAACCTTCCAACAAGTCTTTGGTACATTCCTCTGTCCACTGGTTCATCATCCACTGCTTCTCCAAGCTTGTGATTCTGTTCAATGGGTGTATCCACTGGTCTACAACCTATTTTTCCTGTCTCCTTCAGTAAGTCAATCACATAATTTTGCTGCGAGACAAAGATTCCCTCCTTCGAGTGAGCAACTTCGATTCCCAGAAAGTATTTTAGCTTGCCAAGGTCTTTAATTTCGAATTCTTTAGCCAACTTGGTTTTAAGTGCTTCTCTTTCCCTTTGATCATTGCCGGTGATAATGATGTCGTCTACATATACAATGAGTGCCGTGACTCCCCCTGAAGTGGAGTGTTTTATGAATAAAGTATGATCACCTTGGCTTTGCTTATAATTCATTGCCAACATTGCTCTTGCAAACCTACCGAACCAAGCTCTGGGAGACTGCTTTAGCCCGTATAATGCCTTCTTTAGTTTGCACACTATATTTTTCTTCGTGACACCAAATCCCGGAGGAGCTTCCATGTAGATTTCTTCTTCGAGATCTCCATGTAGAAATGCATTCTTAACATCAAACTGCTGCAAAGTCCAATCAAAATTAGCAGCCAGAGATAATAGAACTCTCACCGTGTTCATCTTCGCTACTGGGGCAAAAGTTTCTTGGTAGTCAATACCGAAGGTCTGAGTAAAACCCTTCGCCACTAGTCTCGCCTTATAGCGCTCAAGAGACCCATCAACATTGTATTTTATTGAGAACACCCATTTGCATCCCACAGGCCTCTTTCCTTTTGGTAACTCAACCATTTCCCAGGTTTTATTCTTCTCGAGTGCCTGCATTTCAACTTTCATAGCTTGTTTCCACTCCTTACTACTTAATGCCTCAGACAGTGTTTTAGGAATGATTACTGAATTTAGGTGAGTGAGAAAGGCTTTATGTGAGAGAGATAATTTTTCAAAAGAGACAAAGTGTGAGAGTGGGTGTTGTGTGCATTGTCGGGTACCTTTTCGAACTGCAATGGGTAAATCTAACTCATCTTTATCAATCGTAATGACAGGAGTGTTTACCTGGGCGATATCTTTTTCCTGAGTAATTTCCTTCCCGGACAAAGGTTCTGACTCTAGGGCTTGCTTCATATTAGTCTTGTACTCCTTCCTTCTCAAATAGACTATCGGCGGTTTAGTGACTGTTGGATCGGTCGGCTGTATTGGTGGAGTTTTGGAAAGTGATTCTGGAATAGGATGAGACTCATGGAGCATTATGGCAGAATTTTCAGGTATGCTAGAGGTAGAATTTGGACTCGGCCTCAATGGAGGTGGCGAAGATGGTGACTGACTCGGATTCAATGGAGGTGACGATTGTTGATTCTGGGATCGTGGAAGATCAAGTACAAAATCCAGATCCAGATTATCCTTCTCGTCATGTGTCAATGTTGTCTCCCCCTGAGGAGAAGGATGATCGAAGAAACTCTCATGTTCAACAAATGTAACATCAATGGAAGTGTAGGTTTTACGTGTAGAAGGATGATAACATTTATATCCTTTTTGGGTTGAAGAGTATCCTATAAAGACGCATTTAAGTGCTCGGGGATCAAGTTTGCTTCGATTGTGAGCATGAATATGAGCAAAGGCGACACACCCAAAAACCCGAGGAGGTAATCTGTTTAGGGTTCCAAGAAATGGGAAGTGATGCGAAAGTGTTTCCTAAGGACTTTGAAAGCCTAAGGTTCTTGAGGGTAATCTATTGATAAGGTATGTTGCAGTGAGAACGGCTTCCCCCAAAAATATTTTGGAACGTTTCTGTGAAAAAGAAGGGCACGGGTAGTTTCAAGAAGGTGCCCATTCTTTCTTTCTGCCACTCCATTTTGTTGGGGTGTATCAATGCATGATGATTCATGAATTATTCCCTCTTTGTTGAAAAATGGTGAAATATTTTGATTGAAATACTCTCGCCCATTGTCTGTTCTCACCCTTTTAATTCTCACCCCAAATTGTGTTTGTATCATATTGTGAAAGATTGGAAAGATTTTTGCTACATCAGATTTTTGTTTCATTAAAAATACCCAAGTAACTCGTGTGCAATCGTCAATAAATGTAACAAACCAACGTGCCCCAGAAATATTAGTAACCCTTGATGGACCCCAAACATCACTGTGTATCAAATGAAATGGAGATCACGATTTATTATTGCTCAAAGGGAAAGAAACACGTTTGTGTTTGGAAAATTCACAAATATCACAATGAAGTGTTTTCAAATCAACATTTTTAAACAAGGAAGGAAACATAAGGCTAAGAGTTCTAAAGGAAGGATGCCCAAGCTGTAACTGATGGAGGAAAATCTGATTTTTGGTTGTAAAGGAGTCTGATAGAAAAAGGGCTGGATAACAGACCCTAGTTTTCACTTGACCACCGATAGGCTCGAGACAATAGAGACCATTCTTTTCTTCAGCATGCCCAATCGTCTTCCCCGTAGCTCGGTCCTGAAATACACAAGAGGTTTTTGAAAAAATGAGATTGCAGTTTGTATCTTCAATAATTTGTCTAACAGATATAAGGTTGGTAGTCAATTTGGGCACATGCAAGACATTTTTCAAAATCAGAGATGGTCCTAATGATATATTGCCTTGGCCTGCTACAGTGACTAATGATCCATCAGCTATGGTGATCTTTTTGTTACTAGGGCAGGGGTTATAGGTGGAAAAAATATGGGATGAATAGGTCATGTGATCAGTAGCTCCTGAGTCAATAATCCAAGAATTAATTGGGACATCATCTGAGACACTAAGAGCTATGAGTTAGGAAACATACCAGAAAGCGCCAATGAACAGGCACCTGATGGTTTCTCGAGTGAATCAAGAAGAGATCTTAGGCGGTCAATGTCCTCTTTGTTGAACTCTCTGCCATTAGAATCCGTACTGATGGTGTTGGTATGTGCAACGTGGGCTTGTCCCCTTTGCTGCCAATTTTTTGCTCCCCAATTTCGGTTGGATTGACTAGGATTTTGTGGCCTCCCATGTAGCTTCCAGCAATTATCCTTAGTATGACCAGTCTTCTTGCAGTAGTTGCATATGAGGTTTCCTTTGTTCATCCCTTTCGAGTCATGTTTCTTGTTTTCTATAGTTGCAGCAAAAGCCTTCTCCGAGGCTTGTTCATTAGCACCGGTTGTAAGTAGTGCAGAGCTTTCTAATGGTTGCACATCCAACATGACTCCTCTCCTACTTTCTTCGGCTCGAATGGTTGTAATTGTTTCATTCAGTGAGGGTAGTCCTTTTCCCAAGATCTGGACTCTTATAGGGTCAAATTCTGCATTGAGGCCTACCAAGAAATCATACGTCCTTTCTTTTTCTATGAATGCCTTCAAAGCCACAACATCCTCACTATCTTTCATCTTAAGAACCTGATAGTAATCTAACTCATGCCACAAATTTTTCAGGTTGTTTGCATACTCGGTCACAGATTTGTTTCCCTGTTTCGCAGCGGTCAGCTTCGTCTTGATCTCGTACACTTGGGCTGCATCTGCTTCCTTTGAATAGGTTTGTCTGATTGCTTCCCAGATTTCTTGAGCGGTAGTTAAAAACATGACAATATCTTATCTCGGGTACCATAGCATTCCAAAGCCATGACATGGCCATGGAATCTTCTTCGTCCCAAGCAACAAACTTCGGGTCTCCCTTTTTCGGCCCCGTTCCAAGGAGGTGGCTTAGTTTGCCTTTTCCTTTAAAAAATGTTTGAACAAACTGAGACCACTTCAAATAATTCCTTCCATTCAACCTGTACGCAGCTTGAATGTTTTGTAGATCTCCGAGAACCTGCTGGACTGTAGGTTCCTCTGATTGGTTGCTGGTCTGTGAAACTTCTGACATGTTAATCTCAGAAACGAACTACGAACCAGCACTGAAGATCGTGATACCATGTCACAAATATTGGGAAAAACTGAATTATATTTCATACGCTTGCAAATAATACAGAAGAGCCAGCCTTTTATAGGCTATTTACAAATAGGAAAGAATTAAATAGGTTACAATAGAATCCCATAAATTAAGGAGCTAATTATTCTCAGCCTATAATCAGTAACTAAATCAGCCTATCATATATACAAAATAAATTAAATCACTTAACTCTCTCCTAAAATCTCTACACATTGATATTCTCCAACATATCCATTCATATTTGAAATGGCAAACTTCAATGCTATTCATGTTAATAATTCTGTGAGAGTTTATTTGAGCGCTCCATATCTGTGCTTCTCGATATGTTGGTAGCTGTCATGGTTCCATTTCAATGTGCTTATGTGGCAACTGTTATTATCTTTTTTTTTTTTTTTTTCTGCATATAACTTGAAATGAATTCTTTCTAGGAGCACATCAAGGTTGAGGATGCTAATTTGAAAAGGGCTCGTGAAGGTCTTCAAAACAGAATAGATTATCTACGAAAGCAAGTTGATGTAAGGGACAGTTATCTTGGATTTCATTTTTATTTATTTATTATCATATATATATATGTGTGTGTGTTTCTCTTGGGGGTCAGTGCTTAGTGTAATGTAAACTATTGGGCTGACCAAGCGTAAAAAATCTTTCTTCAAGTCCAAGAGCAGGCACTTTGTGTGAAATAGGCCAGAGTTATAGTTTGTCTCAATTTATCCCCTTCAAAAACCCTGCATAGGTAGGATAATCATTGTGTAAGGCTTCCACTTTTCGTACTGCTTTTACTTATGGAATATTGTGTGTACACTTTAGAGCTATGACGACAAGGGGCCTGTTATAGATGCTGTTGTATGGCATGATGGAGAAGCATGGAGGGCTGCTCTTGACACTCAAAGTCTTGAGGATGAAATCGAATGCGGGAAACTTGCCAACTTTGTACCTCTAACTAATTATCGGTATGTTCTGTCTGCTACTGATAATGTTATGCAATTGAATAATGTCACGTTTAGTCCCACGACTCCCACCTTCAGTTGGAATGATGACAGGGTTTTGAAAAGAAGACCATAAACCTAATTTTCTTGTTGGGAAATTTAAAGGTTGGTTCTATGTATGCTTGAGCCAATGATTGAGTGGTCATTGATGATGGTATTGAATTGGGGTCGGAGGAGTGTGCTGTTCTGGGTTTGTTGAATGTGTATAATCTGCCATATTATTTTGCAAGACACTTAAATTTTTTTAGCTGAAGGTGAAGACTAGGAATATGTGGATTTGTTAATATTTTTTTTCGGTCTCTATTTCAGTTTTGGATGTGAGAATCCTAACTGTAGTGGAAAGAATAACTAGCTGACTATATAAACATATGTATTTTGTTTGTTTGTGTGGATGTTGATTTTATTTCCATTCTTAGGAATATAAGGTGCAAGTTTATTGATATAACCAATCCGTACAAACGTTAGGAGGTCTCGCCGGGAAGGAACAGAATTAGCAGAAAATAAAGAAAGCCAAAATGCACTTATTTCTGAACCCTGTCCTTGAAATAAAACGAAAAGCATGAACTGCAGAAAATATTCTTGTGTATTTTCTTTCATTTTGGTAAAAATTCAATCTTTGGATCTCCCTATTCTTGTTATTTATGTAAGCGTGCAATTTGTGACCCATGATCTACTATTCACCTTCCTAGTATAGTAGAAATACGTTTGAATATATGCAAATATGTATGCACAGAATGCATTTGGGGTAGCACAATAGCAAAAACAACCTATGAGAGTTAGATTACTCCCTATGGAGAATCAACATATTCCTTTTTTTGGCTTTTGACTAATAATAGATAAAATTCATGTAGGTTCCCTGTTTAATAGTTGTCTATATATGCATGAACAACCTTTTCAGTAGTAATTTCAATAGGTTTTCCTGTGACTATTATAAAAATGTACCATATGTTGTGCTTCTCTTGGTCTTCACCTCTTTTCTATGTGAAGAGTTTATTGTTAGTATCAGTTCTCTATTATTATGTCTTTTTCTCACTTGTATGCTTACTGAGTTTTTAATCCTGCAAAATAGGAGTAAGTTCCAATTCCAGCAGTTGTAGAAATCTTTTTTTGTTTCTTGGTATACTATGCACCATATAATAGTCCTTAGTTAGAAAAATATGTTATGGGAAAAAGACGGATGCGACAACATACAAGTTATACTCGATTTTCTTAGAAAAATACATAATAAATATTTTGCCAAAAAAACATGAAAATCTTAAAAGTACGAATACATATATAACACATTGCATGAGTCAAATCTTTGGAACTGCAAATCTCAGCTGTACACATTTAGTTTATTTTGTAATAGTCATATATTCGTAAAGAAAATAAAACAAGAATGTAACAAATAATAAATAAACAGAAAATGCGACAAAAGAAATATCTATTTCTATATTACTCTGCACTAATTTGATTTGACTCTTGAAATACCTCCAAACTAGGTAAACTTCCATTATCTTTTTGCACGAAGGGTTTATGCATTAGTGTAATTTATTCGTACTAACTTTAGACTACATTCTATTATGGATTTACTTGAGAAGTTATTTTTATAACACCACTAAAGATTCAACAATGTACAAACTCAAATATATATTTATAAGAGTAATAATCTACCATAACGAACGAAGTTTAGAAAACCTGAAATGATAAACATCCATAAAAACCTTAGTTTGTGGAGGTTTCCCATCTTTTTGCTGATGACACCCTTGTTTTCTGTGATGGGGATGTGTCCCAGCTGTGGTATCCTCGGTGCATCTTGATTTGCTTTCGCATGGTGTCAGGGCTGAAAGTGAATATTGACAAGAGTTCGATGATTCTTGGTTGGTGAGGTTGGGAACATTTCTTCTCTTGCCGAGGTCCTTGAATGTAGAGTCCGTTTCCTTTCGTCTGTCTACTTAGAATTGCCACCGGGTGCTTTTTTTCAGAGACGGGGCTGCTGGGATTCAGGGTGGAGCGTGTGGAGAGATGGTTGGCAGGGTGGGGGGGGGGGAAGGGGAAGACAGTATCTTCTAAAGGGGGAAACACAGTTTGGTTAAGAGCACTCTTTCCAACCTTTTGACCTATTTTCTCTCTCTCTCTTATTTTTTTTTTTTGATAAGTAAGAAATAATATAAAGAACACTCAAACGGGGAGGCTTTTCTCTCTCTCTCTCTCTCTCTTATTCAGATTCCTTATAGTGTAACACCGAGGCTTGTGAGACTCCAAGTGCATTTTTTGTGGGTGGGTATAGGGAGGGCTCTTCTTATCATCTTGTGGGGGTGGGTTAAGTACTGTAGACCGTTCTTGGATGGGGGTCTCTTCTTATCATCTTCTGGGGAGGGATAAGTTCTGTAGGCCGCTCTTGGAAGGGGGTCTGGGAATTAGGAGAATGGTTCCTTTTAACAAGGCTTTGTGGCGGTAGGGGGTCGAGAGGGTCTCTGGAGGAGAGTAGTCTCATGTAGGTATGGTGAGGGAGGTGGGGTTGGTGCTCGAGGGAGGTGAGGATTATAAGGGGCATGGGAGTTTGGAAGGACATTCGCAAAAGGGGTGGGAACTTTTGCTGGGCATGTTGGGTTTAGAGCTAGGAATGGGAGACTTGTTATCTTTTGGTCATACAAGTGGCGTGGTTAGTGTACCTTGGCTTCTTCTTATCCTTGGTTATTTTGTATTGCATAGGGAAGACATGCCATGCCATGGTAGCTGTCTATTATCGGTTTGATACTGTCAGACTAGTGTGGGATGTTTAGTTTGTGAGGTACTTCCAAGATTGAAGCTTAAGGAGGTCTCGGACTTTCTGGGACAACTGTACCGTCAGAGTATTGTCGGGTTTGAGATGGATTGCAGTGTGGGGATCCCTTCGCCCCATGGGAGGTTTGATGTATCATTTTTGTTCCGTTGCCTTTTGATTCGACGTTGCTTGTCCTTCCCTCAAGAAGGTGGTTTAGCTATCTAAGGTACCCCTAAAGGGGCCTTCTTTGGGTGGACCCCCTTCTGGGGCCAAATCCTCACTTTGGATAACCTTGAGAAAAGAAATTTGACTAAGGTCAATCAGTGCTTCATGTGTAAGAATGACGGGGAGTCTACTCATCATCTCCTCCTTAATTGTCCTGTTACTGCTCATGAGTCATGATTGTTGTTGCATTAGGGCTGTAAACGAGCCAAGTACTGGCTTATTTGGGCTTAACTTGAACATATTAGGTGTATGTTTGAGCTTGGCTAGAGCTAGAGCCGAGCTCCCAATATACTGTTTGAACTTGGCTCGGCTAATCTCATATAAAACTCGAACTTGAGCTCAAGCGGCCGTTTCCTTCTGTGCAATATTTCTTACACACAAACACACATATATATACATGCACATATATATATACATGCACATATATATATACATCATCTTTGTACAAATTAAACCCAAGATAAAATATAAATATATATAAAAAAAAGTTACCAATTAAGCACTTGTATCTAAAAAATAGTGATTTTTTATCTTCTGATGTGAATGATTTGGCTTTAGTTTGCCCTAAAATTGCAATTTCTTCCATAATTATTGAAATAAAAAGAATCAAATCAGAGAATCAAGTTATGTCTATGGATGTTTCTTGTGGCGGCAAGGGGTTTAAGGTGAAAGGAGGAAGAGGCATAAAGAATTCGAAGAATCGAGCCCTGGTGGCTATGGCTGTTGCTTGGGACGACAGTGAGATCATAATGGAGAGGAGGAAGATGCAAGATAATACAGTAGGGTTTTACTTACATGTATATGGGCTTGGATCTCTTTTGGGCTTGGTTTTATATTTGGGCAAAAATAGTTGACATGGAGGTGGGTTTGGGGTTGAAATTGGTATTATTGATAAGTGGGTTTGGGTTTGGAATTGAGCTACTCAAAATGTTAGTATATATATATGTACAATTAATTATATTAATATTTATTTTGAATTTCAAACGAGATTGTTCATGAACATATTTACGAACAAACGAGCCGAGCTTATGAATGTTTGAGATGACTTGTTTAATAAACGAGCTTAAAATTTTTGTTTGAGCTTGGTTCATGTATCAAATAAACGAAGATGAATCAAGCTCTTAGCAAGCCAAGCTCGAGTAGTTCATCGAGTGTTTGGTTCATTTATAGTTGTACGTTGCATGCTTCTTGCTCATGCCTTCTTCTGTATGGGGTGTTTTGGATATTTGAAGACGTTGCTAGGGGGGACCTCATGTTCATGCTTTTTGGAGGGCAACGCCCCTTTGCCTTTGATGGTGTCTTTGGTTGGAGTGTAATAGGCAATAGCCGTTGCTTTGATGGGAAAAAGTCCTCGGTCGGCTCCATCAAATAAATTTATTTCTTCTCTTTCTAGTTGGTGGAGGGTAGATATTTTTAGTCCATAGAGGCAAACATTGATGGTTCTGTGTACTCTCGGCCCTTAGGTCATAGATTTTTTTATAGATTGTTTGTATTACCTGGACGCGCTCCCCCTTTGAGTGCCTTTTGCTCGGACTTGGAATACATTAGTTTGATTACCAATATCGGGGAACTAGATATGGAGGTGACTGCCTTTGGTGGCAAGGAATTGGATTCTTATTCGTCTTTATCCGGTCCCGGGACCACTTCTCCTCTGTCATTGCCTGGGCCTAGCTTGCCCTTTCTCTTGTTCGAATACAACTACTGCGGATTGAGAGGCATCAAACTAGTTAGTTGGATGTTCTTACCCGTCAGTAGAGGTTTCAGAGACTGCTTTATATCTTGGGAGTTTCATGGCTTACATACATCTTACTTACGAAAAATAATTTTTTTAAGCTTAGCCCTTACATTGAACTAGACTGTGACCATCGCTCTCTATGGCCTTCTTTTAGTGGGTTAATTTGTTCATAGACCTACTAGTGCGAGGCCACTTATACCGAGGACTGTTGAATTATTACTTCTTCTTCTACTAAGCGTAAGCTTTTAGGGCATGTGGTTTACACAATGTACACTATATGAGTGATGTTTTTCACCACAAAAGTGTACTAATAATAGTTTAATTATTGGGTTATGCAGTATATGATCTAAACATTTGTGTATGTTTCCTTCCTTTTCACTTTAGGAGGATATATATGTAGACTAAAATCATACCCTATGGGCAAAAATCTATCGTTGCTTCAAATGGTATATTATTTTGATAGCTGAGCTTTCTGGCCGACCCAACAACAAATATGTATTTTTTAATTTGATGTTGAAGTGTATTAGAAAGAGTTGTAAAGGGAAATGGATCTCGCAAAATTACTAAGACCAAATAGGGCCTTTAAGCACAAAGACCCAAAATATTAACAATTTTCGCCATGGATTTACAATTTTTCTCTGGAACCCAACAAGAAAAGGACACTAATAATAATAATAAAAAATTGTGTCCCAATTGAAGACTCCTTCCCCCGAAGGATCTCCTATTTCTATCAAGCCATAATCAACTAACATTGCAAAAAAAGGTGCGATCCTCTAATGGTCACAAGTTTGGGCCCCATTATTCACCTTGAGATCTAGGCATAACTCATTGAATCCCAAATAAACCCAATGATTATCCCCAATAATCCAGACCACAGGGCAATGTAACAGAAGATAATCCACCGCCTTCTCATCCTTCTTGCACATGCAACACCAATTAATTACCACTCGCCTTCTCTCCTCGGGTTATCCAAAGTGAGAATAGTCTTCGAAGCAGCTGTCCAAGCAAAGAAAAACCACATGAGGGAGCCCTTTGAATGCGATCTGTGATGCATTTGTAATAAGACTGAACATCAAATCAGCCTTGTGAATACGGAACCGACAACCTAAAGCCAAAGCCACTTCCCTTCACCAATTGTTTGCACCCACAACTCAACTTTTATTTATTTATTATTATTATAATAACCGGGGTGTTTGGGACTTTTGCCTCGACTAATCCACGAAATGTGGGCAAAGCGACCCCTCACATCAATTATTTGCACCCAGTAAGATTCGAACATGAGACCTGATGCTTCCTGAGGCACTAAGCCCCAAGCAATAGTTTGGTTATGCGATATATATATATATATAAATTTGTGATATTTTTTCCTTGAGATATGTAAATAGTATCTTTGCATATTAATCGAAGCATTGTTAACAATGGCTTCTAATAGGAGCACAGTTGCATTCTAGCTAAGTTAAAAACTTCATTTTCGGTTGCGATCCGAGGATTTTCGGAGTGGGGCAAGTCTCCGTTCAGATTTGAGAATATGTGGTTACGATTCGGATTTTCAGAGTCGTCTTCTGGATTGATGGGCACTCCCGGTTAGACAACGGTTGCATAGTTTTACCTTAGCTTCGAAGTTATATGCTTTGAAGACTAAGATTATTTCCTAGAATAAGGAGGTTTTCGGTAACCTGGAATGGTGAAGGAACAAACTTGTGACGGAGATTGCCGAGATTGACAGTATGGAGCTCAGTGGAGGTATGGATGACGTGTTGAGGGCTAGGAGAGCGGTTTATTTGGCTGAGATTGAGGAGATTGCTATTCAGGAGAAGATTTCGATTCAGGAGGAGATTTTTTGGCGTAAAAAATCTTGAGTCGTTTGGTTGATCGAGGGGATTGGAACACAAAATTCTTCCATTGTGTTGTCAATGCCCACAGGAGGTCCAATCATGTTGGGAGTATCATTATTGAGGGGTCCTTACTGAGTTCCGTCAGGGGATTACCAGTTATTATCAACGTTTGTTTGAGGAGAGGCAGGTGTGGAGGCCATGGTTGGATGGTCTTCATTTTGACTTTATTTCTGAGGAGGAGCGGGTTAGTTTGGAGAGCCCGTTCACGGAGGAGGAGGTGGTCAGGACGTTGAAGTCCTGTAATGGGGATAAAGCCCCTGGACCTGATGGGTTTACTATGAGGTTTATCTTTGAGTTTTGGTCCGTGGTGAGGGAGGAGGTGATGGGCACTTTTCATGATTTCTATCGTGAGGGCTGCTTTGTGAGGTCTCTTAATGCTACTTTCATCTCCTTTCTCCTTAAAAAGGGGGGGTGTAGTGACATTAAGGATCTTAGACCCATTAGCCTGCTTGGATGTATTTATAAGTTGATCGCTAAAGTGTTAGCTTTTCGGATGCGCGGTGTTCTGGATGTGGTTATTTCTGACTCGCAAAACGTATTTGTTGGCGGACGCCAGATTCTTGACTCAACTCTTGTCACGAGTGAGGTTGTTGATGCCAAACTTTAGAGTGGGATTCCAGGGGTCCTTGTGAAGTTGGATGTGGAGAAAGCTTATGATCACGTCAGCTGGAGTTTTCTGTTATATATGTTAGAGCGGCTTGGGTTCGGTGAGAAGTGGAGGAGGTGGATTCTTTTTTGCATATTGTCGGCGAGCTTCTCTGTCACGGTTAACGGTTTTCCTTCTGGTTTCTTTAGGAGTTCGCGTGGCCTAAGACAGGGTGATCCCCTATCTCCGTTCCTGTTCTTGGTTGTGATGGAGGCTTTTAGTCGGATGATGTCTCGGGCCTTGGAGGCTGCTCTTCTGCGTGGATTTAGAATGGGTAGTGTGGAGAATCAGTCTGTGGAGGTGTCTCACTTTCTTTTTGTGGATGATACGCTAGTGTTTTGTGACGCAGATGAGGTTCAGTTGCGGCATCTCAGATATATATTGATTTGTTTTGAGGCTGTCTCAGGCTTGAAAATTAATACTAGGAAGAGTTCATTGATTCCGATAGGTGAGGTGGGGAACATTGCTTCATTGGCTGCAGTGTTGGGGTGTGGCGTCAATCAGTTACCTTCTGTTTACCTGGGCTTACCTGTGGGATCGGTGGCTCAGCGTAAGCTGTTTTGGGATGCTATGGTTGACCGAGTTGCTAAAAGATTAGTTAGCTGGAAACGTCAGTACCTCTCCAAAGGGGGTTGGCTTACTTTGATGAAGTCTACGTTATCCAATCTCCCCACCTATTATTTGTCTATGTATCTGATCCTCGGCAGCGTGGCTCTCAAGATTGAGAGACTTTAGAGGCAGTTCCTTTGGGGAGGGGATCGTGAGCACTCCTCTATTGCTCATATTTGATGGGAGGCAGTCTGCCGCTCGTTACAGGAAAGGGGGCTGGGAATTCGATGCTTGGTGCCTTTTAATAAAGCTTTGATGGGGAAGTGGCTCTGGAGGTTTGGGATTGAGAAAGACCGATTGTGGAGGAAGGTGATTGTATGCCGTCACGAAGAGGATCATAGGGGTTGGTGCTCGTGTCCGGTACGCTCTTGTAGAGGGTTCGGGGTTTGGAAGGATATTAGCCGTGGTTGGACTGCCTTTTCTTCTCATATTCGCTTCAGCATTGGCACTGGTAGCTCGGTTTGTTTTTGGTCTGATAGTTGGTGCGGTGATTATACCCTTGCTTCTTCCTTTCCTATGCTCTTTCGTATTGCTCATGATCGACATGTTTGTGTTGCTAATTGTTATCGGCTTGATAACGGTAGGATCGTCTGGGATGTTCGGTTTGTGAAACCTTTTCAGGATTGGGAGCTAGAGGAGGTGTCTGGCCTTTTGGGTTTACTATATAACTTGCCATCCCCTGGAGGTGGGTCTGATCGGATGGTGTGGTGTCCTTCTCTTGTTGAAGGTTTTTCGGTGTCCTCCTCCTTTAGGATGCCTTCTTAGTTGCCGCACTTGGCTTTTTCTTGGAAGGAGATTTGGCGGTCCGGTGCCCCTCCTAGAGTTGCCTTTTTTGCATGGTCGGCAGTTTGGGGCAGGATTCTAACCCTTGACAACCTTTAGCGCCGTAATTTCGTGGTGGTCAATAGATGCTTCATGTGTAAGAATGATGCGGAATCCGTTGACCGTCTCCTCCTGTACTGCCTAGTGGCGTATGATTGTTGGTGTTTAGTCTTTGGTTTGTTTGGCATTTCTTGGGTGATGCCGGCCTCAGTACCTGAGCTCCTTGATAGTTGGTGGGATGGTTTCGCGGGGGTGCAAGCCCGTCAGTTCTGGAGAGTAGTGCCTTTGTGTCTTTGGTGAGTAATTTGGCTCGAACGGAACAAAAGATGTTTTGAGGGGGTGGAGTCCCCGATTGGTTTTCTTAAGAATTCTTTCATTTCTTTTTTGTTTTATTGGGTGGAGGGTAGATTTTGTTAATCTATAGAAGAAAAGATTGTTTTTTTGGGCTCGCTTAGTTCTTAGAGCGGTGTTTTGTAATCTTGGGATGCACTCCCCTTTTGAGTGCTTTTTATAAGATACTTATCAAAAAAAAAAAACAAACTTCATTTTCTTAAATTCTACATTATAGTCTTCTAAAATTCCAACTTATTCCTGTTCTCTTATAGTTTGTCCTATTAATGCGCAATGCCATTTTCAGTTTTGGATCTAAGAACTGGAAGGTTAAGTTGATTACATGGATGGATCTTGCAGGATTGAACAAAAATTTGGTATTTTTAGCAAACTAGATGCTTGCACGTTCGTTGCTAATATATTCGACGAAGGGAATGTATTGAGCATTGTAACTGATAGCTCTCCACATGGTACTCACGTTGCTGGTATTGCTACTGCTTTTCATCCACAGGTAATGATACATTGACATCAACCGTAATTTAATCCTGTTTTATTTTATTTTATTACCTAAATAATTTACTGTTTAAAAATTGATGACATAGGAACCTCTGTTGAATGGAGTTGCACCTGGAGCACAGTTAATATCATGTAAAATTGGTGACTCACGATTAGGTTCAATGGAAACGGGAACGGGACTAATACGAGCATTAATAGCTGCTGTGGAGGTGGGTATTTGTTCATGTGGATTAGTAGTATTTGGCAATATTGTTCCTAGCTTTGAAAGACTACAATAGCTGGTTTCTATTTCTTTCAAGGTTGCATATATAGGACTTTATGCCATTATGGTCAAACTAGTCTGTCACCCTTTATCTGTGAAAAGATGCATTGAGGCCTGTGGGGACTGTCCCAGTTATAAGATTGAAAAACCAACTTTAAAATTTGTTATGAAATTGTCAGAGGTTGACTACGAATTCTTGTAAGCCGCATGAGACATGTTTGTTTATACTAATAGAACAAAAATACTATTTTGTCCTTGTGCACAATATAAGATGAGTAACCAGTATAGAAGTTATATTTGAGATTTCTGCCCTTTTTCTCCGTATATATTAATATGTATATATGTTTTCCAAATAAAAAGGAATCAAATTAAGGCTTCTATGAGTTTTGTGGAGCCGCATATTAGTTTACTAACTTGTTACTCACTATGTGGACGTGTATATTTTTGTGATACTGCTTTGGAGAGGCCACATACTTTCTATAAATCCAACTCTGTCATGGCATTCTCTTAGTCTTGCAACACCATGCTTAGGCCTTTTTGATTACTTATACAATCTTCTATAATTGTGTTGCTAAAGAAATGGCTTCCGCAATTGATCATCCTGGCAAAATTCAAATTGTTATATAATATTAGGGTTTTGTTTCTTGAATTTGTTTTATCTTTCTGTTACATATTTTCATTGAATGATCTATTATTTTGATTCCTCTGTAACTCCCACCTTTTTGTGCATTTCCTTCGTTTACAACTTGATACAGTGACGCCATATTTGTTTGGGATTGTTTCTTCTTCATGAAAGTTCAATAACTTTGTTACCTATGTGATTTCTAGGTTACCCGTGTCTCTGTGGGTACAATTAGGGTGCAACTGTTCATTCCAGCCCGTGAGTTTGGAAACCTATGCCTGCTCTAGTCTAAGCCCTCCTTGTTTGACCAATCAATAGTTCAGGTTAAGTCGGAGAAATTTTGAGAAATCCAAGCTGGCCCTGAGGATAGCAGGCTATGGGGTTGGAACGGACTTGCGGCATTACAATGCATACATACATACATGCATACATACATATACTTTATTCCTATGCATAATATATGGTCGGGCAATCACATGATTCTTGTTTGATCTTCTTATTTGTTTGTTTATTATTTATTATTTTTCTTGTATTCAAATTTTTTACTTGATTGGGAGACTGACAATCTTCTCGTGATTGTGAGTCTGACAATCTGTTACGAGAACTCACAATTAATCCAATTCCATAAGGTGATGATGTTGTGGTATCTCTGCTGTTTCCAGAATCTTCAATCAAGTTTTGGGGAACATCCTTTCAATCCACAAGCCTGTCTTAAATTCTATTCTAAACTCTCAAAGTATGTCCGCCTATATGCTCATGGAAAGCTCATATAAAGGTCCAAAAGAGCATGAATGAGTGATGTTCTCTCTTGTATAAATTTATCAAACTGTATCCTATCACTTTCTTGCTCACTCAAGTTTTAGAAACTCCTAAGACACTTTTAAGTTCTACAAATACTTTCCCAAGGCAAAACCCAATGTAGAAGAGTTTTGTGGAGGACTTGGATATCATTAATTTTACAACTTGTTGCTGTATGTATCATTGAATAAAACTATGTTTCTGTGTTCGACTCTCTTATTAGTTAATGTTCTAGTAACTGTCTATTTTATATTCAAATTTTGGGGAAATGTCTTGTCCAATTTTGGATTCAAACTGTTCTTCAGCAATTGGAAACATTTAAGGATACTTTTTTTTCAAAATCGTAGTTTTCACAAATTTCTACTGCATTGTTAATCCAAAACAAATAAGATCGACTTGAGTTGAACTTGTGAAAGCTTTGCATACCCTAATATATGATCAGCATCAATCTCAATTCCTTGGTTACATAATCATTACGATCACCTACCATCACCATCTGACATTTGTCAGACTTGGCCCATTAAAGGTAAATTAACTTGATTTGTGATCCTAAGAGAAATACAGAAAAAATTAACAAAGTAAAACTCATTTTGCCATTAAAGTTGGCAAACCAAATGACACTAAGTCCATACATGTTCGACTATAGTTTTTCTCTCGAACAGCTATATTAATGTTCCTTTTCTTTTATGAGTGTGCTTCCATGAGCTCGCCTGTGATGTTCTAAAAACATCGGAATTTTTTTTGAAATATGTCATGTGAAGTCTAATTTTGAGATTGAACAGTCTAAATGATGCTTGTTTTATCTTCGTGGAGCATTTTAAAGAATGTTACCCTGTATTTTTTATACATTTTTACTGTATGAGTAATGCTAAAATTCAAATTTTATTATATTGTTAAGTTATTGACTGTGGCTTTTAAACAAATTAAACCATGGAGCACATCAAAGGCAATTTCCCATTAGTTGAACAACATCTTATTGAAACTCAACCAAGATTTACATTTCCCTCTCTTCCTTAGTGCTTCAACCTTTCCCTGGAAAAGTTTATTAGTTTGTATAATCTTGATATTTTTGTATTTTTTGATCAACTAAGGTCAAATTTCATTCTCAACCTATATTTTTCACAATAATTTGTTCCACCTGGCCTTCCTACTTTTAGCTCACTTTGGATTTAGTGCATTTGATATCTCGTCCTTTTTTTTTGTTTTTTGTTTTTTTGGCTATTTTTTGTGTTCACAGCACAAATGTGATCTCATCAACATGAGTTATGGAGAGCCTACGTTGCTGCCGGACTATGGGCGCTTTGTTGACCTTGTTAATGAAGTAAGAATCAACATTAGCTTGCGGCAAATGATTCTGTGTTTTATTTTATACATATATTTATACTTTTTATTCTCCTGATACTAGAGATAACACCTTTGTTAATTATTTAGGTTGTTGATAAGCACCGTATAACATTTGTCAGCAGTGCTGGCAACAATGGTCCTGCATTAAGCACTGTGGGTGCACCTGGTGGTACCACCTCAAGCATAATAGCAGTTGGTGCGTATCTCTCTCCTGCTATGGCTGCTGCAGCTCATTCTGTAGTTGAACCTCCTTCTGAAGGGCTTGAGTACACTTGGTATACTAACTTCCTTTCCTGAAGTTGGTCTTTGATTTTAAGTAATCAGGAAGCAGTCATGATTTTTCTGTATTTTGACCTTATATTATTAAGGGTAAATTACAGTTTCACCCCCTCGTGTTTGGACATATTTCACTTTCCCCCCTCTTGATTTGATAATTATGCTTTCCCCCCTTTAGTTTGGGTATGGGTTACACTTTCCCCCCTCCATCGGACCTCAGGTGTAGTCAACATCGGTCAAAGAGGTTTTTTGATGCGAAATGACAATATTACCCTTATTTACTGAATTGACCCATTTACCCCTCACTTTAGTGGACCAAAATGCCCTTTTATATGAATGTAGTTAAGATGGTTCCAAAATTCCCAAACTCTAAATTCAATACCAAAATGCCCAAACTCTAAATTCAATCTCATTCCCCAAATTTTAAATTCAATCCAATCTCAATCCTCAAACCCTAAATTCTTCCCAATCCTCAAACCTTAACTCCTACTTTCATTCAATCCCAATATATAGATTTATATATATATATATATAGAGAGAGAGAGAGTAATATATAGATTTGTTGGATGGAAAACAAAAGATTTGAAGGTTGGTATAGAAATTTCAGTTATATAGACATTTTCAAATTCATCCAAAACATTCTTAATTTGTATTCAAAAACCACAAATTGGAAACCCTAAATCTCTATTCCCAATTTGAAACCCGATTGTGGAGGATGGTGGTGCAGTGGGTGAAGATGGTGGTGCGGTGGTTGAGGTTGAGGTGTTTTCTTGGTGGTCGTTGTTGGAGGTAGAGAGAAATGACGGCTTCAATTCGAAGGTCTTGGTATTGAAAGCGAGATCGGCGGAGTTGAGGAGGGTGAAGTTGTCGGCGGCGGTGGTGGCAGTTTCGTTGTCTTCGGCGAAGAATTTGAAGGTCTTGGTCTTGAAAGCGAGAGCGAATTTCTGTAACATTTTGTAGATTTGGGTAGGTTTTGATGATTGATTCATTTCTAGCATCTCTGAATTGGTACTTGGTTCTGCTCCTCAGAAAAGGTTATATATATATATATATATATAGAGAGAGAGAGAGAGAGAGAGAGAGATAGTAAGGTTAGGTTAGGTTATTTTGACTAACTATAGTTAAGTTAGAAGGGCTATTAGGTAAAATCATATTTCATATTTTATTGAATAAAAATTGAATATAACATGATGGGCATTTAAGTAATTTCTAAATTACCGGTCACCGGAAATGACTTAAAAGGGGGAAAGCGTAATTATCCAATTAAAAGGGGGGAAAGTGAAATATGTCCAAACACGAGGGAGTGAAACTGTAATTTACCCTATTATTAATTGTCTCTGAAGAGCTTCTTCAAACAATATTCTGGATTTTAAATCACATATAATAAGCTACAAGGGATGCAGGTCTAGCCGAGGGCCAACAGTTGATGGGGATCTTGGTGTTTCCATATGTGCTCCTGGTGGGGCAGTGGCTCCCGTCCCTACATGGACTCTTCAGCGACGCATGCTCATGAATGGAACATCAATGTCATCGCCATCTGCTTGTGGGGGAATTGCTTTACTTATCAGTGCCATGAAGGTTACCAAGATATGCTTTAGTTCTAATTCTTTGGATTGTTTCCGTTTTTTGTTCTCCTTTTGTTCTTTTATGTCATATCTGCTGTTATTTTTGCTTTTGAGTAAATCATGCATATGAACCTTTTGTTGGTGCAGGCTGAACGCATCCCTGTGAGTCCATACAGTGTACGAAAAGCCCTTGAGAATACATCTGTTCCTGTGGGTGATTTGCCAGAAGATAAACTATCTGCTGGGCAAGGGCTTATGCAAGTGGACAAGTTAGTAGTATTAATATTGCTGTTTATAATTTTTTTTGGCAAGAAGTTGATTGATGTAAGCCAGAAATGTATTTTAAATCCATGACAGGGCATATGAATACATTCAGAAATCACAAAATGTTCCATGTGTTTGGTATCGCATAAAAATCAATCAAGCTGGGAAATCAAGTGAGTTCAATATCCCTGCTTTCTCTCCTCCCCTTCTCGTACGTGTATTTTGTCTGATCCTTGTACATCAATTGGTTGTAGTAGAAGGGTGTTAGCTTTTTGTGTCGATCGTGATCACAAAGTTTTTGTTATTGTCAATAGATTTTTTGCATGCCTTTGTGTCATTGCATGCTTACCATTCCCAAAAAGATAAATGGGTTTATAAGATTTTGAAAGGAATTCATCAGTGATGAGGCTTCTTGTTCTATCTCCACAATTTTAAATTAAAAATTGATCTCTCCAAATGCGAAACTTTAATTTTGTTTATAATATATTTTTTGTTCAGCCCCAACATCACGTGGCATCTACCTTAGGGAGGCGAGTGCTTGCAAGCAATCTACGGAGGTGAGACTCTGAAAATACTAGTCATTATGTTTTATGAACAACATTAGTGAGTTTTTAACTTTCTCTTAAGTGAATTAGTTTCTCTAGTAGACATGCTTAATTGTGGCACTTCTGGTATTCTCATGTATGCATTTCAAATTAATATGATATTGATTGCTCTTGTGGTGTAGTCAATTATCTGCTTATAGGCAAATGGCATTAGTTGTCTCTCATTCTTGTTGTTTCTGATTGTTCTACCCTAACATTTTTGGTATGCGTGCTTCCTTTTATTCCTTTTCTTTCTACTTTTTTTTTACCTATCTTTTCATCTTGTATCATATGATTTTATATCCTCAATTTTGTATTTACTGATACATTGGGAGATGAGACTTTAAACCATGGCTGTAAGATGTAAGGAGGAAAAAAAGAGCATATACAAAGCAAGAGTAGTAGTATGGTTTGGCTTTGTGCTGCTGCTCCTATTGGAGATGCGAAAAGGTCGCCCATCCTTGGACCTAGTTTACAGTTGGTGTGTACATGGTTTGGTTCTATCAATTTTTATTAGTATTTTGGAACCAATCCAGTCTCAACGGTGAACAAAAAATTAGTGTAAGCAATCTGATCCAACCACTTTCTCTACTATCCAATCTGGACGGTAGCAATAGGTTCAAAGTGATTGTTCAGTGGTTTAACCTTTTATGGAAGGAAGCCTAAAACAATCCAAGCATGCGAGCCCAAAGATTCTATAGCAGGGGCTTTACAGCTAGTTGTAAGCTCATCACATGTAGCCTAAAAGGTCGCTAAAACATAATCTACCTAACTTTTTTTTTTTACACCCTTAAATACTTGTATGAATACTATATATTTATATTATATATGTAGCAGATTAGATCAAACTGATTTTTTGGACTATAGTTTGGAAACTTAAGATATCACCAAGGTTCTCGTAATTATAAATTGTAACCAAACAGATTGCTCGTGAAACCGAGCCGTTCCACATAGAGGGGATCGGATCAGATTCATGATTGGTCTGGCAGTTTATGTGTGCTGCCATAGTTTACAAAAAATGATCTTGGTTCACCTCTTGGCTTAAAAGGCACTGTGCTCCCCTAGTTTACAGAAATGGTCTTGCTTCACCTATTTGCTCGAAAGGCAACGTTTCTCAGACATAACGAGTTTTGGGTTATAGTTCACATTGTGAGTTCCTTTGGGTATCTTACAGAATTTAAGTGGTGAATTTGAGTACCTCAATAAGAGATTCGATTGTGGTGGTTTCTTTCTGTTCTAATGAAATAGTCCTTGGTTTTGCTTGGAAGCCTCCTCTCATGTTATCTATTTATACAATTATTTTTGGAAGTTTCCTCTCATCTTAATTTTTGTCAAGTTGGACAAATAGGTATCTGGAGATATTGTTAAGAAAATACAGTTTTATTCTTGTAGCCACGTGGAACATGTTTTGCCAAGAAACAGACTTTTGGTTCTGTTACGAGGTCTTGAAGAGACAATTGATATGTTGTTCTGTGACTCTTCAATTAACAGCGACTCCTATTGCATGGTGATGTGGGTGTAAGATAAGGTTTTAGACTTTCCCTAGTGATATGTTAGATATATATACTCCCTTCTAGGCACTAATTACCCAAAATTCCTATGTCATTTCATAGAGAGGTAGATGGCTTGGTCAAGTGAGGGGCACCCCTAATTGATTGTTTCGAGTTCTTATGCTCCTAAAAGCTTGATGGGAAACCATTTGATTATTGGGAGTGAAGATGGGAAACCATTTGATTATTGGGAATGCTTCACTCCCTCCCACCCGTGCATATGAATCTGGGGGATGGATCTTCCCTTTGTCTTTTGTGTTTAATAATCTTCAGGTCTCGGATACAAAAAGTATTAAAAAAAGAGAGTTCGCTTTGGGTTCCTTCCTCCCAGGGTTGTTTTGAGGCCAAATCTTTCTTTCGGCACTGCTGAGTGTCCTAAGGGGCAAGGATCAAAACAAAATCTGATAGCATTTCTTTGATGAAATCCCATTCAACTCTGTCGGTTCCCATATGAAAAAAGCTCCTCTAGAGGTGGCTTTCTTTGCTTGGACTGCTTTGATGGGAAAGTTTCTAAGCCAGGATAATTTTAAGAAGGCGAAGACAAGTTGCGGTTGACTGCTTTTCTACGTGTTTGAGAGATGAAAATACTGTTGATCACCTATTTTTGCACTTTTTTTTTTAACTTACCAAAAAAGTGAACTGAAGGAACTTGTAGTGGCTTGATAGCGCTGTGATCTTTTGTTTTGTTTTTTCTTTTTTGGGGTCATATGTATTTGTCTAGATCTGCCCAAGGATTGATCAAAGCTTGAAGAAATTGTATGGTGGAGGCCCAAGTTTGTTACTTCACACATCCTATTATCAACTCTTATAGAACTCGCCTCGTTTGTTATTTAAGATCTTTATTTGGTTAATTTGTTCTCTAGGACTAAAATAGCCTCTCTCCTTTTTTTTTTTTCATTTTTTGTGAAAATTACCATTGACCTCAGAAGGCATAAAAACACTCATTGATTACATAAAAGCAATATAATAAATTACTAACAAATGTATATAAGGTGATAAAACATGCATAAATTATGTACCCATTCGAAAAACTCATTTCTTGATTTTTAATGATGTTTGTAATTATGCATTGTTTGTATTTGCTTGCAAATTCAATATTATCACCCCAACAGAGCTAGAGGATGCTAATGGTTTCCTTCTTTGTCCAAGAATCTTTAACTAAATTCTACTTGGCCATTGAGTTAGCTACATCATTTTCCCAGTGCAATATGCCTTTTTTGCTTCTCCATATGGAACTATCCATCTCTGCCGAGTTGTTTCTTCTAGAGGCTGATGCATTAATTCTTACAGTGGAAAGTGCAAGTTGAACCAAAGTTCCATGAAGATGCAAGCAATTTAGAACAGTTGGTTCCCTTTGAAGAGTGTATTGAGTTGCATTGTAGCGGAAAAGATGTTGTGAGAGCTCCTGATTATATCCTTCTCACTCATAATGGGCGTAATTTCAAGTTAGTGAGCAGCACTTAGCTATTCTTTTATATAATCACTCAAAATTATTACATGCCATGATTTTTTATTTTATTTTGAATGAATGTTAAGAAACTCACACACCATAACATCCACAATGCCTCATAGAGACTCGAACCCCTCACCTCCCCAATTAGGGGGTGAAGTTATACCATTGCACCAAAGGTGCGCCGGTTTACATGCCGTAATTAGTTGGTTTTTGCTTATATTTTATTGTAGCTTTCCTACCCTGATGAGTTTTGAAGTGACGAAGTACTAAGTTACATAACTCCTACATATTTTGTTTGGCATCTATTCTGAATAAGTAAGTAGTTGTAATTCATATATGCAGCTTTAAACATACTAATTTATCTATCTTGTTAAGCAAAATTTTAAATTTTCTTTGAGCTTCTGCGTAAAAATACTTTTATGTTAGTGTTGCATATATGCCATTTTGTGTGTTTGTGCCCATCTGCCGGCGAGGTTGAACAAAATCATGCTTGCAAAACCAGCGTTAGATTGTTTGGCACTTGGCGTACTTATAATTTCAAGATCTGTGGAAAATCATATCTTTGTGTGTTGAATTCAAGATTAATTTTGTTGAGCACGGGGTGAAACATCGACGTTATTACCTAAGGAGTCCCATGTAATTCAGTCTGCATGATGGAATTCTTTCTGTTCTTTTTCCTCGAGAATTGGAAAGAGACCGCATGTGAGCTCTAGCAGTGTTAATTACAAAACGTGTTGGCCTTAATGTCCTGGGAATCGTATGTTACACCTGATACCACAAGTCAAATATCATGTTGAATTCTAGTGGTTCTTCTGTCTTTCCTCAAATTACAATTCCAGAAGCATAAAAGTGTTTTTACTTCCCGGATTGTAAAAGGTGCTGATACAGCAAGGACATAAGCGGGCATATATGTTTACCTATTGTTGAAATGCACCAAGCAGGGACACCGCACGCAAAAAGCAATACCTTTTTGTTCTTTTCAACCATGCACTTCACTGGTTTGAAGACATCAAAGCACACGATTATCTTTGCATGTGCTGGGGGTTTAAGATTCAATTCTTGTTCTTTCCCTCCACCTTCTCTCCCTAGGGCCCTTTGAACTCCATCTTTTTTCTTTGACTTTAATTGCTCTCAGTATATGCAGCTATTCTTAAAATATTTTTTTCTTATTTGACTTTCTGATCTTTGGTACCAGTTTATGTTGTTTTTATCTTTATTTATCAACTTGGAAGGTAAACCACATTCAGAGTACTTACAAGTTCTTTCCCCCATCAACCTTTTGCAGCATAGTTGTTGATCCTGCCAATCTTAGTGATGGCTTGCATTTCTATGAACTTTATGGAATAGATTGCAAAGCCCCATGGCGTGGTCCTCTTTTCAGAATTCCAATTACTATAACAAAGCCAATGGTTGTAAGCAACCGACCTCCAGCAATATCATTTTTGGGGATGTCATTTCTACCAGGTGATTATTGTTTGGTTCAAATGAGAATATCTTAACTGTTGGTGTCATGATTGTGCTAAATATGCTTAAATGCAGAAGGTCTACCTTTTACCATCCATCCCATAATCATCGTAGGTCTCAATGGAAATTGATAATTTAGTTCAACTAAAAATGGTATTTTTAACTACATATGATATCTAATTTCTAAAAAAATTTCATCATCTTATTACTATATATCTGTTTTCCAATTTTCTTTGTGCGTGTTTCTATATGCTGGAAATCAGTTACATCTGTTTTCCAATTTTCTTTGGGCATGTTTCATTGTGCTAAATGTTCTTAAATGCAAAAGGCCTACCTTTTGCCATCAATCCCATAATCATAGTAGGTCTCAATGGAAATTGATAATTTAGTTCAATTATGAGATGTTATTGTTAACTACATATGCTATCTAAGTTCTAAAAAAGTTTCATCATCCCATTACTATATTTCTTTTTTTCAAATTTTCTTTGGGCGTGTTTCTTTATGCTGGAAATCAGTTACATCTGTTTTCCAATTTTCTTTGGGTGTGTTTCCTTATGCTGGAAATCAGTTGACTGGATCAGGTTTTCATATATGTGATTATTGAACGTTCATTTGGCTTTCTTTGCATTTAAGTCCATGATGTTTCCTATTATACTTGAACAAACAAAACCTTTTGCTAAACATATTATTGGGGCAGCAGAAGCGCCGAAACACCGATTCAATGAAAGCCAACAAAACAATCACACAAACACAAGATTTACATGGTTCACCCCAAATCGGGATACATCCATAGGCGAGAAAGAGATTCCACTATAATTCGTAGAGAAGTTACAACCTAGGGTACCAATACCGTTACTCCACGAGTCTAACTTCTCGCTATCAGTGACCTGTGGTATTTTCCTACTCTATCAACCGTAAATCTATCTCTACCCAACATTTCCCTCAGGTATCTATTTATAGAGTTAAAACCCAAATCCTTATTGGACAAGGACTAAATGTAAATCCTAATTCCTTGTTGGACAAGGAATACAACTCCTTGGAGAACAAGACTTCTCTCTAACAAGAAATTACTATACATAATACAACTCTAAAATAGAATCCTAATTAGAATAGGAATTCAAAGCTCAATTTCCAACATATATATATGGATATTGTTTTGTCATCTTAAATGACTTTACAGGGTCAGAAATGATAACTCATGAAGTCCAAAATCCAATTTTGCATTGGCCAAATTAATCCTGGGAAGGTAGGAATACTATGATTCTGATGCTGCCTATAGCACAAAATGTTGACTATATAATTCAAAATAATGATCAAATCATCATTTTGAGTTATAGATTATACCCCTGTATTTTGGGGGTGGTGGTTGTTTCTTTCTTTACTTTATTTTTTGTTCGTAATTATCTGCATAGATGATTCCCTTGAATTGAACTTATGTATGTGCTTTGCATGTCCACACTTCTTCAAATTAAACTTTGCAACAATCCCAATTGCCTAAGTTGGTCCTAGTAAGGTGCGCTAGAAAGGTGAACTCGGTGTAAGCCTAATCTCCAGATTTATTTCCATCTAATATCTACACTAAGACACTTGTATTATCATGCTCGATAGACTGATCTTAGTGTTGAAAGAAAACAGGTTTGGAATGTGGAAGCCAAAAATCCATTTCCCCATTTGTGTTTTTTTGCGAATCATTTGGATAGTTGATTTCTTACCTTTGGATGAGGGGTCTACCTTCAATATGGAAAATGTCAATGAAGATCCAGACTTGAACAAGGCAAGCCGCATCACAAGAAGAAAGCCTTCGTCAATTCAATCACGAACTCCTCTCATACGAAAACCGCCTACATTCCCACAGCTGCAAATGACATGACTTCGAACGTGTCATTGGCATACTAGTCAATAGCTAAATAAAATCTCTCTCTCTCTCCCGGGAAGGTATTTGAGTCTACTTTTCTAATGGCAATAGAATCAGCTCCAAACTCCATGTTTCCTGATGCAGCATTGATACCAAACTGATGCTGCCTTACCAAGGAGACGATCAAAACGTCTTCATAGCAATAGAGAAATAAAAGTAAAGTTACAAGAGAAAAGGAGAATTGCAAAAGCAAATATTATTGCTGAAAATTATAATAATCAAAACTCCCCCTAAACCCTAGCTATTACAAGGATTTATCTGACTTCTCTTCCTCTCCAAGTCTAAGCTGGATTAGAAAACTACCGAATATAATTCGAAACCAAAATAGGTAACTTGCCTATTTTAACCCGTTACTAAAATATGAATGAAAACCAAAATTGAAAACTTGCTGAAAATAAAGTAAGTTACTAAAAAAAAAATTCCAATATTTTCTTGTTTCGTGACTGCATCAGGCCCGCCAGGTTGGAGAAAACTCGTCTCGAATTTTAGGCGGAATTCCACAACCAATCCGAAGCTCAGTCATGACATCCCATCTCTTCTTTCTTCTTTTCCAAACTCGAATCAAATATGATAATCTTCTTAAACTAACGGAAAATACATTGGCACAAGAAACATGAAATCTGCTAGACATCCTATCTATAGATGCCCAAAATTTCACGAAAAACATATTATGATTTAAAAGCTCAAGCACCCTCAAATTTTGTTCCAACAAAACCCTAGCAGTTGTAGTGCGCTCTATGAATTGATCCCAAATCACATCATAAAAGTAAATTTCATTGTTTTTCATCTCCATGGATTCGAAAGCTCCATGATCAACTAGATTTTCGAAGTTAGAATATTCAAACCCCAACCTCTGATCTGTTTGGTTTTCTTGCAAAACCCTTGTTGGGAAAAACTCAAGCACTCCACTTTTCTCCATTATTGTTGTCGCCACCATATTCTTATGACTTACTTCATTGTTAAGTTCTTCCAAAGTTTCCATATCAAATATTGGTGAGTCCAACCATGGATCCTCATTATGAATGAAAATGTTTTCATTGGAGTCAACGTCATCATCATAAATAGGGTTCTCTTTGCCTTGCAGTGGTTCAACTCATTGACCAAGATATCCTGTATATTCGTGATTCCTAACTTTAAGGCCACCATCATAAGGTCTTTCGTCAAATTGGAAAGGCGCTGATTTGTTATCGCAATAAGGATTGACAAAATCCTCTTCAAAATCATCCCCGTGAGATCCAAGAATCTCAAAATTGTCATATGCCAGAAATCGACGATCAACTTGCTCGTCGAGCGAACTACGGCCATGTGAAAAGTAATTTGAAATTTTCTCAATAGATTCGGCGTTTGACAAATCATCATTCACCAAAATATTGTCATCAATACCGGCACACCTTTGGTGCAATGGTATAACCTCACCCCTCAATTGGAGATGTGAGGGGTTCGAGTCTCTTAGGAGGCATTGTGGATGTATGATGTGTGAGTTTCTTACCATTCAAAAAAAATATATTGTCATCAACTCGCGGGTTGTTAACTGGCGAATCGGTAACGCCTTGACCCGATATTTGGGTCAAGATCTCAACTAGTCTCCATAGAAACTCTATCTCGTCTTTATGTTGATAGATGAAGAGTTTAGTTGGATCTTGCATCCTATGACGTCCTCCTCTCGGTTGTTGTCGTGGAGCCATGGTTAAGCAGCAGAAACCAAAGCTCTGATACCAAACTGATGCCGCATTGATACCAAACTGATGCCGCCTTACCAAGAGGAGACGATGAAAACGTCTTCATAGCAATAGAAGTAACGAAATAAAAGTAGAGTTGCAAGAGAAAAGGAGAATTGCAAAAGCAAATATTATTGCTGAAAATTATAATAATCAAAACTCCCCCTAAACCCTAGCTATTACAAGGATTTATACAAGACTTTTCTTTGTCGTCAAGTCTAACCTAGATTAGCAAACTACCAAATATAATTCAAAACCAAAATGGGTAACTTGCCTATTTTAACCAACTACCAAATATGAATGAATACCAAATTTGAAACTTGCTGAAAAATAAAGAAAGTTACTAAAAATGAAAATTCTCATATTTTCTTGTTTCGTGACTACATCATCAATCTCACAGCCAAAAAACGAAGGAAGTGCATAGCAGTCCAAGTCCCTAGCTCTGTCAGCTTTGCATATCTGGTTTGGGGACCAACAAACTAAATATATGGAAATTACCTATCAAATTGTAGCTCACCGAGTCTAGTTTCCATCTTATAAGACCCATCATGAAACGCCAAGTATCGTAAGAGATATCCTCTAAATAATGAATATTTTGCAGATCCAAGAGTAATGCCAACTCATTTTGCTTCAAGAATAACAATCTTGATTTTTGTGGCTTCATGAACACCTCGAAATCTTCACTCGTATTTTTTTAGATGAAATCCGCAAGTTAGGGAAGAGTGGGCTTCAAGTGATTAGGTCTTAGCAAAGAGGAAAGGGAGTCTTGCGTACAATAAAACAACTACCAACGTCAAAATCCCTTGGGTGGCTGCTCCTATATAGAGACGAAAGGGACAGTGTTTTTAAAGGCACACCTAGGCTCCTCGCTCATAGAGGCGCAAGACTGGTGCCTGTTGTGTGCATAGGCACGCCTTTGATAAAATTTACAAATTCTTACTTTAGTACTAATTTTTTGTTTATCATCATAGTTTGTGTTGTGTCCCTCACTTCACTCAGGTGAGTGCCTCACCTTGCGCCTTGCACTTAGGCTCTGGAAGACCTCTAACGCCTTAGTATGCCTTTAGCCTTTAATAACACCGGACAGGGGATAGGCAGCCCCCAAGCTGTCTCTCCTAATCCCAATTCCACTTTAACTCTTAACTTTCTCTCCAAGTGAGGGTAGGAGTGGGATCTAGATATGTTATCCTTCTCTTAACTCCAATGGGCGTAATTTAATGGCTTGTCAACTCTTGGCCCAATTAAGAAGCCAATAACTATTTTCAGATCACCCAAAGGAAAATAATTGCACTACAAAGTCATGAATAGAAAAGCCACTAGTACTAAATATTGCAAACTAACACCTCCATGTTAACCGGATGTTTCAATAAATAATAGTAACAAAGTTTTATTAACGTATTAAGTAGTTCATATATATGGACCTAATTCTTTCTAAATTCTCTATTTTGAAAGAGGCCACTTAACAGAATTATAGATGGCCAATAGGAAAGAACTGATGTGTTGCCCCCGCGGGCGTAGCGGAGTTGGTTGGTAGGATGAACCTTTGGTGCCTAGACGAACCGTATCCAGTGTACCGAGTGTGGGTTTGAATCCCCGCCCCTCCGCAAGTCTGCGACTTAACGTTACACGAGTTGTGGGGCCGGTTCGTGTAACACCCTCAAAGGAAAGAAATGACGTGTTTCTATTTTTATTCGTGTCCCACTTTCCTCTTCAATTATTCTCGAATAGGAAGTCGTTTTGTTAAGTGTATACTTTTCTAATTTCAATAAGAAGCATATTAGACACAACAGGTATAATAATATACTATGGATACTACTGGGGTTGCCCCCCTCTGCAAATTTGGGATGAAGTCGAGCAAAAAATAAGGCTAAATTCACGAGGAAATATGACCAGATACTGTTGTGAAACTCAGTTACTCATCCAACAAAGTAGTACTTTGGGTTCCAATAGGATTTTTTACTTTTTTTGCTTTTCAATATATTTGGAAGGGATGGAACTGCCATGTTAAAAGTGGTTGCTGATTCTTAGTGTGCAAGTGGTCGGTGGTTGAATGGGGTCGTCCCTCCTCCAATGTTACACTCTTTTTGCCAGTTGCTGTTAGCTCGAGTATCTAGTGAAAACTGAAGCCCAGATTGGGACATGAGCATATAGCTGTTATGTTTTCTTTTCATTCAAGGCAGAGTATTTTTTCTAGCGGCAAAGGTTATGTTCATTTGGCTCCTTTATGGAAGATGTCCAAATCTAAGATGCGAACGAAATTACAACCCAGTTCTCTCTGCAACCCTGGTTCTATTTTCGTTACTAACTTGTAGTAGAATAAACTCTCATCTTTGAATTTAATCTTTCTCTCTCTCTCTCACACACACACACTGAATGTATGCACATAGCGCATGATAGGAGTTGTTTTCAAAACTTTCATCTCCTTTATATACAATTTTGCTTCAAATTTGTTGCCTACATGTATTATCCTGCTGGTAAAATGATCATTTACTTTGTGTATACTTTCTCAGGGACACCCTTGAGTAAACTTGCAAGAATATGTGTATATTTATATGAAGAATATCCTATAGCTATAAGTATAATACATGATTCTGTTGACATTTTCTATATCGATAAATTATATGGTGCTCTATACAGTCATTTTTATAAAAAGTATAATTTCGTTAATCGGCATAATCACATTTTTTAGTGGAAAATATGATTGTTTTGGTCCTTCTGGATTTACTGCTTCAATAGGTCATATCGAACGGAGATATATTGAGGTACCAATTGGTGCTACTTGGGTCGAGGCAACCATGCGGACATCAGGGTTTGATACTGCTAGATTATTCTTCGTTGACACAGTTCAGGTAAAACATTCAGGTCGATCCTCGTTCACATTCTAGACCATCTTTGACATGTTTTCCCTGTGCAGATCAGCCCACTGCAAAGGCCTGTGAAATGGGAAAGTGTAGTTACATATTCTTCTCCTTCAGCTAAAAGCTTTTCCTTTCCGGTGGAGGGTGGTCTGACAATTGAATTAGCAGTAGCTCAATTTTGGTCAAGTGGCATAGGGAGTCGAGAAACCACAGTTGTAGATTTTGAGGTAGCTTTTTTTTTTCTTTTTTTTTTTTTCACTTTTACTTTCAATTAGATACATAGATTGCTTTGCTGCATGAAAGAAAGTTTATCAGCTTTTGCATTTGCACCCCATTACTCCAATTACTTGTTATATACTTAATCCATGAAATTGTTTAACGATTGCAATTTGAATTAGCATATATAAAAAAACTACATGTTTTTTTGTTGTCAGAAGGAATGGTTTCTACTGTGGTGCTGCGACTTATAGTGAGTTGGCAGTGTTGTTCCTACTTAGTGTCCATGGGATTATTTATGCCTTGCTTAATATATTCAACAAAATATAATATTTTACTTAAAAGGGGACTTTGAGACCCTTCAAAATCTGAATAGTTATAACCTCTTAAACTCAAGTGTCATTCCGAGGATTTGAATTGTCAACTACCAAACAGGTTGTGATGTGGAAACTTTTATGTTACTGACATTTTTTATGCTTTTTGTGCTTTATGTTTACACAAATACACTTTGTATTGTGCACATGATAAAGGTGGAAGATGTGACAAAGAGTTTTGTTGCTCTAGCATTGCCTGTTGTTTTTTTCCAATAAAGCCAACTACCTAAATTCTGATAAATTGGTGCGTACATGTTCTTTTACCTGGAAATTCGGGGTTGTCAAATTTTTGGAAGGAACCACAACAGATACACCCATCTTAACTGGGCAGATTGGAAGAGTGATTATTTTGGCAACAACTACTAGTGACTTCACAAAAACTCTTTTCCTGGTGTAAGACCATAGAATTTGGGAATGTGTCCCCTGTGATTTTGAAACCCATCTATGGGAGTCAATGTCGAGAGCTGCTACCAAAAGTAAAAGTGATGATCTGTTATTATTCCATATTGTATTCACGTCCTAAAAAATACTAAATACTGCAAATATCAAAATTCCTGTTACTTTTCCTCTATGTTTATGATTTCTGGTCATAATTCCTCTTATTCTGTTAAAGATTTTGTTCATGTTGTTAGCATATGGGAGTCTTCCAGAGGGTCCTTTCTAGTTGCACTGTGCTAGCATGTGGTTTTACAAGGAATGGACATGTTTTTTGTTTCTTTGAATCATTATATGGAGTGATCTTTTCCCTTGTTCCCAATGCCAAGCCTTTACCTGCTCTTTCTTTCATTTGAATTGTTAGATTCATTTCCATGGTATTCAAATCAACAAAGAGGAAGTGGTATTTGATGGAAGTGAAGCCCCAGTTAGAATTGTCGCTGAAGCTCTTCTATCATCTGAGAAACTAGTTCCTGTTGCAATTTTAAATAAGGTGTAGTATGTCCTATAATAAAAATTTCCAGGTTTCATGTTATGTTTCTATATTTATCTGCACAGAGTAAATTTTATGGACTTTCCTTTTCTGTTCTCTTTGTATCTTGTGCAGATGAGAATCCCGTATCATCCTGTTGATGCTAAAATGAGTGCTCTTTCAGCAGAACGTGACAGACTACCCTCAGGCAAACAGATTCTAGCATTGACATTAACGTTAGTTCTTGTTTTTACTTCTGTTTGCTTTTTCTTCTTCATCCAGATGCATCCTAAAACTATCTGAATTTACTATTATCCTGTTGGTACTGCAGCTATAAGTTCAAATTGGAAGATGGAGCTGCAGTAAAACCTCAAGTTCCCTTACTGAACAATCGCATCTATGACAATAAGTTTGAGTCTCAATTTTATATAATATCCGATTCAAACAAGGTATTCATTTATACTGCTATATTAGTGACCTTGTTTCCCCGCCCCCTCCTTTTTGTTGCTTTTTAAAAGCTTCCAGAATACACTTTTGGTGTCTCTGTCAATATAGATTATATGCACTAAGACAAGTTTGACAAGTTAATCTGTAATTTTGAAATGAGTGATATACATCTACTGGTGATAACAGTGAAGAGGGGATAGAAACGCTTCTTGTTGAATCTTACGCGATGATGGTGGATATAAATTGGAAAAACATTATAGCCTTCATCTACAGGCATATTAATGTACGAGTTATCCCTTAGGCACTATTCAAACTCCACCTGGCTTCTTTGCATTCATGTTGTGGGTGCATGGAAAAATTAAGGTAGAAGTTAAGAAGTGCATGTACCAAAATTGGAGCACAGCTATCTTGTATCTTCTTTTACAAGTCATGTGAGATATTTCAACAGTAGTAGAAGTTATCATCATGAGTTTTGCATCTTCTTTGTCAGTTGAGGGTAGAAGGTTCTTGTTGTGTCTATTTGTTACAAGCAGAAAAGCATTGAAGGGACCATTCTCAACTCAATAAAGCCTTTTTTTTTTTCTAATTACCTAGAGTTGGCTTCATGAATCCTTTTTCTCCATTCCTCTTCTTCAAGGTCATAGCGTAAGTTAATAAACCACATGTTATTATTCCTTCCTTACTCTACCCACGTTACCTTTACTCTTCCCATTCCCTCAACATTCCCCTCAATGTGGACCATGTTCTCTTACTAACTGCTGCATTTAGTGGTGCTCTTTTAAATGGACCATCTTCATAGAGTTTCTCTCATTTTATCTCTAATTTTGCTACTCCAACCATTTTACACTCATTCATTTATCCTCTCTTGGTTTTGGGCACGTCAATCTTGACACTAGTGTTTCCGTCTCAATTATGCATATATTGTTTCTTAATGCCCAACATTATGTCCCACGGAGAAAATCATTCCTAATCGTTGTTTGATAGAACTTCCCTTTAAATCTAACAGAGATACACTGATTACACAAAATACTAGATGCACTCGTCAATTAACCCATCCTTTACTTGTGACACCATCTCTTATTTCCATTTCACTGCGACTAATTGAGCCTTATTACAGAATTATTCAGTCTTTTGTACCTTATGAGCCTCAATTTTCACTACCACTCATTGCATTTCTAGAGTATTATAGTTGCACTTATTTTTTTCAGTTTTGTTCCTACTAATGTAAACTCTTTCAATCCTAGACTTTCCCTCCAACCCTCCAATTTAGAACTGAGAGAGTTCACTAATCTGAACCCTTATATTTCTATAGTTTCACTTCAACCCTCCAATTGCTGCACCTACTCAGCAAATAACCATATGCGAATTTCTTTTTTCTTCTCAGTTATCTTAGTTTCACCAGGGGTACAAGCAGATATCTGACGTGACATCATTCTAGATGTATTTGAAACAACTACATGTGCTTTCATGGAAGTGTCAAAAATTAATTTTTAGTCACATTAATTTTTACTTAGCTCACATCATAGGCTTCCAGAAAAGTCTCATCAATAAATGAAACATGAGTTTTTGTTGTTTTATCTGCCTTTTTTTTTTCCTCTATGTATCTATTGTCTTGCATTTCTAATTTAAATAGAATGTTGGAAAATATGCCTTCATTTTTATTTTATTTTTATAAATAAATAAAGAAGTAGATTATAATTGTTTTCTCGTACTTTTGGATGACTAATTTTACCTCCTTCTTTCTAAATACGTCGTTTCCCAAATGTAGCGTGTGTATGCAATGGGTGATGTATATCCAGAGTATAAAAAACTTCCGAAGGGTGAATATAGCTTACAGTTGTATTTGAGGTATGACCCCTTTTTCTAAGTTAGGGAAAATTGTATTGCATTTACTTATTAGTATCTACTGAAGTATAGGAATTGATTAATGCGTTTGCTACTTCAATTTGGTATCGAAACCCAATCAGAAATTCAACAAAGAATCATACCTTAAAAAAAATGGAATGCCCAAATAACAGGAGTTTGTATATTGGAATCATCCTATCCGTATCTTGGAGACCAAGGACATGAAACTAGGTTCATTCATGATAAAGGAGATACACAGCATCTCGGGAAGTGATATTTTTAATTATTTCTGTTGAAGGATATAATATATAAGTTACACTTTTTTTAATAGCTTGAGCTTTTAGAGTAGTTGGGTAGTTAACATGATATGTGCTCAAACCTCACCGTCACACCCATAATTAAAAAAATGTTGTTTCACGTGTTGGACCAAAAGAAGGTCACACGTGAGGCGGCGTGTTGAAGGATATAATATTTAAGTTACACCCTCTCTAATAGCTTTAGCTTTTAGAGTAGTTGGGCAGTTAACAATTTCAATGAAAACTTTTAATCAACTTTGAATGATAAATCAACCTTTGATGCTTCAAGTTTAGCTAATGGATTCCTCACAATGCTTAGCAATTTTTCAGGCATGACAATGTGCAATACTTGGAGAAGATGAAGCAATTGGTGTTGTTTATTGAAAGAAAGATGGAGGAAAAGGTAGCTACTATATTTCTAAGAACCATGTTATAAATTTGATGATGTGGTAAATGGCCACAATGTATTATTTGTTTATCGCTATTTTGATAGGCTGCTATAAAAATCCTCTTCCTTGGATAATCTCTTTACTTCTTATTTAACACCTTCTTCCTCCTTTCTGATTGTTCTCTATATGTGATTTTCAGTTCTAAAACTAAAAGGATGTCTAAGATCTGATTAATAGCTCTGACTCATTGCATTTTTTATATGCAAAATGGTACACTATTGTGCTTACTTTGTGGACCTACGGACCTATTCTCCTGTTAAGTATAAAAATTCAGTGAAATGAAAGTTAAACTCTAACTGGGATATTTGTTTTACCAATGTGCTACAGCCAGATCATATATCTTTGATTTTGATGTAATTATTGCTTTTACTAGACTCATCAAATCTATGTTCGTATGTTAAAATTTGATAGATGTATTCTGCTTTATGTTAGCATGCCAACACGACAGACATGTATGGTTATTGGGATATGTGTCTACATTATGTACCCGAAGCAGACACTTGGATCCTCTAATCTTAATGATGGATGACTAAGAAAAACTTAAATATAACACTGAAGTAGTAGTAGTAGTAGTAATTTGCTACTGCCATATTGTCTCTCTTCAATTTGAACCATCCAGGATCACAATCTAGGTTGTTGTTGATACTTTAGAGACTTATAAGAAATTTGAGACATTATATAGTATTAGTTGCTTGTAGTTCCAAATGTATAATTTTGAAAATCCATATTGGCCATGAATGTGGCATATTATGTTTACAATTTATCTTTAAATGCACTTGTCATTCATCTTGATCCAGGAAGTCATTCAATTGAGCTTTTATGATCAACCAGATGGTCCAGTGATGGGTAATGGTAGTTTTAAATCCTCGGTTTTAGTTCCTAGGTAAGTGCTTGTCCTTAATCATTGGTTTATTATTGCAATGTTACCATATTCTATGTACATATACCTTATATTTTTCCTTTTTCTTTATCCATTTACCATTGCAAGAGTGAAAGAAGCATTTTATGTGGGCCCTCCAACCAAAGACAAGCTCCCTAAGGTATTGCATCACTGGAAGCCTTATTTTTCTTTTTATTTCATTTTGTTTAGTTTTCTTCCCTGGTGGACGTGAATTTCATGTTTTATGGTGGATGGTTGACTACAGAACTCTCCTGAAGGATCAGTTTTGCTTGGAGCAATCTCGTATGGAAAATTTTCATCGGAGATTCAGGAACATGGGAAAAATCCACAAAAGAATCCCGTGTCTTATCAGATGTATTACCAAGTGCCACCTCATAAGGTTATTAGATATAATGCTCCATGTAATTTCATTTCAGTTGAGTTTTTATGTTCCTTAAATATTTGCTTATTTGTTGATATGCTAGAATCTTAGCTTACACTGATAACCATGCCTTCATATGTTCTATTTTTTCTAAAAAGGAAAAATATATATTTTCATTGTTCTTGGACAGCTTGACATGGACAAGGGAAAGGGTTCCTCTACAACTTGCACCAAGAGTGTGTCTGAACGGTTAGAAGACGAGGTAATTAAAATACTGAAAAAAACTTCCTGACTATTGTCTCCTTGTGAATTCATTTATTCTTTAGAGAGAATGTACTATATTTCTGCCATTTTGCAGTTTTTCTGCTGATCGTGGGGTTGAATTTTAAGCAAATTTGGATTTGTATAAAGTGATTCCCTCTTCCCCTCAAAATACTTTTAAGCTGCTTCCACCTTGCACTTGTTGGTATTGTGTTTCCAATGTTAAATTAAATTTCACCTTTTAGTTTTGAAAAGACAAGGCATCAAAAGGGTGGTTATCTGCATGATAACTGATTCTTGAACTTCCTCACGTTGGCAGTTCCGTTAGCTGTAAAGGTCTTTCAATGAACAGGTGACTCCGTCGCAGGCTAAGACCTCTAATGCAAGTATATGATAAGAAGTGGTCTCTCATGGTTATTCTCTTAAACCACAGGTCAACATACCACCAATTAGGCAGGAGATGGCATGTTTTGAGGCATAAGTTCTTCACATGAACATGTTAAGTATCACTTTATTGTCCCACAACCGTGACTGTGATCATGAAGAACATGGAGAGGAACTTGGACTTTAACAAAGACTGCAAATGAGGAAACAAAACCTTTCTGACACTATTTAAAGTGAGCTAACTGAGATGAACTAGATTTAGAAACGTCTGACACTATTGTACTTCCAACAAATTGTTGTCAGTAACTTGGCAGGGGTTGTGGGATTGGTGTGAAGAGCAAACTAAATGCTCAGAAAACTCAACCGATTTTGGTTAGCAATGATATTGTTCTAGGAAATCACATGATATAAGTGGGACCTATTCACGGGATAATGTATATGTTTCCCCGCTTACCATAATCTGTTTGAAAGCACTAAGAGATTTGTGTTAACTTCGATAGTGGGTATTCCCATTTTCTCCTTTAGTATACCGTTGTAAGTACTGATGGATGTGACATGGACCTCATTGAGGTAATTTTAAGAAAGGGGAAGACCAGAGTTAACAGGAGTAGAGTTAACAAGGAAGGATATAGTAAAATGTGGTTGAACTGAGGCTATGGCATTGGATAAGGAGAATGAATTTTTGTTATCACTGTAGCCTGCCCCAAGTAGTTGGGAAATTGGTTTGTTGAGTTGTAGTTGCATTCTAAGTACTGGGATACAACTCTTAAAATATTTAAAGGACAATCACATCAGTTTTTGTACGAAATGGAATAAATAAAAATAGATTAAGATATGACTTGTGGAATGTAATTGCATCGTGCAGCTCACTCCTTCCAACCACAGTATCTGTTGCCTGGTGGAATTTCGCCTCACCTTATAGAGAAAGCTTTGGGTTCACATCCTGATTATTTATGTTGTCAAACCACTTAAACAAGACCTACATTAAATTTAACCAAGTCCATTTATCATATTAATATAAGATCCTAATTGTTGCCAACATGGATCACACTACTAGTCATTAATGTGCTATACTTGACGATTGTACTCATTTGGTTGATCAGGTTCGGGATGCCAAGATAAGGGTTTTTGCAAGCCTAAAACAAGGCACTGATGAAGAACGCTCAGCGTGGACAAAATTAAGCATCTCTCTTAAGGTAAAAACTTATTGTACAATTGAGAATGGTATGGAATGGATTGTGATATTATGTGTTTAATTTACATAAGGAATAATCCTCTTTCGCGGAATCCACTTTAAGAATTCGTATGGCACAGTTTTCAACTCAATGCCGAGGAAACCACTTAACTCGTTAAATCGTTCTCCATTTCCACCCCACCAAGGAAAAGCAAAAAAAGTTAAAACAAAATAACAGAATAGAGCTACGTTTATGTATTCATTTCAACTGAACTTTATTTTGGGACATTCTTATTTCATTAGACTAAAAAAGGCTCAACTTTGTGAATTTTTGCATTATGGGGTGTAAATCCGGCAGTTTATGTTATGGTTTCCATAGCCTGTTTCAATCTAAATGCTTCTTGAATCATTTCTTTTTGGCAGTCTGAGTATCCAATGTACACTCCATTGCTTTGTAAAATATTGGAAGGTTTGCTATTCCGGAATAACGTCGAAGACAAGATTCATCATTGTGAAGAGGTGTGTTATATAGAATTGCATATGGATATGCATGTTGAATCTTTATTTCAAAATATCTATCGAATCATTGAAATTGGTCAGTTTGGTTTCCTTCTCTTTTGTACTGCTGATATTACCTTCATTATATTTCTCTAACTTAAGAGAGGCAGGTGCTGTAAATTATGATTTACTGACAGTAACTTGCTTTCCTGAAGAATTCACAAGTTAATATGTGATAAAAAAAAATACAGAATTACTTTAAATTTTTTTTAAAAAATACAGAATTACATTCATATCCACAAATATGATGGTCGCTGAATATGATGGTCTATACTTTATACCGCTGTTGTTCGCAAGTTTTACTTGCTTAACAAATTTCCAATTCGCAGGTCATAGATGCAGCCAATGAGGTAGTTGATAGTATTGACAGAGATGAATTAGCAAAATATTTGTCCCTCAAAAGTGATCCAGAAGATGAGGATGCAGAGGTGTGTATATATGTTGCTTATGCTTTTTCAGCTGAAGTACTCGGTAAAATCGACAACCGAGGCAGTGTGTTCCCATAATGTCATATGATCGGAACAAACTGGGTTCCCATAATATCATATGATCTGAACAAACGCATCTTCTTTATTTACATATCATTTTTTTAAAAAAATTCTGAGGGGTGGTTGTATGATCTGTTGTAAATTTACATCTAGAGTGTGCAACAAGGAATATTTTATGTTCCGTTTGTGATTTTGTGGTTACATTCTTGAAAATGACAATTGGTATTTTCTTTTTGCTCCATCTCTATAGAAAATGAAGAAGAAGATAGAAACAGCCCGTGACCAGTTAGCAGAAGCACTGTACCAAAAAGGATTAGCTCTGGAAAAGATTGAATCTTTGAAGGTGTGGATTTGCTAATTTCCATCTCATTGAAGTTCAAATTGTTTAGGGTTAGTCTCTAATACTTTGCAAGGGTAGTGGTCTCATGAAACTGCCCTTGCGATAAGAGGCAGCAGGGGCTACAAAACGTTGATAATGTAGCAACAAGGCGTGTAGGCAGATGGATTCTGACTGTGTGTGACTAAATAAAAGGTTCTTGCTACCCTAGGTCAATTTTGTCACAGAGCTGATGATGTGAAAGTATTTACATTATTCATGATACATGTCTCAGTATTTAATCTAAGTTAGCTGTATCAGTGAGAGTCTGGAAAATAGTTACTGATGTATCTGTCTTCCAAGAAAACAGACCTCTTTGTGATGTGAATGGCACATGTCTCTTTAGTTTCAATTCAATGCCGGACACATATAGAGATATGAGATGCCTTTACAATGTGTCAACTCTTGTGACATCTATACCTTGAGACTGATTTGAAACTACAAATGGAACATAATGCTATTTTTGACACTTATTTGCTTGCTAATCATCTGAAATTATTGTGCTTGAAATAGCTATTTTATTATTGTTCTTGTCATTAATTTATGATTTTTTTGTGCGGTGATGATGATGATATTTTCTGTTCTGTTGTATCAGGGAGATAAGGCTCCAGCTGTAGCTTCGACTGATGATGCAAAAGATATGAACAACAATCATGATCAACCTGCACCGGACTCTAGTGTCCCGCAAGATTTGTTTGAAGAAAACTTCAAAGAACTGAAGAAATGGGTAGATGTGAAATCTTCCAAGTATGGCACTCTCTCAGTAATACGTGAGCGACGTTCTGGAAGACTTGGAACTGCACTGAAGGTGATTCGTTTAATCTCATTCTTTTTTCCTATTCTCCTGCCGTATGCAATTTGTATGCTGCTTAATGAGGTGCATAGCATAGATCATAAATTTATTAGTAATTATTCTTGCTTCTTTGGGTATTATGGGAGTGGTTCCCTATTTAATAGCTGCCTAAACTTTTACCCCAGTATATACAGCATGAAGAAGTCATTTTTTTACATCATTCTTTGCCTCTGGGATCGCAGTATGGAACTCAGTATGAGTCTCATCCTGGCGCCTCACAGTAAACACAAGGGTCTAGGCACATGACTTTACTAGACGAAGTCCCAACCTCTACTATAATATCTCACAGAAAATACAAGCAATGGGATTTGGAACTTGCCGCAAGTCCCAGACTTCACATCCTGCCAAAGATCACCTATCAAATCCTATTTGTAGCCTGTCAACCGAAAAAAGACTCAGATTGTTGGTTGGAATCCCCAGTTGCTTATTGGCCTAATCAGTGGCAGCCAATCAATGTTGCTGGTAACACCCTTAACAATTGGGCTTCTGTTGGACGAACCATCATCTGCCACAAGGGATGCAGTTGACATCCCTAACTGGTTGTCCATGCTTGTCACCTCTCAACATCTGCCTGGAAATCACCTGACACAACTGCCTTCTCTTGTCTGTCTATGGACGATGCCACACAAGCATGACAGTTGCATTGGTGTACCCTGGACAATGCATTGTATAATTTTTGTCGTAGTGCAGCTCAACTGCCTCCAACTACCCAATCTTGATTGGATCTGACTTGCTTCAGCCAATGGCGCACATCCTTCACAACAGGGAGTGAATGGATTGTACAAGCCACCTGCTTGTGCCACTCGGTAAAGCCATGCAGAATCCATGACTTTGAAAACTTGTTCAGTAGAGCAATCGATGCAATTCCCTAATACGCGGTAAATTGCCAACCAACTCCTTGCGCACTATGTGTCACCACCCTTGGCTACGATCAGGTCTTGCTCAGAACCCCAAAGTTCGGCCTTTTCACCCTCCAAAATTTCACCCGAGACAGTATGGCACTACCAGGGGTAAACACGTATGTGCTTGGCATGCTCTGCACAAGGATTTTGCATCCATTTGTTCCCTACTGTTGAGAGGAGGAAAATGAGGGAAGAACGGGGATGGGTGGTGCACTGAATTCACCCTATTGCTAGGAGGAACAAGAGAGATTTTATTTCTGGAATCTGATGCTCCCTACAGACACACAAGCACTCTCCAACCTCACATTGCTACCCAACTCCATCAATTCCCTGATTCTCATCTCTCTGCTAAGCAAGTCCAACAGTTTCTTGGTATTGTGAATTACATGTCCGAGTTCATTCCTCCTATCTGATGTATGACAATTAGTAATTTTAGTTCCTAAATTTTTTTTGAAGTTGCATTCCTACTAAATTACAAAAATACCGCCTAGCCAAATTACCACTTTCTCTAGTGCACCACACCCCTCTTTTATTTGCAAAATTAATATTCTTCACTTAGCAGGAGGAGAATACCTCTGCTTGTGTATTGCCTACAAATAATTGCATACAACTAAATATGTCTTCTCTGTTGGTCTTCTAATGACTTCCCCTGGTACCATTTATTTCTTACACTTAACATACCCTGAACTCATTCTTATGAGTATTTATGGAAATGTCATCATAGGCGAACTAACCTCGTTAACTGTCTAATGACATGCCTCTGCAAGCCCATGCCTTGTCTAGGGACATTTAGTGAGCTCAGTTGAACCTTAGTGGTTAGCTATTAAAGGACGTTGTTTGTATAGTTGAATCAATTTAGAAACATATTTTCGCGCCGTGTCTTTGATTTTCTTTTTTCTTTTTTCCTTTTTCTTTTTTTTCAAGCTAATCTCTGTTTGGTGCATTTCCAAAGAAAACTGATCCGAAGCCTATTTAGTTGGTAGTTTTTAATGAGCTAAAAGTTGAAGTCTAATATTGTTTTTAATCTTTGTTGAAAATAAGTTCCATATAAAAGATTAATTCCAAATGAATTTTGACTAAGCTGATTACTCGATCTTGTGCACACTCTGAATCATTGGACAGGTACTAAACGACATGATCCAAGATGATAGTGAGCCCCCGAAGAAGAAGCTCTATGAGCTAAGACTTTCTTTGCTCGAGCAGATGGGATGGAGCCATTTAGTGTCGTATGAGAAACAGTGGATGCACGTGCGCTTCCCATCAAGTCTTCCTCTTTTTTGAGGCTTCATTTTATTGTTCCAAGTCGCTAACGCTCACATTGTAATTTGATTCTCCTTAGGCCAGTTCATGAAGCATGATAAAGTAGCCATTGTTTTCAGTGCTTCATATTCATTGTGGACAGTTTCATAAGATGAACTGAGTAGTGGATTTCCAATTTAATGCATGAAATTACTTGGAAGGATTTCTCAGAAAATTGAATATACGTCTGTTCCAACGTTTTCTGAAAGTGAGTTTGATAGATGATCTGTATTTGACGTCCATTAAGCTGTTACAAAATAGTAGTAGTGGCGAATAAATTTTATTGTTGGATGTATATAGAATTTAGCTAATGTTGGGTTCAACTAAAGCCTCAAAACATTCTTCTTAGTTGAACACAATCTATGAACTTTCAGCGTTCAGGTTGATCTATTTTGATTTATTGTTTGGTTTTCTTTGCAATGAGCCAGAATTTTTGGTTCAAGATTACTGTTTGTTCACAAAATAGTTTTTCATCCACCGAAAAAATAAGATACAAACTACAAACCGAACCCCTATTATTATGCTCATTATGCATACCAATTTCACTCTATTCAAATTTATGATCGTAATGTTGAAGATTTTAACAAGTTTGGTGGAAAGAGTCTAAAGTCTTGTTTGACATAACTTCTAAAAAAAAAGAGAAGCAACAACTGGAGTACCTCAACCTTTTTAAAATACTCTTCAAAGGTCCATAAATTCTTTTAAAAATTTTGAAAATTTGTCAAACATCATTCAACATAGCTTTTCCCTCTAAAATCAACATTTGAAAAATCAATTTAAACAAGACCTTTGTCATTTAGTGGTCACATGCAAATACTCTCAAATTTTCCCCTAAAAAATTATTTTATAATAAAATGGTCATGGCCCAACTGCGCCCCGGGTCTCACGGTCGCAACGACCCAATATGAGATCAAACCGAGCAAAATCTCGGGAGATAGTTCTGAGTTGCAATATTCAGGTCCCAAGTCTATCTTTTACATACACCAAAATATCTATTCAGAGAAATAGCAAAGATAAAATAAAATAAATAAATAAAAGAATGAACCATTTTGAAAGGAATGTTAAAAGTAGGTATTTAATTCATTTTGGTAAAAAAAAAAAAAAAAAAAAGCCAACAATACTTTGAATTAACCTCTACAAAATAGATGATTCTCCCATTTCCAAGGGTAAAAATTAACTGAGATTCAAGACACCAGCCTATTTTCATTGGGGATCAAAGATCTAAAAACGCCACAGACAAAAACTAAAACAGATAACCAATAACTAAACGTATACATAAGTTATTAGTAACAGTAACTTCATAAGAATAACAAAACTTATTAAATACTAAACGTCAAACAAACTCTTGTTTTAGAAGTCATGGAAGAGCATAATAGCTTCATCAAGCTTCATCAGAGAAGATTCCAGGACAATCCTAACTTTTTTCAGGCGCTTGTATCTTTCGCCCAATTCCCCTCCTACAAGTTTCTCTCTCGGTATCTGATAAAGCTGGCACAAATTGTCATACGAAATGTTCAGTGAAAATATATTATTATTATTACCAAGGGGTACCGGGAAAAAGAAGGAAAGAAAGAAAAAACTGATAGAAGTACAATATTAGTACGAAGAGTTAAATTCACAAATCCCCTAGAAATTCCAAGTTTTGACACTTAGACCCCTGTATTATACTACTATCGCTATCAAGAAGGGCAAATTGTCATGGAACCATTAGTTGACAGATAAAATTACCAATATGTAATTATTTTTAAACGATGTATTAGTTTAATCGCGGGTATATTACTCTTAACGCTCTGACAAAAATCACCTGTTACTTTACGGGAAGAGGTCGATTTGATCACTTTAAGAGACTAGGGTAAAGTGTCGAAAATTGGAAGTACATGGGGGATTTCAGCTTTATGAATTTAACCCTAACATCCCTATGGTGGCAGCAACAAGAAAGGCTAGAAGCAACATCCACAACTTAATCTTGTTGATAGTTTAAAAAGACGGAGAGAGAATCCTTGTCATGATAAAAGGCTATATGTAGAAGGCACAATTTTCTTATGGCAACCGCTTGGGATGTCAAAACCTCCATCGACAGCAGCGACAATATTATATACCAGTGTCATGCTACCGCAATTCAGTTAAACAAATCTATCAATCTCAAGGAAACATTCCAATTTAACATCAGTCTCAAAGCAATAAAATATGAACAAACATCATGATATGAAAGATCTTTCAGCGAAAGTTCCAGCAAACACGTTTCACTGTTGGTGTAGACAGACAAGGATTCTATACTTGTTAGTTCCGACACAAAACAGTAGTATTCCAAGCCACAGCACATTGAACAATACTACTGTTACAATAAAGACGAAACCTTTTTAAACTGAGTCTAACACAATAATACCCACCTAATATAAAGCCTCACATGAAAACAAACTGGGTCAGCTTGATAAAAACTTCTACATCCCATTTTATTTGAGCCTACATCCGTCATCAAATAATAGATCATCATGAATTTCTTTGAACTCTAAATTCCCATTTTCATTGGCAAGTTTACTGTCATGTCTATGACATTCAAAGGTTTACAAAACTAATAGTTACCAATATTTATTTGCGGTTACCATTAGACCTACATCAGCATTAACTTCTCATTTTGTTTTCTTGTAAATCAAATCACAGCATTGGAGAGTCAAAAGACAAGATAAACAAAGAGACACAATGCAAGTTCAGGACAAAAGCGAACTTTAAGAAGAGGAATAGTTCCCCACACCTCTTTTTCTTTTTCTTGCTCGTAAGCAGTTCGTAGTCTCAAATTTAAGGCAGCATGGTACATCTCATCTAGGACATGTTCCCAAAGAGAACTTTTATTCACTTTCCACAACAAGAATTGCGACGGTTTGCCTGCATACGTGTTTACTTTCTGCAAGAAAAACTAGAGGCTATTAGATATCAGTTCACCATACTTAAATGCTATCACAAGACAAAAATGTGTTCTTGATTTCCTTGTTTTCTCACTCTCTTTTATACAGGTGAAGAAAGAAATGGAAGGAACTATTCCCGAAGCAATATATATGATACTGCAACAGTAGAGACAAGTAGAGTACCAATTGTCATTGCTACTTTTAAACTTACAAGCTCATAGTTGATAGTACCAAATTTTAAATCATAAATCTCAAAGACAGTAATTACATTTTACATAGATGTGTAGTTCAACTTAACATGAACCACACATCTAGCAATATTGGCGTCCCCATCTAGAGAAAGATCACGCGGCGGATCAATGAAAGCAGTTATGAATAATAAAAATAGCAACATATTCTTTGAACACTTGAATCAACAAAGAGGCGGAGAAACTCTCGATTTTCTGATCTTAATAAAACAAATTATCATCTTTAAACTATTAAAGTAGCATCATAAATAGGCCTAAGCAAAGCTTTAAAATAGAAAATCCTAAAAGAAATGGGAATAGTAAAATAAATAGAGACTTCGTAAAACAAATTCTAACAAGATTAGGAAAGTAAAATACTAAAAGAACTAAAACTAGTGATCACTATTGATGAACTCGCCCTTCTTCTGTCCTACATCAGTCTCCCATTCTTTAAAAAAACTCGTCCTTGAGTTTAGTGCGAAGCATATATATTAGTATGAACAACATTTCACACCACTGAGGACTTGATCATGATTCATCATATACTTTGCATCTTCATGGTCCAATTCTTTGACAACACCAACTGTGATGCATCTCTTATCTTCATTGTCAACTTAAGAAAGACGAAATTGCTTGAGTGATAACCGATTTTACGAGTAAAATTAAACGGCCACAAAATTTGTTCAACTATCAATCATGGACAGTTACTTATAGATGGACAGTTACTACTTCACATTAACCACCGCTTTATTTTTAACAGCCTGATCAGTCCAAAGTCAGGATTCAAATACACAATGTTGATATCTAGTTCTTTGTGCTCACCAAACTTGGTTGTTAGTGAGACTGTATACAATAGTATAATACTTCTTCCAGAGGTTTATCACCTGATCAGAAATATTAAGCATGAAAGAGGAGATACTAAATACCTCCATATGCAGGTAATCATCTTTCCAGAGCTTGAAAAGAGTCTTTGCTGTATCTTTCTTATCAACAAATGCAGTATCTGAAATCTACAATGTAGATAAGCAAAGTAAAATATCATATCAAACTAATTGCGGAAAAAATCAATAAATAAATCAATAATGAATAAGAAGGCAAGCAACAAAAAGTTGCACCACATCAAACAAAAGCAGAATCACTATATCTAACAATAACACTTGGCAGTGATACACATGCATACACAACATTTCATGTGTATATGTAGCGTAGAAACAAAGATGTGCATTATCATACATAAGGAGTTGAACCCTAAATCCATCCAATACAGTCCTTTCCTGTGAAGGTAGCTATTACAGCCATGTAGGTGAGTAGGTGTATGAGATCAGATTAAGCAAATAGTACAAACCATTGTTCTCTTGGCTTTGCAATAAGAACTCCATGGTGTAACAGCTAATTTGCATTTGTCTGGACCACAAGATACAAACAAGAAAAAAAAAGACCAAAAATGTGCATTTGGGCAGGGGATCATAAGAAAAGCCGATGGAGCTACAGCAGGATGGATTAATAAACAGAGGGACACAAACCAAAGTTATTGGCGCATCCCAGACCTTAGGAACACTAGATTGACTTGCCAAAGAACATAAATAAACTCTATAGTCTCCAATCAAGTGGTACAATATGTATATGCACTTTATCTCGAGCCTCATACACAACCGGGGTTAAACATATTCTTAAGGCAAAAAAAATTAGATAGGAGCTGGCAAATACTAAGGTTCGGAAGACATGGATGCATGTAAATCTAGTATCTATTCAGGCTCTCTGGGTTTGCTATGGTTCGACTCAGATGCCATCTGGACCGCAAAACCGCTCCCGCTCCCGGATTATAGCAAATGCATATCAAAACTTTAAATGAATCATGGAGTTAGGAGGTTCGATACGATCGGTGCACTGTGACCTCTCGCTCCTCTCAAAACTTGTGGAAAGACATCTTCCTTTATTATTTTTAGAGGCATCTTAATTGGGCAAGTCATGGAGGGTTTCAAATCACTGTTCTAATGTATAACAAAGTCTGCCACTAATCTTATCTCATGCACAACAACAAAGCGATATAGTGTAGCACAAACACATCATCAGACCTTCTCTACTGTTGCTATGTCTCCTCTATTTGTGCCATATAACAAAAATATCCAAATACTAAGTATTCTCATTTTCAATCAACAAAGCAAGCAATGGTCAGAGTGTTTGCTGAATAGAGCAGTCCACTTATTTTACATAGAAAAAAATCTGGACAATATGAAATTATTCTAAGCAAAATTTGTCAATAAAAAATCAGTACCTTATCAGTTTCAAGAAGGCGACCAGCATTTGACAGTAACCTGAACATTCTGTAGGCCTCTCTCCCATATCTTTTGAACACTATTGACTCCACCTGCAGCATGGAAGATATAGTTTGGCTTATCTAGATCAATGGTAGGTGAGATTACCTTCTCCTTATATTTTAACTAAGAAAGAAAGAGCCCCCGCCCCAAAAAAAAAAAATGAAGAAGAAGAAACCGAACCTCCTCATTCTGAGCCAGTTCAATAATGCTCTTCAAATCTGCACATAGAAATATATATATGCATGTCAATAAACTATGGCCCAAACCTCATTAAGGTTCATAGTCCTTTTGGGCAACATAAATAATTATCAAAGAGAAATAAACTATGAGAGAAAAGGCAATATGATACCAATACTATAGGTCTCATCTATCCCTATAGTAGGGAGCTCGCACCCCAACTGGACAAGGGAAGCTCTGACAAGTTCCAAGGTCATGCTACGACCTGCTTCACTCTTTATTACCTCTTCATAAATAGCATCCATGGACAGGGGAACTGCAAATCATCATATAGTTGTTAATTACATCATAATCTTGACCTTTCAAAACGGGAAAGTAGAGAAAAACAACTTAATAGGGCCGCTAATTAAGAGGAAGAAACTGCATAAAAGAAAAGGACATAATTTTTTGAGTGCTACTACTACATGGGTCATATTCAAAATAACACCTTTGGGATATAGTTTCTAAGCTTTGTTGCAGAATCTGGGGCAAGAAGTCCTTTTATAGAAGCATTGAAAGCATTCAATGCTTCCATTTCTGTAAACTTGAACGATACAACAAATCTAGAATTTTTCCACAGAAAAAATATATTGTTGACAAAAGAAGGCACAACATTTACCAATCTAAATGTTCGAATACGTCCATTTACTTTTAACACAAAAGCATGCTACACGAAGAAGCTAGTAACAATGGAGCCCTTGACAAGTCAAGCAGCTTCTTGTAAGACACACTCTCGTATTCAGATGGAGTATCCTCAAACCAACCAAGCCCCAAACTCACCCAATAATGACTGAGTGGGTGGTCGTGAAGTAGGCTAACCTGGTGCATTTTCATATTGATTCATTAATGTTGTATGACATTTTTTATTATCAAAAGTAATCTCGACTCATTGATTTAATTTTCAATTCCTGGACTATACAAAATAAATTGCTTAACCACTTACTTATAGTCTACTAGCACAAAGGACAAAAAGTAAAGGTTTAAACAATTTAAGAATATTAGAAGAGATGCTCACCTGAGTTTTCCATCTTCACTTTAGTCTCTTTACTTCTAGTTGCCTCCAGCATTGCACTTAAAACAATGCCAGCTGCATTATCATGCCGTGTTCTCACATTTGCAATGCAAGCCTGAAACAAAAACACAAGTGAAAAATCAATCTCGTAACCAAATGGCATCATTCATTGCATGTGGTGTTAGATATAAACCCCATATCCAATTCAGGGAGCATAATTAAACTTTATATCAAAAGGATAATATCACTGGAAGAACTATGGGACAACCAGACCTGATGTACTTTGAGTGTTAATGTAAATATTCATTCTTTATTTGTATGTACATGTGTATATATATTATATTATAAAAAGGTATGTGCTTCAATATCACATTGTATATGTGCATGTAATTTATGAACAAGGCCTAAATATGTATTTCCATTGTTTGATTTTAATCATTCTTTTCCAAATTCCTAATTTATTCAAACAATAGTATTGGAATAGTGATGCAACTTATTTATCATTTCAAAGTTTATCCAAAGAAGGATTTTCATTCGGATTCATGGGTGCAGCCAAAGGTAGCCAGAGTATTATTGGGAATGCAGATGCTCTATTGATTTGTAATTGAAAGAGATTGAGGTTAATAAATAATTGAGCATTGTGATCAAAACTTCAAGTTTGTCCTGAAATGTCGTGAAATTCTTAGACATTATATTAAATCGAATTCAGGAAATTGCAATCGGATTAATGGGATTGCAATACTATGAAATTGTAGTTACAACGTAATCCTAATTGCATCCTAAATCGGTGCAGCCAAAAGGTAGCAGGAGTATTATTGGGAATGCAAATGTTATGTTGACTTGTAATTGAAAAAGATTGTGGTTAATAAATAATTGAGCATTGTGATCAAAACATCAAGTTTGTCCTGAAATGTTGTGAAATTCTTAGATATTATACTAAATTGACAAAGTTTTACTCATTGGCTTACAGAAGAAAAAAAAAGTTCAAACAATAGCAAATATAACACACGAAATCCACGCATATATGAACAGCAAAAGCCACCCAGAGCAGTAAATCCAATGTTTTCCTCAGACGTCCGTACCTGTAAAACTGAAATCTCTATAAACTTGTCAAGACCTTATTCCAAGTCCAGCATACAAAACTCAATCCTATAATCCCTAACCTTTTGTCTTATAGAAAAGTTACAAAAATAAATAAATAGATGCAAAAGAAAAAGGCACAACCCAAGTATTCAATAAGTATAAAGAATATGCTACTCATATTGAAAACCACCAAAAACTCAATGAAGGGATCAACTTAGAATTAGACTCCAACAAAATGTACGAAAAAGAAAGTGATAAAAAAAATAAAAAAATAAAAAAACTCAAAAACCCATAATGAGGGTCCTATAGAAGACGCTATATAGGGTACAATGGAGCAACTTTTCGCCTCAAGCTCTGCCACTTGGGCAGTCCCTCTGCCAACATCCTCATCATGCAATGACCCATCCTCACAGAACCCACAAATAACTATAACACAAAATTCCATCTATCCCAAGCAACCAAACAAGACACCAGTAGATGACTAACTGAGTAACTGTTTACTCAATTATCTTATACATGCAAATACCAACTTGAGGAAATCTTCCCACTTGGCACCAGACTATCAATGACCAAGATTTTCTATACGCAGTTCCTTAAGTAAAGTAACCTTAGAAAATACTTATAGTACTCAAGTACCTTTCCCAAGAAAAGGAGCTTCAGATCCAGACAACTCCTAAGATATTCAGAAGCATTCATCTCAATCTATCCTTCCTATTGTCCGACCTCCCTAGACCTCAATCAAGACTTCAGAAATCCAACACCTGTATTCCCATCCCCAAACAGGCCTATTGAAATGAGATTCCAAGCCACCCATTTTGTCATTAATACATGGATGACTAGCCAGGAGTGCATCCTTCTTTATGCTGGATATCCGAAAAAGACAGTACTGACAGCCATATCCTCACAGCAAAAAGGGCACTTCTGTTCATCAGCCACAATTGACCAATGTGTCCAATATTACTCTGGCCACTATATTTATCCCTTCAAAAATCTTCCTTATCTTTTCTTTCCAAAGATCAAAGCCATGCAATCCTATCAATATCTGAGAGCCATTCTCCTCTGATACATACTTTCCAGGCACTATCCCGCTCCGCAGACTACTCAGTCCATTGCACATCTCCATAACTACTAACCCAACAAGCCTATAAAATCATACCAAACTTCTCACATCTCCAGATAGACGAATCTTTTTACTTAAATTCTTCTCTTGGATTTTCCATCACTTTTTTCCCCGAGTGAATTCCACTTTAAGAATTGAAGCCAAAACTCTGTCGAAGTTTGTACTTCTAATTTGAAATACATGTAGCTTTATAGAATTAAATGTCCTTAGAATCAAGATAGTTCACAATACTAAAAATTTGAAAGTAATGCATGTTGAGCATCTTCAAGGAAAGACTCAACCTAAAGGTATTAATATTAGAAATCTTATTAGAACTGCTCTTTTTATCAAAAGCACAATTGTTGAGACGTAACATTATTATTGATCGTTAAAGATAAGACGACATTTATGTAAAAATAAAGTTTCTACCTCATAGTCAAAGTATAGAATATTTTTCATAAAAACTAATACTCTCATTTATTTATGGTACTAATAAAATTTGATAATCAGTGGGAGAACCAACCTTGTGCCTGAGTCGCCGCACAAATTCTTCAAAATGGGGTCGCCAAAGAACTTCTTTCTTTGCATTTTCAGCCCCATCTACTGCATCCGACTCTAACTCCCCCCGCTTGCGCTGTGAAATGAGGAAGTCTCAAATAAGCACATCATTCAACCAATTAAATTCAAATAGTCATCACTCACCAACCTTCTGCCCAACTGGCACACTAGTGGGGTCTTCTTTCCTATTTTCATCATCAACATCAGTCTCATTATATGTCTCAACTAAAAATCTTATTGACTCCATAGGAGCTGCCGCAGCTAAAGCTCGTTCCTCTAAAGTCTTTGATTCTTCTGCCATCTGCATCCGTGTGTATATCATAAAATCAGAATTTTCATTGTTCTTTCTCCCTTTCTTTGGTTTATGTTTTTCATTAGGATCAAAAACTCAGAATTAATCAAACTCATCATCAACAAGAGATACCTGAAGCATTTTTTAGAAGAAACCAAGCATTGCAAGTATACATGGAGCATTTTCAACAAGCTAAAAAGGGAAAACCTAGCGCACAAGGCTCCCCCTGCCACTGTGGGGTCTGGGGAGCTATGAATATGGAAAAAGAAACAAAAAAAAAACGAAACAAGAAATACAACAAAAACAAAAACCATAACATGAATCATATATCAAAAAGAAATAAATCATATTTTCATGATAGATTGCACTGAAAACTTAAAAAGAAAAATCAATAGTGCTTCTGGTATATCATCCATAGGCCAGGATGTGGGGTTGTTTTGTACCCAAGACCACCAGCCCATCTTCCTAGAAGGATTCCTTAACCATTGCACATAAAATAAATGGTCATATTCATTTATGTTAACTTCCTCAAAATTATATTCGTATAGTACTGCAAGTTAGAAGCCAATTTTCAATCGCTTATCTGAGATGCAATATTGCAACATTTTCTACACCTGTCAAAACTGACTCGATTCCTACCATGTCAATTTCATAAAGGAGAATATACTGTCCCAAACTAAATGCAAATGGAAAATAAAAATTGAGAGGTCAAAGCAAATTGATTATCAATGTTGTGTGAATAACAAACCAGTTATCTTTAAACAACACTGTAATTTAGAAGCCAACTTTCAATCGCTCATCTGCGATGCAATACTGCAACAATTCCTACAGTTGTCAAGACTGACTAGATGCCAAACATGACTAGAATTTAGATATTAAAATTCCATACAATATCCGTTTCTCTATCCATATTAATATGAATAGCTAACAATGACAAGAATAGTGAATTGTTAAGATTCCCATAGTTTATCCTATAAGCCCGCTTAGCTCGGAGGTTAGAGCATCCCATTTGTAATGTGATGGTCATCAGTTTGATTCCGATTGCCGGCTTTTTTTTCTCTATTTGTTCACTTTTTTACATGATTGGTAATACCCCTTCGAAATCAAAGAATATTAAAATCCATCTACTAATTTCATAAAAGAGAAATCAACTGTCCAAAAATGAATGAAAAGAGAAAATAAAAATTGAGAGGTCAAACCAAATCGATAATCAGGTTGTGTCAATAACTAACCAGTTTTTTGCTTCTATACCAAAAAGAAAATCAAAAAGAAGAGAAGAAGGAAAGGAAGAAGATATCATCAGATCAGATAGTGGATTGTAAAGAAACTACCTTCGCAGACTTGGAAACTTTCTTCTTCGGAGAAGTTTCTTCTTCACCTGGTGGTGCCAGGGATGGTTCATGAGCTGGGCAGCGTTCCACATACCGGGCATTAACAAGTCTATTAAAATTCTCCTTTACAGCATTCTGGGCAGCTAAATTTCCTGGGGGGAAAAAAGAACATTTTAACATATAAACTAAAAGAAATTTTTGGCGAAGTAAATACCACGGCACAAAGCAAGTCTTTTGTAGACTGTTACATTTTGCCCCAGGTGGTAAGTGGGAAATTATCAGCACTTGAAAACATTTAGAAGCTCCTTGGATTATTTTAATATATATAAGACAAGAGTATTAGGAGATGTTAATATTGAACATGTTCACCAACCAAAAGGAGAATGGCTTGTGAATACCCATATTCTGCATCATTCATGTTAAGCTCCCAAGAAAAGTATCATCTTGGATTATTTTAATATATATAAGACGAGTATTAGGAGATGTTAATATTGAACATTGTTGAAGTATATAAATACTTAAGTTACACCCTCTCTAATAGCTTAAGTTTTTAGAGTAGTTGGTAGTTAACATGGTATCAGAGCCAAATGTCTTGTGTTCAAACCTCACCGCCACCCTTTGTTGAAATTGTTGTTCCACGTGTTGGACTTGAAGGCCACACGTGAGGGGGCGTGTTGAAGTATATAAATACTTAAGTTACACCCTCTCTAACAACTTAAGCTTTTAGAGTAGTTGGTAGTTAACAAACATGTTCACCAACCAAAAGGAGAATGGCCAGTGAATACCCATATTCTGCATCATTCATGTTAAGCTCCCAAGAAAAGTATCATCTCATATACATCACGAGAAGGAATTATCCCAACGGCAAAGGAAGGCCTCTAATACCTTCCTTGAAGACTCAAAATCTACATAGCAAAACAGACAACAACTTTTGTGTTGACCAATAAAAAAGAACAATGGCAAAATATGGTTGATTATCTGGTGATGAGAGTCGTTATTTGTCAATAGGTAACACAGTCAGCACTGACAAAGATAAACCAAAATAGAACCAATCCAAAAGTACAGCCCATACAGAGCTCTACATTAATGGATGGACCACGGTAATTACACTCCCCAATAAGAACAATAAAAAGATAAATAAATAAAAACCTTATATGACTGACCAAAGTGATCTCTCACGTGTGGCCACCTTTGAACTGTTTTACCGGAAATAATAAAAAAAATACTGAGAAGTAATCTTCTAATACTCGAACACTCAATTATCTTCCTACTAAGAACAGTGGCAAAATATAGTTGATATTATTGTGAAGAGACTCGTTATTTGTCAATAGGCAACACAGTCGCATTGACAAAGATAAACCAAAATAGAATCAGTCCAAAAGTACAGCCCACACAAAGCTCTGCATTAATGAATGGATCAGGGTAATTACACTTGCAATAAGAACAATAAAAAGATTTTTAAAAATTCTGAGAAGTAAACTTCTAATACTTGAACACTCAATTATCTTCCTACTAAGAGTTTTTTTCCAGGGGGGTAGAGGGTGGACACTTTGAAGAAACCAATGGTTTCACTTTTACTATGAGCCTAAGATATTCATGCATATCACCTTACACAACTTCGACGAGACCATTGGTGTTTACATAATGTCTCAATTATTAACTTCCCAACCTTTGGTAATTAAAACCTCTCAATTGAAACAAGTAGTATGTTATTTCTTTCTAAAATTATTAAGTTACCAGAATTTTATTCCCACGTGCTTTTTGCCATTCTGCATCTATCCTTTTGTTAATGTCTCAACTTTCTTTTTTCCCCCTTATACATGCGAACATCATGTTACTTGCAAAGAAAGAACACAATTGGGTGAACACAAAGACCACAAGGGGCTTCGTATCCTGACAATGCTTTATCGAACACTGCTTAACCAATTTTATCTCAAATATGCATGGATAAATTTACAGCAACTAAAAACAGTGTTCCTACTAAACTCCCACATTTTTTATGATCTTTACTCATCGGAAAATCATATTGATAGGATCATCAGCCAGTGAACTTCCTGTCCATACCTAATCTTTAGCATTAGTTGCATACAGTGCTTGATCACACAATTTAAATCAAAATTCTCGGGTTGTCATATTCACACGCTTGATACCCTGACCCTTTTTGTTGCAACGACTATTCACATTAATTCACGAGTAATACATGCAAATGAATAACTATTTTACATACGTTAGTGATGCTATGCCCTGTGTTTCATTAACACTTTGGTGTGCAATTGTTGACACTTCCTTTGATTTAGTGGAATACTTGTCACATTCCCCTATAGTCTACTTGGGTTTTTCTCTCACTTCTTGTAGTTTTTCCTATACTCCATATGAAGCAGATTCATCATCAAGCTCTCTGTTTGATTTTTTCCAATTTAAAGTAATTTATATTTTCTTATTTCTCCCCTAAATAGTTATATTTATTCAAAGCAGGAGTACCTGGAAAGTCCAGTCTATACTTGTGACAGAATCAGGAATTAAGTCAAGTGCGGGAGACGTTATAGAATTCAGTTGAGAGGGGGCAAAGTTGAAGAATAATCCGATAATAAAAGCAAAAATAATAATAATAATTTTCTTTTTCTATAAGAAATAGTACATATAACTTAATGGATAAGACTGTCTTCACATTGGAACTTCAACTCTTCACAGTTGTCTCTCCAAATCAGAAACTAATTGATAATCAGATTAAACAAATAATTAAGAGAAATCAGTACAGAATATGGATCTTCACTCTTCACCTTTTTCCAAGGATGCAAGTTCAATATTTGTATCATATACAAGAAAGGTGAAATAGAGAAGAATACTGTATTCAGGCATTTCTTTATCTCTAGGAAGATTGTGATCCTTTATTAACTCACACACACATAAAAATAAAAGCATAAAAAAAGAATATCTAAAAGAGAGTTGTGTAGCATCGGAAAGGAGAGGATGGAAAATAGAGAATTGAAACTCTAATTATCAGAAGGTATATATTAAACTGTGTATGAAAAAACAGAAGAGTGGAGCAGACTTCAATTATAATTGTACCAAAGCATAACCTCGATTCTTGTATACACAAGTTGAAATTGATTCTTCCGCTATTAGATCCTGAAGGCCAGATTTCATGCATACCTAGACAACTAGAATGTTAAGAAGTGAAAAACTCAACTTGAGGGATAATGGTACCTAATAAAAATATATATTTTCTTTTACTATAATGACATTAAATTGTATATCGTGATTTAAAAAATTTCTACAGATTTGACCCTACATCAGTTCCAACCCGTAAGAACGTATATCACACAATAAATTCAATCTACTGACATCTAGTATATTATAAGAATTATATATGAAAGACACTTTGGAAGCAAAGATCCAATGAAATTATAAAAATACACAAGATGTGCAAAAATAGACTTGCCTTCACTTTGGTGTGATGTATCCTTATGCCTGTCTGAAATTTGTTTCAGGGAAAGTCTACCATGTTGAAGCAACCCTTCAATTATTTCTTCACACTGCCAAAACATCCAACCAAAAACTAAGCTACTCATTATCACTTTGCACAAAACAAATCCTTTGAAAATAACACTCAAAACCAACCCAACTCACTTCTTTACCAAGATCCTCAGACACCATCACTAAAAACTTAGGAAACCTCATATGGTGGATTATGTTATCAAACAACACCATGTACTGAGTTATATACCTCGATGCCTTTCCAAACCCACCTACATTTCAAAATAAATAATCATCTCAGTTACCAATAAAAATGAAGAGTGAAAAAGTTTTTTTGTCCCTCTTATTCTCACTTTAAAAACTAAAGATTGGACTTTGTATTTGCCTTCCCATTTTTCCAGCATTGTAGGTATTCATAAGCAATTAATAGTAACTCTAGGACGTGCCCTTTCTTTTTGTTTCATAAAAAAAAAAATACTAATAAATAAAAAGGATTGAAGGAAGCCGTGTCCATCATTTCTTGGCAACCGGAACTAAATGATTTAGAAATTTGAAATGGAAAAGGAATTGATGCTACGTTAGGTATGCAGGAATGGAATGAAGGTGAGAACGAGAGTGGAATGGAATGTTCTTTCCCATTCTAATATTTAGTTAGAGCATTATTAAATATTAATGAAACCATCTTTTTTTTTTTATTTTGTTAGGGAATAGAATGCCCATTCCATTAGTTTAGCTATGTAATGGATTTTCATTGTCTGAATGAAATTTCAGAACCAAGAAATGATCATTCCGAACTTAATACCCAACAAAAGAATGACTAGACTGGGCATTCCATTCATGAGTACCAAACTCAACCTGAATTCTTATTAAAATGGAATTTCAAAACAGGTTCGGAATAAAAACTGAAATTTAATTAAAAATATAAAAAATATAGTACTACTTAACCTCAGTGAAATTTATCAAACCCCAAGCTATTTTACATCCCTGCATTCCAAACATTTAAAATCTTTATAAAACTAACACCACCCATTCCAAAGACGGCCAAAAAAAGAACCATTGATGATGATAATACCTTCGTGTAGTATTGAAAAGGCTTGGACACAATTGTGCTGGATTAGTACGAGCAGAGAGCATCGGACAGTTTCTTTCTCAAGTTGGGTAAATTGTATTATTTGTGTCAATCCTAGGGTTCCTCTGCGGAGAAGACACTCGCATACTTTCTGTTAACAACAACAAATAAAATTATATACATATATATATACATTATATATAGAGAGAGAAAGAGATAGATTTTGTCTCAAAATTTTAAAAAATTGATAAGAATCAGTTTGGTTGCTACGAAAAGTGGTGAAACGAAGAGCATTAAATCCTAGGGTTTCTTCGCTAGAATTCCGAAATGCGTGCATTGTTTCGCTTTCTCCCCTTTTCTCAGCAACCAAACAGCGGATGGGAATGTGTAGGGAGAGAGAGAGGGAGATGGGGGTGTTACCGCGACGTTATCGCCAAAGTAGGAGGAGATGAGGTGAACGGCGAGCTTGACGCCGTGTTGCGTCAGCATATCTATGGGTGTGTTGTTCAATTTATTTATTTGATCTTCAAATTCTTACTCGTTGATATGTCTCTGAAGATGAAGCATCACCACTTCGGTAACAGAAATAGCCACGTGGCCGAGATGGTGGCTGCGGTGGTGGTGGAAGGAGAACTGCGGCGGCGCGGCCTTTTCAGAGATAGAGCGACTGTGTGGGGCTAGTTTCATAGTTGCAGAGTAATTGATGTCGGTCCGGTCCGGTCCGGGTCGGGTCGGGTCGTTCTAAACGGCTCAGACTGAAAAGACGGGTTAACCCGTCATGACTCATTGACCTGTTAATTTGTTTCATTTTTTTCTAAGTAAAATTGATTAACCATTCTTAACTTGATTAGTCCAAAAAATTAAGTCAGCGAGAACAATTAAAGATTAATGTAATCTTAACATTTTTCTCTGACGATTTGATTTAGTAATTACGAAACTTGTGAGTTGTGAGACGCAGTTCTAGAAAGTATATTAAAGTGTGAACATGTATAAAACTGACATCAAAATAATCAGTAGCGAGAAAAAAAAAAACAAGAAAATTTCATTGACAAACTTCAATCGGAATCTTGTCAAATTTTGAAGAAAAAATAAAACAAAAAAATCATATGAAAAATGTGAATGTGAAAGGAAACTCAAGTCCAATTTCAAAGCAAATAAAGGATTTTATCAATAAAACAAAGGAAAAAATGCAAAAAAAACCCAGAACTATTGTAACCCCTGAAGTATTAAAGTTGCAATTAACCACCCTTAACTCTACACTTTTCTTGCAGATTACCCCTTCCGGCCAAAATATCATCGGCTTTGACACGCATTTCAAAATTAAAGGACTATACTACCATTTTCTATCAAAAAGACAAAACTACTCCTGATGAGTTCTCTTATTACTTAAATCCCCAAATTGGAGATCCCTAATTTATCTGACATAATGTGTTCTCTCTCTTTCTGTTTCACTGACTACAGTTCATACAATAACAATAATACCCCAATTTTTGTTGGGTCCAAACCATGAGCAAACTCAAACACACACACACACAATAGACACCAAAATTTATAGTGGTTCCCCAAAAAACTGGGTACGTCCACTTTGAGAGGCTTCACTATCTTCGGTTTGAAATAAAACCGAGAATGAGGGAGGATACAAGCTTTCTACTCAACCTCACAACTCTCTCTCTTACAACATCACAGAGCAACTCTCTATGGTTTTCTCTCTCAAGTGTATCACTCTGTTTTCACTCTCTCTGCCTCTCTTCACTTGTGTCTTGTCCATCTTACAAACAATACCCATACATATATATATAGGTGTACAACCGAATACATCTAAACCCTACTTGCACACAGCGTGGATTATGTAATCTTCAAGCATGATCACAAACTGCCAAATACTCTTCACGCCGGCCGTCTTTCTTGACCTGATGATTTCATGCAAGTTGATGGTTGGTGGTTGCATGTTGATATAGCTTTGTTTGTATACGGCAATGGTTGTTGGCATATGGGATATGGAACTAACAATTTTCCCCCTTCCATATCAATCAGAGGAGAACGTGTTCAGCTGATCTCCCCCTCATTGCCAATTTAGGGCTGGTGTTAAACCAGTTTCTTCTCTACAAACTTCTAGTTTTTCTCTGGATAGGCTCTTGGTCATCATATCTGATCCATTATCATCTGTGTGAATCTTCTCTAGTTGTAGAAGTTTATTTTCTAGCACGTCACGGATCCAGTGATACATGACGTCGATGTGCTTGGACCTTGAGTGGAAGGTGGAATTTTTGCTAAGATGAATAGCATTTTGACTGTCACAGTGTATGACATACTTTTCCTGCTCTTGTCCCAATTTTTGAAGAAACTTTTTCATCCACAAGATCTCTTTGCATCCTTTTGTTACTGCAATGTATTCAGCTTCTGTGGTGGATAAGGCAACACACTTTTGTAATCGGGATTGCCATGAAACTGCTCCCCCTGCAAAAGTGATTAGGTATCCTGATGTGGATTTTCTCGAGTCACTGTCTCCGGCCATGTCTGCATTTGTGCAACCTTCCAATAAAGGTTTACCACTACCAAAACATAAACAAATATTGGTAGTTCCTCTAAGATACCTGAGGATCCATTTTACTGCTGCCCAATGGTCTTTTCCAGGATTTGACAGATACCGACTAACAACTCCAACTGCATGAGCAATATCAGGCCTCGTGCATACCATGGCGTACATCAAGCTGCCAACCGCTGAAGCATAAGGCACTTTCTTCATTTCTGCTTTTTCCGTCTCACTTGAAGGACACTGTTTCATATTCAGCTTGAAGTGGCTTGCAAGTAGAGCACTGACTGGTTTTGCTTTGCTCATGTTGAATCTTTCAAGAACTTTACCGATATATCTTTCTTGAGATAACCAGAGCTTGTGTTTCTGTCTGTCTCGAGAGATCTGCATTCCCAAGATTTGTTTTGCCGACCCCAACTCCTTCATAGCAAATGACTTGCTCAATTCCTTCTTCAACTTGTTGATCTTGCTGCTGTCATGGCCAACGATCAACATATCATCGACATATAGCAAGATGATGATAAAATCTCCATTAGGAAATTTCTTGACAAATACACAATGATCTGCAGTGGTTTTGTTGTACCCATTCTAATCCATGAATGAATCAAACTTTTTATACCACTGTCTTGGTGCTTGTTTGAGCCCATAGAGACTTTTCCTCAATCTGCACACAAGATTTTCTTTTCCTCTGGTTCTGAATCCTTCAGGTTGCTCCATGTAGATTTCTTCATCCAGATCACCATGTAGAAATGCGGTCTTTACATCCAGTTGTTCGATCTCCAGGTTTAAGCTGGCTGCCAAGCCAAGAACAACTCGGATGGAGGTCATTTTCACCACATGTGAAAATATTTTTTCAAAATCAATGCCATTCTTCTAACTGAATCCCTTCACAACCAGTCTTGCCTTGTATCTTAGTTGTGAATTATTTTCTTCAGACTTCAGCTTGAATACCCATTTATTCTTGAGAGCTTTCCTTCCCTGCGGTAACTTGACCAAGTCATATGTGTGGTTCTCATGCAATGATTTCATCTCTTCCTGCATGGCTTTCATCCACTCCGTATTTTTACTGTCTGCAACAGCTTCCTGATAGCTTTCTGGTTCTCCCCCGTCACTAAGCATCACGTACTCTGCGGAGGAATATTTGCGATTCTGTTGTCGCTCTCTGGAAGATCTCCTTATTTGAGTGTCAACCGGATTTTCTTCTGCAACTGGTTCTGGTTCTACACCGTCATCAACTGGATCTCCTTGTATAGCTCCCCCATCATTTTCTGCTCCCGGTGAAGGACCCGGGTCTAGGTTGGCTGGTAACTCTTAAGGTGGATCTGATTTCTTCTGTTTTTCAAGATCTTCAATGGTCTGATCTTTGAAAAATACCACATCTCTGCTTCTGATGACCTTTTTGTTGATAGGATCCCAGAGTCTGTAACCAAATTCTTCATGGGCATATCCCAGGTAGATGCACTGTTTGGCCTTTCCGTCAAGCTTGGATCTTTCATCTCTGGGGATGTGGACAAATGCTCTGCAGCCAAACACCTTCAAGTGTTTGTAGGAAACATATTTCCCTCTCCATACTTTCTCCGGAACATCACCGTTTAATGGAACTGAGGGAGATAGGTTGATTAAGTCAACCGTTGTTCTCATTGCTTCACCCCAGAAAGGAGTTGACAACTTGGCATTAGATAACATGCACCTGATCCTTTCGCATATGGTTCTGTTCATTCTTTTTGCAAGGCCGTTATGTTGAGGAGTTTTTGGCACTGATTTTTCGAGTCTGATACCGAAGCTTCTGCAATACTCCTCGAATGGTCCTCTGTACTCGCCACCATTATCTGCACGTACACACTTCAGCCTTTTCCCAGTTTCTCTTTCAACCTTTACATGGAACTGCTTGAACACTTCCAGCACCTGGTCTTTAGTTTTCAAGGCAAAGGTCCATAATTTCTTGGAATGATCATCAATGAATGTGACAAAATATAGGGCACCTCCATGAGTTTTGGTTTGCATGGTGCAAACATCCGTGTGTACGAGATCTAGAATGTCTGGTTTTCTAGATGGAGGGGAACTGCGGAATGCAACTCTGTGTTGTTTCCCCATGATGCAGTCGACACATGTGTGTAATAGAGTACCTTTCATTCCAGGTAAGAGTTCTTTTCTGGCAAGGATCTTGAGTCATTTCTCACTCATATGACCGAGTCTTTTGTGCCATAACTCGGTGGGGATTTCTTTCTCCATCGTATTCACCTCAACTCTGCACAATTTTGCTTGAGTTGTGTAGAGCGAGCTGGTCTTCTTTCCTCTGGCCACCACAAGATTGTTTTTGGTGAGCTTCCATTTACCATCACCAAAGTGACTGTTGTAGCCTTCATCATCGAGCTTTCCGGTGGAGATCAGGTTGAGACGATTATCTGGAACATGTCTCACATCTTTGAGGAGTAGTTTACATCCATTGCTGTTTTCCAAAAGAATATCACCTCTGCCGGTAATTTTGGATGCTCCTTGGTTCCCCATCTTCATAAGTCCGAAGTCACCACTGGTGTAGGATGTGAACATATCCTTCCTTGAAGTGACGTGACAAGAAACACCTAAGTCAATAACCCGGGTAGAATCTTCGGATGTGAAGTTGACACAATCATCATCTTGAACGATGACAAGCCCTTCTCCGGCTGTTGTTGCTGCTTCTGAGGTACTTTCTTCACCTCTACTTCGGTCTGTTGTCTAGACTGTTCGGCTTTAAGCTTCCTGCATTCTCTGATAAAATGGCCTGACCTGCCACAGTGATGACAGCTTTTGTCTCTTCTGAAAGTAGACTTTGATCGCCCACGATGTTGTGTCTGATTGCGATGGTTTCTGCTTTTGCTTCTACCGCGCCATTCTTTTCTTTCTCGTCTTTCAGTGACAAGAGCTTCTGACTCCGGATGATATCATTCTTCCTTTCTTCTTGCTTCCTCGTTCAGCATTCTATCTTTCGCTATTTCCATATTAATTATTCCATCTGGAGCTGAGTTGCTTACAGAGACAACTAGCGTATCCTAACTTTTCGGAAAAGAGTGTAATAGGAATACTGCTTGCATCTCATCTTCTAAAATCATTTTCATAGAGTTGAATTGATTCAACAGCCCCTGGAATTCACTCATGTGTTCTGACACACTTTTGCCGTCTTTGTATTTAAGATTTACCATACGGCTCAAAAGATTTACCTTGTTCTGAGATGTCTTCCGTGCGTACATCTTCTCCAATTTTTGCCAAAGAGCATAAGCATCATTGTCGTTAGCAAAATTTTGGTAAATGCTTTTGTCGATCCATTGTCTGATTTGGGCAGCACATTTTCGATTGAGTACCGTCCAGTCTCCGTCGGTCATGTCCTTCGGTTTGCCGTCAGGTGCATCGTCGGTCCTTTTGATCGGCTTCCCCAGATCTTTAATATACAAAAGATCCTCCATCTTTAACTTCCACAATGAATAGTTGGTTGCGGTCAATCTGATCATGGCTCCGGATCCTGAATCGTCCATCGAAACGGAATCTTTAAGCCCTCCTGGCTTCTTTGATATATTCGGCGTGGAATCACGCGAAACGGAGCGTATCATTGCGTTCGAAACGGTCAAAAACCTTAAGATCGCCTCTGACTGAGCTTAATTCCGACTTAGGATGAGTCTGGAATAGTCAAAACAACGGCTAGGGGCAAAATTATAATTTTGCAAAGTTGGTGATGACGTGGCAGCAGCAGAGAGTGACACGTGGCAAGATGTCAGGATGACACGTGGAAGGTGACGTGGCAGGGACTGGTGGTGACACGTGGCACAACAGTAGGGTGACACGTGGCACTGCTGATGTCAGCAGTGACGTGGCATGACTGATGATGTCATTGTTGACGTGTCAGCACGTGAGGCGCGTGGTCCTCACGCACAGTTGAGCTTGGAGGCGCGTGGGGTGCGTGGTGCGCGTGGGCCTCACGCGCGCTGGAGGTAGACGATGCGTGAGGCGCGTGACACCGAGGATGCTGAAGCGTCGATCTTCAGGCGGCACGTGCAGCGGCGGTTGACGGGAAACTCTTCCTGAATTGATGGGTCGTCTGAAAATGTGGGTGGTGTGATGATTTAATCACTGGAATGGTTCGAAATAGAGCTTGAATGCACGGCTCTGTTTTTCGAATATTGTTCTGATACCACTTTGTTGGGTCCAAACCATGAGCAAACTCAAACACACACACACAATAGACACCAAAATTTATAGTGGTTCCCCAAAAAACTGGGTACGTCCACTTTGAGAGGCTTCACTATCTTCGGTTTGAAATAAAACCGAGAATGAGGGAGGATACAAGCTTTCTACTCAACCTCACAACTCTCTCTCTTACAACATCACATAGCAACTCTCTGTGGTTTTCTCTCTCAAGTGTATCACTCTGTTTTCACTCTCTCTGCCTCTCTTCACTTGTGTCTTGTCCATCTTACAAACAATACCCATACATATATATATAGGTGTACAACCGAATACATCCAAACCCTACTTGCACAGACGTGGATTCTGTAATCTTCAAGCATGATCACAAACTACCAAATACTCTTCATGCCGGCCGTCTTTCTTGACCTGATGATTTCAAGCAAGTTGATGGTTGGTGGTTGCATGCTGATATAGCTTTGTTTGTATACGGCAGTGGTTGTTGGCATATGGGATATGGAACTAATAATTTTTCAGCAACAATTTTGCATCTATAAGACTATGAAAAACACGATTATTGAGTAACACTTGTCAACAATTATATTTCGCAAACTATTCACTGGCAAGGGGCTACAAAATTGCCACCACCAAACGTACAACAAGGCAATTCCTTTTTCTTTTGACCTGAAGATATGGTGTAACTAACACACCCCTCTCTCTCTCACACACACAAACACACACATATATACACACAAAATTTGTAACCAAAACTTTCAAATTGAGCCCATTTTAATGGATTCTCATCAACTAATGGACTTATTGACATCGTCAATCTTAACCTTGTCCCTTGGGGCAATGCCAAGCTAAAAGGCAACTTCATCGTCGTTTGTCAGGTCACCACATTATCACAAATTATCCAGATAGACATCAAAATTATTATATGTTATAAACTTGCTATTAATAAAGGGGATTAGTAGTAATAGTGTATGGTTTTAACTTGCAAAACGTCGTAGCTTTAGATAAGGGTGCATAAGTCCTTTTTTTTATCCGGCATCGGAAGAAAAGTTGAGAGGGTTTATTAAAGTCAAGGGGGTTTATTGCAAAATCCCAATAATTCAGGGTTTGTTTTGCATTTTTCCCTAAAACAAACATGAAATAAAAACACAGTGGTGCATACCATCCTCTGTGGAGGCGATAAACCAAAGATTGGATGAGTTTCTCAATTTGCGGGGATGATTCCAAGTACAAATAGGCAAAAGAGAGAAAGGGGCGCTGAGAGTATACAGATTTTCTAAAATAGGTCTAAAGTCTTGTTTAGCATGTGCTTAAATTTTGGTGTCTTTGTTTTGAATGGAAACCACTAATTCAACATTTTATTTGTTGTTTTGCACTATTTTTTTTAAGTGTAATTAAAATTAAGAATGACAATGGACGGGGGCGGGGATGAGCGGGGCGGGGATTGCCCTCCCCATCTCAAACCCCGAATAATTTTTGATGCCCCATCCCCGATTAGGTTTTTTGCTCTCCACCCCGTCCCCGAGCCCCGATTACATTTGTCAATTTTGATTTAATACAATATTTCTATGGCATAGAGAAGAACTGAGATACAAGATATTGATGGTGATATATATATAATTATATGTGTGTGCTTGTAGAGAGAGGGGAAGAAAAAGAGAGATCAAAATGGTCCAGATCCGCAGTGTGGTGGTGACGAGCGGCGATGGGAAATTGCAGTGACGAGCGATGAATTGGGAGTCGATCCCTTCTCTCTCTCGGTAAAATTCCAAACCCCCAAACGACGATCTGGGGTGGTGAGCGGCGACGGCTAGCTGCAAGTCGATCATGTTTTTCATGAGAGAGGGTTTGTTAGGTGGGACTTTGGAGGAAATAATAGGGTGTGTGTCTGACATTAAGATGTAGATGTAATGTAGATTAATATATAAAATGTAGGGTTAATAGCAAAAAACCCCCCTCAACTTACCCTTTCTCTAACTAAACCCCCTGGTGTGCACTAAGCCCCCTGAACTATACTTTTTGTGCTGAAAACCCCCCCAAACTATAGTTTTTCCTGCACAGTTATAACACCGTTAAGTGAAATTGCACTGAGATCCCCTGAAGTTCTTGTTAATTTTGCTTGCCCCTTGAGATTTCATTTTCCTTGTAATGACACCCCCCTTGAAGGGGTGAAATGACAGGAATGCCCTTGTTTTGTCTCCCCTATTTCATGAAATAAATATCTAGGTGGTGAAATTACCTCCATACCCCAAGATTAGAACTTTATAATATTTGGGGATATTTCCAAATATTTTTTTCAAAATAAAACTTAAAGAAAAGATGTTAGAAATATTTCAAAACTTTTAAATAATAATAATAACTAATTAATATGCATTACTTGAAGTGTAACTCTAATGAATATTTCAAAAGATATAGAGTAAGGAGTTATAAATATTTTCATATTTTTTTTTAAAAATAATTAATTAATATATATTAATTAAAATGTAACTCTAATGGATATTTCATAAAATATGGAGTAAAGATATAAGACAAATATATTTCGGCAAGCAACAAGTGTTAACCCTTTAAAATAAGATTGTCAAGAACTTGTAACCCCTGGATTCATTTAAAATTGAATGGTCTAGTTTTTCAAATATTTATGAAGATGGAAATTGCAGGTTGATAATTTATTTCTTAGTTTTCATTCAAATTTTTATTTTTGAATGGGTTTTTTTCTTGTAAGTATTATTATTATTAGTTACACAGTTGTCTTTCATCAAGCAACAAGCCACAATCATTATAGAGAATCTCATATGGCCAAATTTTGTTCAAAACATTTTCTTTAAATGAAGTTGGAGCCTTACTAGAAGCAGTGTGTGACATAGAAATTTAAGTGAGTGATAAAATTGTTACCTTAAAGTTTCAATGTATATATGCGGTCGTAAAAAAATAGTTCTTAGAAAGTGAGTAATTATTAGGTTGAAGATTTGGAATAGGAAGTCATAAAATTTGTTCTTAACGATTAACACTTGTTGCTTGCCGAAATATATTTGTCTTATATCTTTACTCCATATTTTATGAAATATCCATTAGAGTTACATTTTAATTAATGTATATTAATTAATTAATATTTTAAACAAAATATGAAAATATTTATAACCCCTTACTCTATATCTTTTGAAATAATCATTAGAGTTACACTTCAAGTAATGCATATTAATTAGTTATTATTATTATTTAAAAGTTTTGAAATATTTCCAACCTCTTTTCTTTAACTTTTATTTTGAAAAACATATTTGGAAATATCCCCAAATATTATAGGGTTCTAATCTTGGGGCATGGAGGTAATTTCACCACCTAGATATTTATTTCATGAAATAGGGGAGACAAAACAAGGGCATTCCAGTCATTTTACCCCTTCAAGGGGGTGTCATTGCAAGGAAAATAAAATTTCAGGGCGCGAGCGAAATTAACAGGAACTTCAGGGGATCCCAGTGCAATTTCACTTAACGGTGTTATAACTGTGCAGAAAAAATTATAGTTTGGGGGAATTTTCAGCACAAAAAATAATTCAGGGGGGTTTAGTAAAAGAGAGGGTATAGTTCAGGGGGGTGTTTTGCTATTAACCCTAAAATGTATAAAGCAAACATAAACTATAAAATTGATTATATATATGTCCATCACATAAACTATATCATTAAAAGTGATTGAGAAGTAACATCCCCGAGAATGTCCTTAAATGGTCCATCACAAACAAAAACCCTTTCTCTCCCTTTTATGTATACATATACATATAATAAATAAATTCTAATCGGGGATGGGCAGGGGCGCCCCATTCCCGCCCCGATTATAATTGGGGATTTATTTTTCGCCTCATATTCATTCCGATTAACTTAATTAGGGTCCTAAATTAGGAATAAACGGGGCGAGGCGGGTTTTATTGTCAAACCTATCTTAAAATATATTTAGTCAAACTTATAACATAGGGTAATATTCAGTTTCAACTCTCTTGTTTAGACATATCATACTTTCCCCCCTCTTGTTTGGATAATTACATTTCCCCCCTTTAATTTGCTTTTGGGTAGCACTTTCCCACCTCCATCTGATTTTAGGCATGATTTTACATAATTGTCCTTCATATTATGTTATAATTTTATGGGTTAATTTCAATAACCCCCCATATTATTCAATTTTCACATTGCTCCCCAAGCTAAAACTATATATATAATTTTTTTTAAAAATATATATTAAATTTCAAATATATATATATATATATATATAAAATTCAAATATATATATATATAATTAGAAACAATATATAAAATTCGAAAACAAATCTATAAATTCTAAAAATATATATAAAATTCGTAAATAATATATTAAATTTTGAAAAACATATAAAATTCTAAAAAATATATAAATTTTGAAATAATATATTAAATTTAGAAAAATATATAAATTTCGAAATATATATATAATAAGAAACAAATATATAAATTTTGAGAAAAATATATAAAATTCGTAAACAATATATTAATTTTTGAAAAAATATAGAAAATTCGAAAATAAATATAAAATTTGGAAAAAATATATAGTTTTGAAAAAAAATATTTCAAAAAATATATATATTTTAAAATTTATCTTTTTTCAAAGTTGGTTTTACCTATTTGCCCTTCAATTACCCAATTTATTACTATATTTTATTTGGAACCAATTTTTCTCTCTTCCTCTTTCCCCACCAGCAACCCTTCTCTATCCCCTCCATCGTACTGCACCTCACTTTTGTTTTTTGAAATATATATATATTTTAAATATATATATATATTTTCAAATTTTATATATTATTTTTGAAATATATATATATATTTGAATTGATATATATATATTTCGAATTTTATATATTGTTTTCGAATTTTATATATTTGATTCAAATTTTATATATACTTTTTGAAGTTTATATATTTTTTTGAATTTTGTTTTTGGATTTATATATTTTTTTGAAATTTAATATATTATTTACGAACTTTATATATATTTTTTGAATTTATATATTTTTCCGAATTTTATATATTGTTTCTAATTTTATAATTTTTTTTCGAATTATATATATATATATTTAATTTTATATATTTTTTCAAATTTTAATATATATTTTTAGGGTGGGGGGCATTGTAAAAATTCAATAATATAGGGAGGTTTATTGAAATTAACCCATAAAATTGTAACATAATATGAATGGCAAATTAGGTAAAATCATGCCTAAAATCATATGAAGGGGAAGGTATTACCCAAAAGAAAACTAGGAGAAGTGTAATTATCCAAACAAGAGGGAGGAAAGTGTAATATATTCAAATAAAAGGGGGTGAAACTATTATTTAAACTAACATTCAAATTTATATTATCAAATATGATTCTGATTTTAAATTAAAACAAACAAAAATATTTGATTTATTTCAATTAAAATAAAACGCGTTCCAAATCAGTCATAACAAATAATAAAAAGAATAGAATTTAAATATAACAAATAAATTGATTCAATGCTAAATGAAAAAAGCACATACTATAGGATCTATATAGAAAGGGAATTTTGATATTAAATTCAATGCAGGCCCCCCCCCCCCCCCCCCCCCCCAACCCTGAGGGGGGCCAGGCAAGAGGGTCCCAAATTATTTTTTTCCTTTGTATTAATATAGGCTCAAATATTATTTTTTAGTTATAGTCTAATATAAATTAGAATCCAACCCAACAAACACGTTTATAATAGGGTAATTTGCAGCCACACCCTCTGAGTTTTGCATCTATTGCACCTAGCGGTTGATTTTCGCAATTTTGATACCAACACCCCCTGAGGTATCGTTTTGCTTGCCATGACACCCCAAATGACGAAAATACCCTTCAAAAAATTCGAAAATATTAAGGGTTATATGAAATAACCTTTATGCCCCAACCCCAAATATATAAAATTTCGAAAAAAATATATATAAATTCGAAACAATATATAAAATTCAAAAATAAATATTTAAATTTTGAAAAACATATATAAAATTAGAATAAAATATATAAAATTTGAAAAATATATATAAAATAAAAAAATAAAAATAAAAATAGAATATATATATATTTTGAAAAATATTTAAATTCGAATATATATATTTCAAAAAATATATATAAAATTCAAAAAATATATATTTTCAAAAACAAAATTCAAAAAATTATATAATTTTGATAAACATATATAAATTTCAAAATATGTATAAAAAATTCAAAAAAATATATAAAATTTGAAACATATATGTAATTCGAAAATATAATATATAAAATTTGAAAAATATATAAACTCAAATATATATATTTAAAAAAAAAAATTCAAAATATATATATTTTCAAAAACAAAATTCAAAAAATTATATAATTTCAAAAAACATATATATATTTCAAAAAATATATAAAAAATTCAAAAACATATATAAAATTTGAAATATATATATAATTCGAAAATATATATACAAAATTTTAAAAATATATAAATTCGAATATATATATATTTCAAAAAAAATAAAAAATTCAAAATATATATATTTTCAAAAACAAAATTCAAAAAATTATACAATTTCGAAAAACATATATAAATTTCAAAAAATATATATAAAATTCAAAACAATATATAAAATTTGAAATATATATATAATTAAATATTTTATATATAAAATTTCAAAAATATATAAACTCGAATATATATATATTTCAAAAAAAAATTTAAAAATATATATATTTTCAAAAACAAAATTCAAAAAATTATATAATTTCGAAAAACATATATAAATTTCAAAAAATATATAAAATTTGAAATATATATATACTTCAAAAATATATATATATAATTTGAAAATATATATATATCAAAAAAAAATATACATATTTTTTGAAATTTATATATGTTTTCCGAAATTATATAATTTTTTGAATTTTGTTTTTGAAAATATATATATATTGAATTTTTTATTTTTGAAAATATATATATTTCAAATTTTATATATTTGTTTGAATTATATATATATATTTTGAAATTTATATATGTTTTTCGAAATTATCTAATTTTTTGAATTTTGTTTTTGAATATATATATATTTTTATTTTTTTATTTGGTTTTTGAAATATATATAAATTTGAGTTTATATATTTTTCAAATTATATATATATATATATTTTCGAATTATATATATATTTCAAATTTTATATATTTTTTTGAATTTTTTATACATATTTTGAAATTTATATATGTTTATCTAAATTATATAATTTTTTGAATTTTGTTTTTGAAAATATATATATTTTGAATTTTATATATATATATTCGAATTTAAATATTTTTCAAAGTATATATATATTTTCGAATTTTATATTTTGTTTTTATTTTATATATAGTTTTTGAAATTTATATATATTTTTCGAAATTTATATATTTTATTCTAATTTTATATTTTGTTTTTATTTTATATATAGTTTTTGAAATTTATATATATTTTTCGAAATTTATATATTTTATTCGAATTTTATATATTTTTTTCAAAATTTAAATATTTATTTTTGAATTTTATACATTTTTTTGAATTTTATATATTTTTTCGAATTTATATATATGTTTTTCGAAATTTTATATATTTGGGGTTGGGGCATAAATGTCATTTCACATAACCCTTAATATTTTTGAATTTTTTGATGGGTATTTTTGTCATCTGGGGTGTCATGGCAAGTAAAACGAAACCTCAGGGAATGTTGGTGTCAAAATTGCGAAAATCAAACTCTAGGTGCAATAGATGCAAACCTCATGAGGTGTGGCCACAAATTACCCTTTATAATATATCACACAACTCATTCCCATGGTCCAACCCACACTAAGGGCTTCAAATAAACTTCGACATTTAATTTTGCCTAGGCCTCAAAAAAAAAATTCCAATGTCAAGGCTAGACCTGTCAATGGATCGGATTTTGATCCGAATTCGATCCAAATCCAATCCGATTAGTCGGATATGGATTGAAAATAAAATCCCATAACCCGATTAGGATCCGAATCCGATAATCCGATTTCTTAACAAATTGGATTTGGATTTATGTCAATCCGATCCGATAATAACCCGATCCGATATCAAATATATTTTTATATATAAAAATATATATTTGATATTTTTATGTGTATATATTTAATATTGTACATGTATATAAATGTTAGTTGTTAATTATTTTATTATTTATTAATAATGATTGATCATAAATACAATTATTAAAAGTGTGAATAATTTTAGTATTTCAGTATTTATTGATTTTTATACTTTTGTATTTTTTTTAATTAGATATTCGGATCAGATATTCTATAATGAAGAAATTTGAATATGAATTAATTAAGTGAAAATTCGTCGAATTATCGGATTCGGATCGCGGATCGGGAGTTTTTGTCATCCTTATCAATAGACCTGTCAATAATCCGATTATGATCCGAGTCCGATCCGAATCCGATATTAACCGGATATGGATTGAAAATAAAATTCGATAACCCGATTATGATCTAAATCCGATAATCCGATTTCTTAACAAATTGGATTTGAATTTAACTGATCCGATCCGAATCCGATCCATTGACAGGTATAGTCAAGGCCGACCCTGATTCAATGTTTTTTTTTCTTTAGCATTTTTCAGAGTGGTACAAGTTGAAGTGGATTTGATATCTTATTTTCTTCCATCAAATTATGTTAAGTTTTCGTTACCTGAACATGGAGAACCAAAATATATATATATATATATATATATATATATATATATATAATCTATAATCTATAACTATTCTACAAGTGCAAGGCCCTGGTATATTTCCAAACCTTTTCTATTTAATTTTAAAATAAAAAATAATTTTATTTTATTAAATCTAATTCATTTAAGACCATCATTAATGCATGTATAAAGCCTTTGAAAAAGTGTAATCACACTTCATATATTTTATATTTCTATATCTATATCTATATCTATATCTATATTTATATTTATATTATTCTAAAAGTCTAAGGGCCTTGGAATATTTCCAAATATTTTTAAATTTTTTAAAAATAAAAATAATATTATTTTAAATGTTAAATGTATGGTGTTTGTTCATGACTCATGAGTAATGACTTTGAACTTCCTACTATGTTATTATTACTATTATTATTAACTATATCTATCTCTTTCTCTATATATATTAATCTAAAAGTTTGAACACTTTTTTATTTTATTTATTTCTATACATTTTTTTGAATTTTTTAATATAAATAAAGTTAGTGTATTAAGTTATTTTTGTAGTAACATTGCATTCAATTGACTCAATACTATTTTCGAACTAACATTTAATGCATTAATTGATTATTGGCATAATAGCAATTTATTTTTGATGCTTGAGATTTCTAACACTTTTGTCAATCAAAAGAGCTTGATTAGATTATTTGTGTACGTTTGTTTTTATTATTTACGAGGTTAATAAGTTCTTTTTTATTATTATTTCTCAAACACAAAAACCAACCTTATTGGTACACAACAGGAGGCTCGAGCAACATATCGTAATTTACGCTAACCTCAGCGTACATTCGGAGATACTTTTTTAGTCACATCTTAACCCATGATTGAAGAATGAGGCGATCAAGAAAGTCCTCTTTACATATCATTTTCATTTAAACTAATGTCTTATTATAAATTTATTATGTTTTCCTATCTCACTCCACCAAAATGTATACACATATACGGCTCACTCACATTATTTGTAATGTGAGTTAATACCTCCTAAATTTAATTATAATTATTACTAATTTAATGTAGTAATGTAATGATTGAAAAACATTAGAATCTTGAAAGGTGAAAAGTTATAACCTTGATATTTTGTCACCATTATATATCTTACTTATTAATTAACGTTGCATTTTCCTCTCATCCATATTTTTTTTCTCTCTCATTTTGAATTATCTTCCCAATGCAAACATTATCTCTCTCTATCAAGTCTGTAGATCACTCTCTCTCAAGCTTATTCCACTTTTGAAGTTTCTCTGTCTAATAATTTTTATAGATATACATCTACATATTTTTTTTATTTACATTCGTACTGATTATTTTAAATAATTGATTTTTTATAGTAAAGAGGGTTTGTGATTATCAACATCCCCAACCACAAGTGCAAAAAGAGTTATCTTGCTACTCACAAGAGTATTCTCTCTTTCATTTAGATGGTTTCATTATTACATTTTCTTTCTAAATTATTCGTTGATTTTTATTGTTTTCATCTTAAAGTATTTTTTCTTGATATAGTACACCATATGATTCATTTATTTTAGTTGTTTATATGTAATATGGTCCTCCTAACAAATGTAATTTGTGAGATCAATAACCCTTTAGGCTAATATTTTGCTAATTTTCTAATTTTTTGTTGTTGTTGTTCTCTAATAGAAAAGAATTAAAAGTTCATTAAGTTTAAAATGATAATAATTTAATTTTAATAGTGTGTTAATGCTTAGTATTATTATTATTATACTCTCTCTACTTATGAAAACATATATATTTAACATTCTTTATATACATTTTGTTCTATTTTTAAATTACATAACATTTTTTTTTGTTTTACATACAAGAAAGTTAAATAGTTTAATATTTTTCACAATTTTTTAATGATTAAACTCTACAATCTACACCTTTTTAGTTACCTAAGTTTACAATTTTTCCATGTTCATGATTTTTTACATGAATCAAAATGTCATTGAACATGAGGACAATAATATTTTATGTTTAAATTTTTATGATCATTATACATACGAATCAAAATATCATATATTTTTAGTATCTTTCTGCACAATGAAAGTGATTTGAGGGTACTCTTATGATTACGAAATTTATCATGGACCAAACATATTTGAATAATGATATTAACTAAAGAATAATAGTTTAAGAAAAACTTTGATGTTTGTGCTAATATTATTATATTATGAGATATTGCATTATTAAATTTTAAGTTTTGTCTTTGAAATTATTTCTATAATCTTTGAACATTCATTTAAACGTATGAAGAATATTTCAATATATTTTTGACAAAATATATGATACATTTTATTGATTTGTTCTAAGCTATAAACCATGAGCGAATGCACATGCGCTTTACGAGTCTATTCTAAAAGTACAAGGCCTCAATATTTCCAAACAAATTTTCATATTTTTTAAATATAAAATATATTGTAATGGTTCATTTATAAAGTCTTTTAATTTTTAATGCATTACAACCCTTCATATGTTTGTAGTTAGGTTTCTCTTCTACACAATTCATTTTTCACTTATTTGAATACAAAAAGTTGTATTGTCATTAGGTACCATTAATACCAACACTTTCTATTCCAATAATTGTATTATCTTTATAATTAAAAATTTAATAATATGATTAAATTATGACTCATTTATAAAGTCTTTTAAAGTGTTTTATTTAAATAAGAATAAAATAATATAAATATATACTATGTACAGATTACTTCGTTTTGAGTACGAGAAGTTATATGGACGTCCATTACCATTAAGTCCAACCCTTTCTACATTTAATAATGTAAGAGGTTCAGATTTAAAGTGATATGGAAATAGTATATACATAAACTAATACTCAACCAAAAATGATAACTTTATTGATTTCTGTTTTGCTGATTACAGAACTACAGAAAGAAAATGTAAAGGGGGTCCTTGGTGACATAACCCGTGGATCCAAGGATTTATCAATGGAAAGTTGGAAAAGGCCAACAAGGTATTGCATGATGAAATTGAATATGTGATTGAACTCTATAAAGAGGTGATCGTGGAGGTTTGATAAAAGGGGGTCATAGCCAAAAAAAAGTCAACCCCTCGACCCTATGAGTTGATTGCATAGGGAGTATTATTTGACTATTCTAGGGAAACATTTTGAGGTAATAAATGGTGGGTCGCGACCTCATTTATCAAAATCACTTGAAATAAAGTACTGGGAATACATCAAATAATACTCAGGGTTGTGTAAACGGAAAATATGCATAAAAGGACACACCCAGGGAACTATGACATCAAATAAAGGGATTCGTAGAAAGAGAACTTTGCGTTCTCGCGGATTGGCGAGGTCGCGGATTGGAGGTCGCAACATAGGTAAAATATAAAAGGCTCCCGCGGATTGATGTCGCGGATAACCATGCTGACGTGACAATAACTTATGCCTAAACCAGTGCCTATAAATAGGAGGTCAGGGACTCATTTAAGAGGATCAAACACTTAGAAAGAGAAACTTCTAGAGAGAGAAATAGCGATTTTATAAGTGTGGTATCATGTTATTCTTCCACTTGGATTCTCTTTCTACAGTTCTGTAATTAGCAAAACAAAAATCAATAAAGTTATCATTTTTGGTTGAGTATCAGTTTGTGTAGATACTATTTCCATATCACTTTAAATCTGAACCCCTTACATTAAGGCGACTGTGCTGGGGAGGAAATGTTGTCAACACAAGCTAATCCACCCAAAACTCGTCGAAGAGGGCGTTCGCCCATGCGGCATACTGAATGAGATGAAGAGTAGGAAACAAAACAAGGGGTAGAACAAAATCAGGATACTGAGCCAGTTCCCCCAACACGAAAGCAACGTCATCGTACAAACACTGGTATGGCTCAAGTAGAAACTCCTTCGGTGATAAATTCAACGCCAAATTTTCCAAAACTACCACCAGTTCTACTATAGACTCTACTCAGCATTCAGGAGACTCAGAAGGTCATTCTCACCTTTATGGAAGTTATGCATGCTTCAGTACTAAGGTTAGGGTCACCACAAGCTGAAAATCAAACTCTGCCGAGAATAGCAACACAAAGCCTCCCTCAAGAATTACCACGCACACAGACATAATTGCTAGAAAAGGAAGCCTATATCACCAGGGAACAATTACGAGCTATTCTGAATGCGAATGCTGATGTAGACGAAGTATAAATAGCTCCGCTACACTATCCAAGCAATATGGCTTTGCCGTACCCTGAAGATTATGGGGTACCGAGTTTTTAGCAATTTGATGGCAGGGAAGGAAATGCGAGGGAACATATCTCTAGGTTTGTGGATGCTTTGGGGCCTCACAAAAATAATGAGTACCTAAAGCTTAGAGAGTTTTCCAAATTTTTAATAGGAACCGCATATACTTGGTATACTAGCTTGTCCCAACCTCGGTGACATGCTGGATAGACATGGTAATCAAGTTTTACACAAAGTTCTTTCAAACAGATGAAAGTGTGTCACATGCTCTCACTCACTAGACAAAGGCAACGCCTTGGAGAGGAAGTTGCTGCTTATGTCAAGAGATTTTACGAGACTGCACTACAATGTTATGAACCTCTCTCCGAACTACAGTTGATCAAGATCTTCATAGAAGGAATGCTATGAGAGTACAGGGTACATTTGGTCAACCATGAATTCATAAACTTTTCTGCACTAGTTGACAATGCACGAAGATTGGGAGAAGTTTTGGCGCCTCCGATGCGACCAAATATCACCACAAGGCGAATAGCAATGGTAACATCCACGCAAGATGAAAGGACAAGCGGAGATCACACTAGAAGATTTGAACCACCTCTCTTACCATTTGGTGAAAAGGAAGCGATTGCTTTGCTCAACCAGTGGATTACTGATGATGTTATATCATTTCCGCTAGTACGAAGGGCACCAACAAAAGGGGAGAAAATGAAAAGTAACTATTATCCTTATCACAGATCCATCTGGCATTCCTTGACCGAGTGTTGGGCATTCCGCGGAATAGTACATAAGAAAATAGCGGCATGTGCTTTGGATGTCGTGAAAAATATAGCCAATGATCCTTTCCCCACACATGTGGCAATGGTGGGAGCTCATGATAATACTGAGGAAATGGTGTGTACCACCAAGTGTGAATGTTCTCCTGCTCGGGAGGTAATGGAGTATGCCAGGTTTGAAGTTTTCTTCAATGAGCTCCCGATCTAGGAGTGTGAAGGAATTCTTGAAAGAACAAACTATCGTCGCCCTCAATGATACTATAGTCATCCTGCAATAAGGCAATACCACTGGTGAAATCACATTCTCAGAAGCTGACAGACAAATTTTGTTTCCTCATAATCGGCCTTTGTATGTACATGCTACCGTTAATGGTCGCGAAATGAAACGAGCTTTCCTTGATGGTGGAGCATCTGTCAATTTAGTCACACTTGCAACCTTGCGAATGATCAATTTTCCTGAAAATAAGATTGTGACTCACGTCATCTCAGTCACAGATTTTAATGGAGACCAATAAGCAACCGTGGGATTTGCAACATTGGTTCTCAAAGTTGGAAGAATCAGGGCCCCTATCAAGTTTCACATCATCAAAGGGGAGCCATCATATCAGTTACTGCTTGGAAGGCCGTGGTTATATACATATGGTGTTGTGCCATCATCATATCACCAAGTGATGAAGGCCAATTGGGGAGAGGAAATAATGACACTTAAGGCGTCCAAGAACCCGTTTTGTGCTTCTAAAGCTCATTTCGCGAAATGCAGTATACTTTTCAGAATATGGGGAAGAGGATGGCTTTGACACCCCCAAATTTCCATGTATAGGTTGGCCAAACCCATACACAGAAACTAGGAGCATCTTCAATTGACAAAAATAAACACAGATGATAAGACATAAAATAAAGATAAGATAATAAGAGTCGATGATAACACTTATACATGAAAGATTCCACACCCAATACATCCTCGGAATAACTTAAGTTTTCAAATTGATACAACTTGGGAATCCCATAACATGGACCCCTAGACTACACAAAATTACATTTACTACAATAAGACTGAATTCCTACCCTGTAGTGGAAGGAAATTGCTGGACCGAGAAGATAGGAGAAACAAATCCTCAACCCTGTAGATGAAATTGCCGAGGACCTGAAATATCAACAGAGGTGGGTCAAACCCACGAGCAAGTACATCTCTACATGATCCCAAATAGAATACTAAAAACCATCCCCTTTCCTAGTGACACCTATCCCAAAAATATTAATAAATATTAATATACCTTACTATACTTTATATTCACTAGAATACCACCCTGAAGATATAAAATAAATACCATAAATTCCTTCCATAAGTCAAATTCTCATCATCTCCATGTCAAACCATAATCACGTACCCAACAACTTAGCCATGCCGTAACAACTCATCCATGTCCCGTGGTACTAGTGAGACTGCATTTATTAGTCAGTCTCCTTGTGGTTCCTTTTAAATCTCCCAACCATAGTCATTTTAATTAAATTTTATGATTTTATGAAATTATTAATTCATTTCTATTCTTTACTCGGGAACGTACGACAATTTATAACGTCGCGCCACCCCCCTGGAGAGGTTTGGGGCAGCACCCCAGCGCCAGAAAATACAGTATAATAAATATACGTATTTTAGTATAATTCATAGTGAATCATAATAACATATAAATCCATGAACAAAGAAAATAGAGAAAAATAATTACATAACATAAGCGGTGTTTCTCTAATGACAGTGTTTAAATTTATTGTCAACATTGAAACCTAAAATATTTCTATATTCAAATTTCTATATGTAGTTCAAATCATATGCACCTCAACATAAATCATAATAACAAGACATAGACGTATGCTCACAGATCTATACATTTACACATAAATCCCTACACGTCTATCTACTCAGAATATAATTAACATCGTATATATTCATGGACATGAACATGGTAAAACAAATCTGTACATATAACTACAAATAAAGTTATATACGTATAAACAGAATATATAATATCATATGTAATCATGAATCAAAACCTACGATAACCGATCTATACATTAATGGTTATATATATCACAAATCTATCCATATACACATGATCTATACATATACTCTCGGATCTATACATATATGTATAACATAATATATATCATCATATATATACGTAAATACAAACATATTATAACAGATCTATACATATGTTTTCACATATTTACGGATCTATACATACATGCTCATATAACTACTGATCTATTCATATAACCATATAGCTACGGATCTATACATACATGCTCATATACTACATATCTACACATATAGCTATGGATCTACACATACATGCTCATATAACTTCATATCAATACATATAGCTACGGATCTACCCATACATGTTCATATAACTACATATCTATACATATAGCTACGGATCAACACATACATGTTCATATAACTACATATCAATACATATTTGAACATGTTAATACTCATAAGGATACATATACAAAATTAATGTATAACAGTTTATAGGAGCACCAAACAAATGTTACGAATTTTAGTACAAAGAGGAAGAGTAAAACATATGTCTTGCCTGATTTGGAGAGCTTACTACACCACGGATCCAAATCCAAACCAAGTATTTGCTCTCTCTAGATATCTCTCTCTCTCTATATATATATGTATATATGTGAGTGAATAAGACGAGGAAGAACAAGGGAGAAGTCTGAAATTCTACTTAGTTTTGAGAGAGAATGAGTTGAATATCATTATGCTTATATAGGGGAAGCTAGGTTATGGCGAATGACCATAATGCCCCTAGATCTGCCACAATAACTAACCTGCCACTCATCTTAAAGACTAATATACCCTTATCAGATCCCATAATAACGAAAATTACATAATAGTCATAAAATGACTAGAGTACCCTTACTCAATAATTTAAATACCCACCATGCCATCCAAAATAAATAAGGCAATAAAATAATTATTTAAATACGGGGTATTATAATGGCCTTGGTGTTTATGCCATACCATTACCAAAATGGGAATATTTGGAAGCTGGGGGATTACTCAAGAGAAAGCCAAAGGAGGTGAGCTGGTTGCGAGTCAAGATGCCTGATGGCCGTGTGGTATACAAGTTGTGACGGAGTGGGGGGTCAGAGGTCTACGTAGTTGGTAATGACTTCGAGGCATCGAAGCTGAAACTGCGACCAGAGCATGGATTACATGAGGTCGATATTGGAGACGGAACAACACTGCGCCCAACTTTTATAAGTAGCACTATATATGAAGAAACCAAAAAATCTATAATCGAGTTACTTAAAGAATACCGCGATGTTTTTGCCTGGGATTACAGTCAGATACCAGGACTGAGTACTGGACTAGTTAGTCATCATCTCAATGTGCATCCCACATCGGAGCCAAATAAACAAAAACAACGGGTATTCACCCAGACTTGGAAGTATAGATTAAGGCGGAGGTGGAAAAATTGTTGAAAGCTGGCTTCATCAAACCTACTCAACATCCATCATGACTCGCGAATATAATACATGTGAAAAGAAAAATGGGCAGATTTGAGTCTGTGTGGATTATCGTGACCTCAACAAGGCCTGCCCAAAAGATGATTTCCTTTGCCTAACATTGACATTATGGTAGATACGACTACAGGACATGAGATTTTTTCACTTATGGACGGATTCAGTGGGTATAACCAAATTAAGATGGTGCCAGAAGATGTTGAGAAAATTGATTTTCGTACCCCAATGAGGAATTTCCATTATACGGTCATGTCATTTGGACTTAAAAATGTTGGGGCTACGTATCAACGCGCTATGACAGCTATCTTTCATGATATAATGCATAAAACTGTGGAATATTATGTGGATGATTTGGTGGTCAAGTCCAGAGCCGTGCGGGATCATGTGAGTGACTTGAGAAAAGTACTGCAACGGTGTCGCGAGTATAATCTGAAAATGAATCCTCTGAAGTGCGCATTTGGAGTGCCAGAAGGAAAGTTTTTGGGGTATGTTGTACACCGACAGGGGATTGATATGGACCCGAAAAAAGTGAAGGCAATATTGGAAATGACTCCGCCCACAACCCGCAAATTATTGAAAACTTTCATGGGAAAAATCTCCTATCTCAGAAGGTTTATCCCAACATTAGCAGAAGTTACTCATCCACTTATGTCTTTGTTGAAAGAAATGTCCACATATGATTGGGGGGAGGAGCAATAATAAGCCTTTGAGAAAATCAAGTAAATTCTAGCACCTCCAAAGATAATGGTGGCACCAAAAGCAGGGAAACCGTTGATAATGTATCTCACTTATATCAATAAATCCATATGGGCGTTGTTGGCTCAGGAGCATGAAGGAGAAGAAAAACCTATTTACTACATCAGTCGTGTGCTCAGAGGACTAGAATCACGATATACATCTGTTGACCCAAGGTTTTCCACTATGGGTAAACATGACATTTTGATGATAACAAACCATTGAATGTGGTGAATTTAATGTCTACTTGAGATATGATTAATAGGTTGTTGATTCAAGATAAACTCAAGAGAGCTATTGGATCCATGAAAAGATTAAGCAAATGTGCTTAGAGCTCAAAAGACATTGAAGATAAGGATGGAGACATCAACCCAAAGCTTAAAGAATTTGAAGATCAAAGAATTGGATAAAGTAGGCTTGGGTGAGTGCTAGACTTAATGTAAAGTTATTTTTGAGATAACTTATTTGAAGGTTCAACTATCGACCATATAGTACATAGGACCATGTATATCATTTATGAGTCCTTGCATCATTAGCATTATACTATGAACATCACTTAAGTCTTTGCTAAAGTTGAGTTAGTTCAAGCTTACATAAGCTATGGAAGAACTCAACAAATAGGTTGTCCTAGAACCATAAACAAAATTCATATCACTTGAAATAGATTCTAGATGCATATTAAAGCTTTGAACAAAATTGTTAAACCATGAAAAACTTTTGTCTAATATTGAGAATCTGTTTAAATTGGAAACTTATTTTATGATCTCAATATTGAATTTAGGAATTTCAAGGACCTTATTAAGTCTCTAAGACATCCTAGGAGTGTGTCTAAGTCATTTCGAAAAAAACCCAAAAGATTTCATGAAAAATCGTCAAGTGGGTTAGAAGTTCGAAATGAAGCATCACATTCAAACGATCATATCGCACTCAAAAATAGGTTAAATGGAGAGATTCAAAATACTAAAATCAATATCTTGAAGTCCTATTTCCAAAAAGATAAATAATGTCTCTATCCGAGTTACGGAACTCTAGTTATGACCAAAAGCGTAAACTGTGTCGAAACTGGGTCAAAGCTGAAAATTATTTTCTCTCCGGAAGTCGACTCTTGGTGTTTGGGAAGTCGAATCTTGGTGTCCGGGAAGTCAAATCTTGGTGTTTGGGAAGCCGACTTCTTTAGGACGAAAGAAACCAAGTTAAGTTTTTCCTTGGGAAGTCGACTCTTGGTGTTTGGGAAGTCGACTCTTGGTGTTTGGGAATCTGACTTCTTTAGGACGAAAGAAACCAAGTTAAGTTTTTCTTTGTGAAATCAACTCTTGGTGCTTGGGAAGTCGACTATTGGTATTTGGGAAGCCGACTTATTTAGGATGAAAGAAACCAAGTTTAAGTCTTTCTTTGGGAAGTCGACTCTTGGTGTTTGGGAAACTGACTTCCGGCTTCGGATCTTGAACTCTAACGGCTATTTTGAAATTTCAAAAATTACCTAAACATCCCCCACAACTCTCAAATGGCTATATTGACTCCTACACTATATATATGACATATATGAGCAAAAAAAAGAGGTTAGAGAAGAGGGAGATAGGAGTATGAGAAATCTATCATTCGTGCTTCAATTTTGAAATCATTTTTGGGTAGAAAACTCCTACATGAATCACCACATGAGCATCATTCATATTTTCTTATTGTGATTCATTCTTCATACTTGAGTTGAGCTTTTCAATTGAGTATTTCATTCATAACTCTAAGTATATGAGGAAGTGAGCTTTGAATTTCTATATCCATCTATTGAGAGATATTGCTGTACACTCAAATTCAATTCTTATTCATTTGAGAGTGAAAGTCCAAGAAGTTGTCTTGGCATGGGAATGGCTTGTTGAAGCTTTGTAAAGGTTTCTCTCAACCTTAAAAAGAAAGGATTAGGTTGGCTCTCCACACGCAAGAGTGAGCAAAGGTTGGCTCTTCACCCAGAAGCAAGAGTGTTCGAAGGTTGGCTTTCCACTCGCAAGAATGAGCAAGGTCGGCTCTTCACCCGCAAGAAGGAACATGTAAGGGTTTGCTTTTCACCCGCAAGAAAAACACGATAGTGGAATCCTTGAGAGGTTTTCCCAAGGCATGGAATATACCAAAGATTTGGTTGAACCATGTAAAAATCTTGGAGTCTATGGTGTGCATTTTCTCTAACCCTTATCTCTTTACTTTAAAAGCAATTTTCATTTTCAATCTTGAGCTTTATATATCAATGCTATGAAATTGATTGTGTTTGTGTATAAATGAAGAGGTTAGGAAAATGAATAAGTTTAAGTGAATTAATAAAACTTATCTTTATCACACCATAGCATAGAATGCTTGGTTGAACCATATAAAATCTTGGTGTCTTGACTTGCATTTTCTCTATCCCTTAATATCTCTACCTTATAAGCAATTGTCATTTACAATCTTGAACTTCATATTGATGTCATGCTATGAAATTGCTTGTGTTTGTGTATTAATGAAGAGGTTAGGAAAATGCATAGTTGAAGGAAATTGAATTATGATTTTGGATAAATATGTTGTAGATTATAAATTATCTACTTCCTTATTTATCTATAATCTAAATGCATACCAAGTGATTTCTAGAATTTATCTTCAACACACCTTAGCATAAAATGATTATATGCACCCCAAGTGTTTTACTAAATGCTTATTCAATATAAGTTTCTATTTGAGAGTTTATGTGTGAACTCATTGTTTGATCATTTTTCATAAACTCTACAAGACGTTCTTCATGACAAATTATATTTTGCATTATGTCTCTATAAATGAGGAAAGTACTATTACATGTTTAATTGAATTGCATACTTGGGTGCATGAATTAATTCTCATTCTAGTTGAATCGAACATGTATTTAATTGTGTAAATCACTATTGAATGATTACAATTATGAAATGTGAATGTCACTTAAAGGGATTATCTAAATCACTAAGTGTTTGACAAGAGCTTAATGAAGTGCAATTTTGATAAAATAAAGTCAAACCGAAAAAGTCTCAAAGTTTGTCATTGACCCTATTCACCCCCCTTTAGGTGTCAATATGTGGCCAACAACATCTTTAGAGAAGCATTGTCTAGCTTTGGTATTCATGACTAAAACATTTAGACATTATTTGTTGGCACATCCACTAGAATTAGTAACCAAAAGTGACCCTATCCGATACTTACTCACAAAGCCCATACTTAGTAGAAGAACAACGTGATAGTTGCTGGCATTATCTGAGTATGAGATCACATGTTCCAGGCCAAAGGTAGTAAAAAGTCAGGCCTTATCGGATTTATTGGCTTTATTCCCTGGAGGAGCGGAGCCTTGAGTGGAAGATGTGGGAGTAGCAAGTATGGCACAAAACACGGAATTTACCTTGGAATTTAATGGTTCTTCCACAGAAAAAGGAAGTGGGGTTAGTTTCGTACTAAGGAATGAAGAAATAAAAGAGGAGATGGTTATAGCCTATAAGCTTGACTTTCCTTACACTAATAACATGGTCGAATATGAAGGTTTGGCATTGGGATTGATGATGACTCAACAGTTAAAAGTGAGGATCCTGCATGTAAAAGGGGATTCCAAGCTTGTCATCAAATAAGTTAAAGGCGAGTATGTTGTTAAAGAGCCTCATCTGGTGCCTTACAGAACCCTCGTTCGACATATGATAGAAGACTTCGAGTCTGTATATTTTTAGCATGAGTTGCGAGAAAGTAATCGATGATCTGATGCATTGGCAACATTAGGTTCGCGATTATAGTTTGAAGGGATGGAATCCACTGTGCAGATTTTACGAAGGGCCAACTCCGTGGTTAGTCGCAAGATGGAACCACATGCTTATGCAGAACAAGATTGGAGGGAACATGTTGTGCAAGATCTATTAAGAATTGATAATAAAACTTTAAGACAAGGTTATCATATCATAAAAGGGGTGTTGTATCACAGAGTAGCTGAAGGGATCCTAGCCAAATGTATATCGATGAGTGAGACATAAGGACTTATACAGAAAACTCACGAGAAAACATGTGGGAAAACAGATATTAGTCTCTATCGAATTTTACAGCGGGAAGGTTTTTGTTGGCCAAGTATGAAGGATGATACAGTCAGATTGCAAAACAAGTGTCAAAATTGTAATGGTTATCCATCCGTGAATGAAGGGAACTTTATAGATATGATAGACTGGTGAGACAAGTATATACATTATATGATAGAAGGGGTATTGCCTGAAAATGATCAGTTGCGGTTCAGAAAATTGGCCTCGCCATTCGTTATACATGAGGGGAAATTGTTTTGCAAAATTTTCGAAGGCAAACTACTAAGATGCATTGATGAAGAAGAAGTAGGGGAAGTACTAAACATAGACGTATGAATTTGGGCATTAGGCCAAAGAAAGGTATTTCAACAGCTTATCCTATCTGGGTATTACTGGCCGACAATGGAGAAAGACGCCGATGACTTTGTCAGGAAGTGTCATATATGTCAAGTGCATTGGAATCTTATTCACGCTCCAGTAGCAGAATTGTACAACCTATCCACCCCTTGCCCATTCCACACTTGGGCATTAGATATAATTGGGCCAATCACGCCACAAGCTCAGGGACATGCATGGGTGTTGGTAGCAACTGAGTTGTTTACAAAATGGGTGAAAGTTATTCCACTACGATGAACAACAACAAATAATTTGGTTCGATTCATAAAAGAGAATATCATTTGCCGATTTGGAATACCAAAGGTCATATTGTCAGATAACGGGACTCCTTTTATCAACCATAAAGTCTCGAATTTATTAAAAAAGTATTCAGTGATCCATCATAAATCAACACCATACTATCATAAAGGAAACAGACAGGCTAAAGCTTCTAATAAGGCATTAATCCAAATTCTATCTAGGTTGGTGCATAATAATCAGAAGAAATGGATAGAGGAGCTTCCTATAGTATTATGGGCACACCGAACATCATATTGTACTACTACAGGGATGACACCATATGCTCTAGTCTATGGAGCAGAAGTAGTGTTACCATCAAAATTAGAAATCGTGGCTAAGACACTAGTCGCAGATAGTAAATTGGAGGAAATAATGTTATAGGTTGAAAACCTAGAAGGGAAAATGGATGAAGCATTTATGAATCAAAGGATTTACAACAACCAACAGGCAAAATGGTACAATAAGAAAGTGCGGTATCAATGGTTCAAGGAAGGGGACAGAGTGTTAAAGACAATATCAACAATAATGCGAGGGCAAATGGTGAAATTTTTTGAAGCAAAGTGGGAAGGCCCTTATGTAATCACTAGTGAAAGCAGCAGTGGGTACTATACATTGGAGCATGAGATTACTCACGAAAGGACATGGCCACTCAATGTAAAATGGATAAAGTTGTATCAATCTTAAGAGTGAAAGATAGTTTCATACACAATATGTACACAACTAGGAATGAAACACATGTATTGATAAAAAAAGTTGTCTTATATCAGTACAAAATGTGTGAAAGTTAGCAAAATGAGTGTACAAATACATCAAAACACTAGTATAAACCTCTGCTAACGGAGATGAAACATGAAGGCTTTCATGTTCCTCTTGAAGCTTGCGAGAATGCAGTGAAAATGTTGCATTTTCCTTTAACTTTTAACTATCCTTCTCTGCAGCAGCCAATAATGTATGGGCCTCTTCCACCATAGTGATGTTTGTCTGATATTCATTTAAAGCTTTAACCTCAGCACAATGTTTGGTATATAGACATTGTAACTTTTCCAAGCGCGCTTCCCACCAGGACACATTCATTTTCATATTTTTCCAGTCCCTGATCCGAGCACAACAAAAAGATAAGGAATCAGGAGCAAGATCCTTTATACAAATTGATATCAATGAGGTGAAGGTATCTGCGATAATATGGAGGAAAGTGGGCTGGAGAAACGGATCATAAAGCTCCATATACTCAAATGTCTCTGAATGATGTTTGTGAACGCGGTTTAGAATGACAATATCTTGAGCATAACATAAGAAGTTATGCCAATATGCAAAATCATGTTGAGAAGGATTTGACATAACCGGCATGGATGATGAGCCTGGAATGGATGAAGGCTGGAGTAGGAGAGGTAAATTTGGGCCTTGAGGAAGGTAACTTGGAGGAATTTGTTGAAACTGTGATGTCTGGGCTGGTTGAGAAGTTTACATCTGAGCTTGTTGAGGATGAATGGGAAGGAAGAATGATTCCAAACTTGGGAAAGTGAGATTCTAGAAAGTAGCCCGAGGAGAATAAAAATCATTAAAAGTTTCTTCATTGAGCAATAGCTCAGGATCCTGAAGAGTAGAGTCTGAAAATATGAGACCACGAGAAAGCTCAATGTTCGCGACATGAGAAGGCTCAGTATTCGTGACATGAGGGTGCTCAGTATTCGTGACATGAGGAGGATCATTATGAGGGTCTTCAGCTACGTTTGCATCTTCAGAATTTTGATGGGTATTAGAATTGTTGTTATTACCCACATACCTGTCTTCAATAATAGTTTTAATGTTAGTAACATCACCCCCAAAGAGGGACCTCTGAATTCGCAGACCATCTTCCAGAGTAGCTGTTATTTCCGTCTCAAGATCACCTCTGAGAGGTTCCATATGTCGCGTATCTAAGTCTTCATCACTTGGCACCTCCTCCACATGATCCTCCCGCGGGAGATTAGAAACTAAAGAATTTATCAAAGAGGGATCTTCGGCAACAGATCTTGGCATATTAGGATTAGGATTGGTGCTTGTTGTGTTAGAAACTTCCGCTGATTGAATATTCTCTGAAGGACTGAATAACTGTGCTTGCTGCAATTTGAGCATTCTTAGTAGGATCCTCGCGGATAGAGATGTCCTTAGAAGTTTGAACAATTGTTGAATGATCGTCGCAGATGCTGGTATCCTCAGTAGTATGAATAATATCATAGGTTATATGGATAGGTGGTCTTCAGTGGTTTGGGTATCAGAAGTCAGTCTCTTGGTAGGTGAAGATATGGGAATGTTATCCTCTTCATCCGAGTCATCTACGAAACCACAAGACAAGCTTGTTGAAATGATTCTCGCTGTAGAAGGAATGGGTCTGTGGAGATTTTGTGGCATGATCTGGGAAAACTGAGAGGATATCAGCCACCTCGCGGTCTGAAGCATCAATTAAGACATTCCTTGATACTGTTGGATTCGCGGATTCAGTAGTATCCTCAATAGCCTCATGATCTAAAATATTGTCTTCAGCAACATCTTCATGAACTGTCGGATTCGCGGTGTTGCTAGTATTGTCATTAGCATCGCAACCTGGGACATTATCAATAAAGGTTTATTAGTTATCATTAAGATAAAAATGGCATTAATCTATGACAAAGAAGATTTATCTGAGAATAAAGGATCTGAAGTTTGGATATCCTCTACCGCCTGGACAATGGTCTTTTCTTGAGGGGTGACAAGGAAACAGCGAGTATGAGCCTTCCTTTTCGTGAAGCTTGAACCTGAGTATGCCCATTGCCCTGGGAAAGGACAACATCATAAGAAGGAGGGTCTGGAACATGAAAGTCTGACTTTTTTTTACATATTAAATGAATAACGTCTACCTCATTATCTTCAGAAAAAGTCTGTGTAACAGATGCCAGGATGTGAGCTTTTTGAGCACCACTTCTCTGAGACAGAGGAATGTAGTCCAAAGAATCATTCGCGGTGGTATCTCTTCGATGAGCCAAATGAATATTGTCCAAGTTATCATTTGACGTAGGAAGAACTCGAACACTTTGGGTTGATCTCGCGGAGGAATTCATAGATCTCTGAAAGCAAAGAAATGATGGGATGTATTAGTACCAATGATGATGATGGTGAGGAAATGATGAAATAATGATGAAAATACAACGTAAGTAATGAGAGATATTATTACCAATATTTTAGAAATAGGTTTCTCGCGGATAGGTATGGCGGCAGGAACTCCAATACGCTCAGAGTGTCTTTGTTTAAGTGCAACAGGAGGAAGTTTTGTTTTTCCTTTTAGATATTTTGAAGTCTTTTTTTTCTTAGGAACAAGGTTTGAAGGTTCTGGTTCATCTCGTGATTCGGCAACAATAGTAGAAGACTGCAAGGCCAATTTACTATGAAACCCGCGAGAGCCATGAGGTTTATGAAGTTTTAAAGATGGGTCCCCAAGATATATGTTCATTGGCTCTATGGGTACAAGAGATTCCATCATGAAGGTTTGGAAGCTAGTAATAACTTCGAGCCAGAAATCCACATATACCGCGGTTCGTCCTCCTGCTCGAAGCCTTGAAGGAATATGGATCACAAAAGAAAAGATTGTTTTTCCTTTTCATAATCCTCGTGAAACTTTATCATGGAATCATCATACAAGTTGTCTTCAGTAGGGGCAAAATAAACAGGAACGACCTAGTCAAATCCTAACTGGCGAGCAACACATGATGGATTATAAATAGTAACCTTTGAGAAAGATTCTTCAAAAATAGGAAGATGACACTCAAAAGCAGCAACAACAAAAATCAAGGCCTCCTGAGAATTATGACCATAAGTAGCAACATCTTCATTTGGGTAGAACATAGGGAAATGGATGCCCTCTAAGGGAATAGAATAGGGTTGCCATGAAAAATGACTGCTAGAGTCAATAAAGTCATCAAGGATCTTTGTGGAGAATAGACCAGACTAGCGAGAAGCTAGTGATTTGATAAGAGGACGATTCGTGATTTATGATTCTAGGATTGTTGAAGACATATTAAAGGGCTTTGGAGCATATTTAAGAAATCTTTCAAAAAGAAAAAGCATCAAAAAAAGGCATGGGATATGTGTGTTGATGTCATATCTTCCCATGGACCTGGAAAATTCAATAGTAAGAATGTCCAGTTGAGAGTAAAGAGTGCCAAGAAAGAGCGGGGCTAAGGGCAGTTGGATACCCCGTGACGCTATAGAGGCCATGAGGAAAACCAACTTATTGGGACCATCCTCAGGACGCCTTTGGAAAAATGTATCAGTCCAGCCAGTACGCCAAAAAACCTGCTAACTTATATTCACCGTTGAATTCTGGACATGGAATGGTTTTGCGATCTTGGCCATGAAGAAGAAGAAGTTTAGGTTCATACTCTAAATAGAAGTGATGGCACTAGTTTGAGTACTTAATCTTTGCGCTTTTGATTAGGGGAGCTTCAGAGAGGATAGAACCTTGTTTGAAACGACTTCCCCTTTTCGTGGCATAGACAACACAGGCTTGAAGGTGCAAATGAATATGTTGATCTTCTTCGTCGAAAGGGCGGGCATCTTTAGGCCACGAATCAAAAACAGGAAGACAAAACAACACATAAACATCTTCTAGGGTTGGAGTAAACTCATCCCAGGCTGTGGTAAAAGTATGAGAGTAAGGACTCCATCGTGAGACTAAAAGAGTACGCACATCAGCATCACGTCGAATAGAGAGGTCAGAGAATAACTCAATGGATTCTAAAAGGTCTGCCTGTCGAAGTGTCTCGTGGTGCCTTTCTTGACTTAGGATATGACTGGACCACATCTTCCAATCTGTGATTGGAGAAACATGGCCTTCGTACTCGACAAAAGAAAAAGGAATGTCTCCTATTTCAATAAGAAAACGAGGAATATAGGATGGTGGGATAGTAACTAAGGGAGCCTCGCCATCATGATGTATCAGTAGAGGTTCTTCAATAATATCTCTCACGGGTGGAAGGTTTTCTATGGAAGACCAAAAAACATCATGGGTAGTATTAAAAAAAGGGCTTTTCTCCATTCTTGTGGAAAATGAACAGAAGGGATGGTTATAGAAAGATGAGCTAAGATTTTAGGAGTAGAGGATGAGGCCTTCGACATTATCAGGATCCGCGAAAGGATAAGGAGATAAGTGGGGAAACAGAAAGGAAGGAAATGATATGGCACCGCAATTAAGGAAGTTAATATATGTATAGAGATGATCAGAAGGGTGTATGGCAAAGAGTTAAGGAAAATAATTAGGAAAGGGGGAAGAAGTTTGGAGAAAGAGAGAAAAATGGGAAGAATGAAGTGAAAAGGGTTTATAAGAGAGAGGGCACGAATTTTGAGGTGGTGCAATTAATGCCCGCGGAAAGCAAACTGATGCCAAGGCTACCGCAAATGAGGATGTCGCGGATCATGATCCAAAAATAGTATTGATAAAACAATGACAGATTTGAAAAGGGAAAATGAGAAGGTTCAAAAAAATGGTTCAAAAACCTGAAAACAAGGAAAATATAAAAATATATATAAGGGATTCTCGCAGATTCAGCATAAAAGTTTCCCGTGAATCTAGGGAAAAGGGAAAGATGGTTTGAGGTCTAGGGTTTACTCTTTAGTACTTGGCTAAGTACTAAAATGTAAAAAGGGAAAAATGTAAAGGGGGTCTGCGGTGACATAACCCATGTAAAGGGGGTCCGCGGTGACATAACCCGCGGATCCAATGATTTATCAATGGAAAGTTGGAAAAGGCCAACAAGGTATTGCATGATGAGATTGGATATGTGATGGAGCTATATAAAGAGGTGATCGTGGAAGTTTGACATAAGGGGGTCATAGCCAAAAAAAGTTAACCCTGCGACCCTATGAGTTGATCGCATAGGGGTATTTTTTTACTATTCTAGGGAAACATTTTGAGGTCATAAATGGTGGGTCACGACCTCATTTATCAAAATCACTTGAAATAAAGTACTGGGAATACATCAAATAATACTCAGGGTTGTGTAAACAGAAAATATGCATAAAAGGACACGACCTAGGGAATTATGACATTAAATAAAGGGATTCGCAGAAAGAGAACTTTGCGTTCTCGCGGATTGGCGAGGTTGCGGATTGGATTTTGCGACATGGGTAAAAAATAAAAGGCTCCCGTGGATTGATGTCGCGGATAACCATGCTAATGTGACAATAACTTATGCCTAAACTAGTGCCTATAAATAGGAGGCCAAAGACTCATTTAAAAGGATCAGACACTTAGAAAGATAAACTTCTAGAGAGAGAAAAAATGATTTTATAAGTGTGGTATCATGCTATTCTTCTGCTTGGATTCTCTTTCTGCAGTTCTGTAATCAGCAAAACAAAAATCAATAAAGTTATCATTTTTGGTTGAGTATTAGTTTGTATAGATACTATTTCCATATCACTTTAAATTTGAACCCCTTACAAATAATTTCATAATTAAGTTAATCAATATATTAATGTAACACTTTCATCTCTTCACATTCCTTCGCGTATATTAACTTTCATTAAACCCAAAGAACTTTCATTGGTGTGAATTAAAGATGTAATAAACATTTTGAATAGCAGCACTTCATCTCTCTACATTCTCTACATGTAACCGCAAATAAGTTAGAGCCACTACATCTTGATTTTTTCAACAGAAAAAAATTTCTTATCTATATCTATATTTACTTATAAATATTCAATTTTTTTATTTACATTTTAAAATTCTTACTGAACTATTAGATTTAAAGAGTTTAAATTGAAGAGGTGAAGTTTTAATTTAATAATTCAAATACAAGTTCAAAATATTTTTTTGTTATTATCAATATATACGACTTATAGAAGTATGAAGGCTACTAAATACATTAATTAATATTTTTAAAAATAAAATAAACTGAAAAACATGTGTCAATAATTTTTAATATAAAAAAAACTATTTCTATTTAGCTAATATTTTCTAAAATCTATTTATAAAGTAATCTCATAGGGTATTTATTATTTTATAGTTTAATAATTTTTTAATGATAAAGAAATGTAAAGTTCATCAACAATTTTAAAAATAAAACAAGCAACCAAAAAGTCAAGGACTATATTACTTAGGTAATAGGTTCACACAGCGTCTATTTATTTAGTTATAAATGTTGAGATAATTGATTAGTTTTATAAATTTATTATTATTTATAATATAAAAAAATAAAAAAGGTATTAATAAAAGTGACCATTATTTTTGAAAACTTAAAATATTATCAAAATTCTAATTCGTGTTGGGTTTGGTAGGATATCTCAAGAAAATGAAAAAAATAAAAATTTAAATGTCATTCGATACACATTGAATGCGATTTATGGAAATCTATGATTGCCATGGTATAAAGTTTTGATATAAGATATGGAAACGTTACATACTACCATTTTCTTGTTATTTATTATAAAATTTTATTTATTTCTAAAACTTGTAACTCCTAATTTTTTCATCTATTCATACACTGCTTATTATATGTAAAATCATTTATTTCAAAGAGTCACATAACTCTTGACCTTCCCACCCTCTTTTAATTTTTATAAATTGCTCATAAAACAATCACACACTAGAGATCAGCTTTAAAATTTTGCATATTTACCATTGATTATATAAGATATACAAAGAAAGACTTAGGAAGTTTGTTACAAGTGAAAGGAGTTAACAACATGGACTAATATGACTTTCATTTTGTATATTACATTTAAATTGAATCCCAATTTGGACTAATTTAAATGCATATTTACCATATACATTTTATATAATCGTTACCATCATATGTGTAAAATGATGTGCATCGCCCGTCCTATATGTTAGTATATATATATATATATATATATATATTAGGGTGTTGTTTAACTAATATATTTAGATTGATGGCAAGTCTTGCCATTGCGTTTGTGAACATAATATAATTTAAACTAATAAATGTAAAAGATTCTTTTTCACGGATGTAGGGTTCGCAAGATTTAGGTGATGTGAAGATAGTTTCGGCACAAGTTCGTTAGTCAAAATAATAGTATTGATGTTTTTTTTACTTTTGACTTGCTTTACAGAGAAAAATGAAAGAGAAATGGAGGAAAAGGATAACAAGTACAAGTAATTGAGCAGTACTTTCTCTCTCTAGGATTTTCTCTCTCCTCCAAAAGTCCCCCTTCAAATGAGCTCTCGCACCTCTATTTATAGACTTGAGTGCTCAGTAATCCTCGCGATTTGTATTGCCACGTCAGCACCTGTCTCGTGACATGGTTTCTTCGTCCTCGCGGATTCCATTGCCACGTCAGCACCTGTCTCGCGACATGGTTCCTGCGTACTTAATCCGTGATATAAATACCCTGCACAGTATTATTTCACGCCCTTGTCCACACGAAACGGATTCGTGTATCCTATGCGCGGATATTACTGTGCGCAATAAATACCTTGCACAATATCATCCGCGAAACGAATTCGCGGATCATAATGTGCGCCATGCCTTGTGATCCGCGCCTGTTGTATCGCGGATTTGATTTTATCCTTAGCCAAGGATGCCGTTATAGCTTTGCTGGGTTATGACCAATCATGCATGCCTTCGCCATGTCCCTGAATACTAGCGGCCTCTCTAAGGTATTTTTACTTAGGACGGTGTAAATAAGGTCGCGACCCACTATTTACTCATCCCAAGCATTTCCCTTAGATTCCGCGTAGTACTCGCTACGCGAGCAACATATAGGGTTATGAGTTACTAATGCGAGCTATAAAACACATCAGTCCCTTATACTTCCCTCTGTGTAATGCAAGCTTTCGCGTAAAAACCATATTTGGGCTACTTCCCCAAGTAATCAATTATTTGGGCCAATCTCCCAAATAACTTTTACTTGGGCCGGTTTCCCCAAATATACCAATCCTGGGCCATATCCCATATAATTAAAGCTTGGGCCATATCCCAGATAATTTAATCTTTGGGCTATTATCCCAACAAGTCATTTTTGCCGTTTATGTTTCGTTTCGCGAATCATCCCTCTTTACATTTTTCCCCGTTGCACTTTTGATACTTGACCAAGTATTAAAGTGCAATATCCTGTAGCTTCGCGAATCAAATCCTTGCTTCAAAGCCGTTTTTCCCCATGCCACTTTGGCCCTTTTCCTGCGAAAGATTCGTTTCCTATGTTTCGTGTCCATTGATCCGCCAACATTCATTCTTGGTTTTTTTCTGTTTTTCCATGACTTTTGTGCATGTGCTTATTTTGTTTTTCCCCATATCTTTCTTATTTTTCATAAACTCTTTTTATCCTTTGATCCGCGACTTTTGAATTTGCGGCCACCTTGGCGTCGGTTCAGCTTCCCGGTCATTAATGGCACCCCCTAGGTTTCCGGGCCCCTTTCCTATATAAGTTTCCCTTGTCCATTTCATTTCACTTTTCCTCTTTCTTCTATTTTTTTTTCTGCTCTACTGCTTCCTAACCTCCTTTGTGTTATTCTTATCTTCACCATTTTATTTTCAAACCCCTATTTCCTTCGCGGTTCTAATCTTTAAACTCCTTACTCCCCTATTTTCAATGGCCAAGTCCTCACCCTCCAAACTCTTAGTCCCTCCATCTGGGAATGTCCCATCTACTCCTCAACCAACGGAATGGAGAAAGGCTCCCTTTTTCGAGGTTTCCCATGATCATTTCTGGAGTTCCATTGAGAACCTTCCTCCTGCGGGAGATATTACAGATGAACCCATGCTCATTTATTCTGACGGCGAAGCCCCTTTAGCCAATATCCCACCTTCCTCACTCCTTCGCCTCCTTATTGAAAGAGGTGATGTCCCATATTCTTTTATAGAATATGAAGGGCACGTGTCACCCATTACCCATTGGAGGATGTGGTCCAGCCACATACTTAGTCAGGATAGGCACCGCGAGACTCTTAGACAAACAGGTCTACTGGACTCCATAGAACTATTTTTAGACTTGTATGTTCGTCGAGACGCGGATGCTCTCAATCTTTTGGTGTCGCGATGGAGCTCTTTCTCGCACAATTTTGTCACCTCTTGGGGAGAGTTTACCCCAACCTTAGAAGATGTGTATGTGCTGTTCCGACTCCCGGTTTTCGACTCGCGACCCCTTGATGTCCCAACTTTCAGTGAGGCAGACCAGGTGATTCATTCTCACCTCCAGTCTTGCGCAGCTTATGCCGCGAAAAGAGGTAGCCGCTTTAAGGATGGTGTCATACTTGATGAGGCACCTTTATAAAAAGTGCTAAGTTAAAGTACTCAAGCTGGTGTCATCACTTCTTCAGGGAGTATGAACCAAAGTTGCCTCTCCTCCGTGGTCAAGATCGCGAATCGGTGCCCGGCCCTAAATTCAATGGTGACTTTGAACTGGCAGGTTTTTTAGCTTATTGGTTGGACCACTATATCTTTCAAGGACGTCCTGAATATGGGCCTAATAAACTGGTGTTTTTTATGGCTTCTATGGCCTCCCGAGGTATTAGGCTTCCCCTAGCCCCTCTCTTCCTGGGCACCCTTTATTCTCAGTTAGATACCTTATCCAACGATTTCCTAAGGTCAATTGGTAGGTATGACATAAGCACCCACGTTCCTTGTCTTTTCCTTATGCTCTTCATTTTTGAAAGATTCCTAAAATATGCCCCCAAACCCCTTAGCTTTTCATCCTTAAATATTGACACCCATCGTCCCAGATCGCGAGCTGCTCGTTGGTCAGGCCTTCTTTCTACCAAGCGACTTGAAGATTTTATTGACTTCAGTCGCAATTTCTCCTGGAGACCTTACACAATGCCTTTAGATGGTATTTATTTCCCTTCTTTCTATCCTATAGAGGAGCAGACTGCCTATGGTTACCAAAACCATGAAGAACTTGTCTTTGCTACTTTTTCCTTCGACTGCTGCTTGCCTATTTTTGATGACTCTTTCTCGCGAACTATTCCTTACAATCCTTCGCGAGTGGCTCGTCAGCTGGGTTTTGAGCAAGCAGTTCCAGTTTATGTTGCTCCTCCCTCGGGTGATTCCCTCGACAACTATGACGCGACCCTTGTGAGGTACCGCGAGGATTATGAGAAAAAACATGAAGAGTTCACCTTTGCTATTTTTATTCCCGCGAGATCTTGAGAAGGTGGTCGAACCGCGGCCTATGTGGAGTTTTGGCTTCAAGTCACAACTGACTTCCAGACATTCATAATGGGTCCTCCTAGACCGATTGCTCCTGTAAAAATATTCGTGGGAGACTCATCTTTGAAATTACACAAGCCCCATGGCTCCCGTGGATTTTATAACAAGCTTTCTCTTCCAGTTGTTGATGCTCATGAGGGCCCAAGCACATCAAATCTGGTTACTAAGAAACGGAAAATTTTGAAATAGAGAAAAGGTAAATCCAAAGTACCTCCCACGCCGAAACGAAAGCGTTTCAAGCGTGTCGAAGTAACAACCTCTATTCCGGTTCGCGAGGAACCTATTTCTAAATGTTTGGTAATGAAGTTATAACTTTATACTTTATTCCTACTCTTAGTTACTGTTATCAACTTCTTTTTAACCAGTTTGTTTGTATTTCAGAGATCCGCGAGATCGGCTGTCACATCACCATCGCGATCTCTTTCATCAATAGATCCCTCAATAGCAGTTAACTCCACGGGTGACTCCCTAGACTATATTCCTTTGTCTCAGCGGAGAAGAGAGCATAGAGCCCAGATTTTAGAAGTTGCTGCTACTCATACTTCAGAAGATGATGAGGTAGATACTATCCCCTTGATTCGCAGAAGGTCGAATCCTTCTGCTTCGATCTCCTCTCCTGACAGATTTGGAGTTGAACATCTTGTTTTTCAGTCACATCAAGCTGAGGATGAAACTGCATCTTTTACTTAAGGTGAGGCTGAACCATCCTCTCCGCGAATGGAAGAGTTACCTCATTTGGAAGTATCCTCTCCGCGAACAAAAGCTAACTCTTTACTTGATACAGTTGCAAAGGCTATGGAGGATATTCAAGCTTCAGATCCTTTATTCTCATGTACTGACTTGTTAAATTCTCTTTTTCCTTTTATCTTCTTGCGCTTTCGTTATACTTAGTGTATATTTATCATTTTCAGCTCGCGAGACTAGAACGGATGTAAATCAGGAAGTTGAGCATTCTGTTGATGATTCCGATCGCGAGGTAGCTTGTAATACCCCGTATTTAATGGATATTTATTCCCTTAATTATTTTGGATGGATATTTATTCCCTTAATTATTTTGGATGGCATATTGGGTGTTTAAATTATTGAATGAGGCTATCTTAGTCTTTTTAACTCTAGTAGGTTATAATGAAATTTTGTGATCTGAAGGGGGGCAAGGTTGTCATTAGTGTTTGGGCAGTTTAGTGATTTATGCATAATACAAGGTTAGTTTGGACATTTCCCTAGCCCTAACATCTTCTATATAAACATCCTTAACTTCAGATCTAGCCCCCATCTCATTTATTCTACTAATTCTTCTTCTTCATCAATTATACCCGAAATTGTGAGGGTTGAGAGGTTGAGAGCTTAGAATTGGTTTGGATCTATACTTGTGGTGGATTCAGCTATACATTATAGGCAAGACATATGTTCTACTCTTCCTCTTTGTACTAAAATTTCGTAGCCTTTACTTTGTGCATCTATAATCTGCTAAATAATATTTTTCATATATGTATATGTATGTGTAAATCATGTTCATATATGACTTATATATATTCTATTTATACATATATGTATAGATCCGTAGGTATATATATAGATCTTGTATATATGTAGAGATTCGTGGATCTATATAGGCATATATGTATAGATCTGTTAGAGTATATTCATATTCATGTTTATTTATGTGACTTATATATTATATTTATACATATATGTATAGATCCGTAAATATATATATAGATCTTGTATACATGTAGAGATTCGTGGATCTATATAGGCATATATGTATAGATCTGTTAGAGTATATTCATATTTATGTTTATTTATGTGACTTATATATTCTATTTGTACATATATGTATAGATCCGTAAGTATATATATAGATCTTGTATACATGTAGAGATTCGTGGATCTATATAGGCATATATGTATAGATCTGTTAGAGTATGTTCATATTCATGTTTATTTATGTGATGATATATATTCTGTTTATATGTATATGTATAGATCCATGATCATATGTACAGATCTTGCATATAGGTAGAGATTAGTAGACTTATATAGACATATATGTACAAATCTGTTAGAGTATATTTATATTCATATATATATATGATGATTTATATTCTGGTTATACATATATGTACAGATCTTCTATATATATAGAGATTTGTGGTGATATATTGATATATGCATGAGACTATGTTTATATCTAGCTATACATACAAATTTGTTTTTACCATGTGTAGCTATACATGTATGGATTCGTGGTTATGTGTCTTGTTGGTATGATTCTGATGATGTGTATATGGTTGGAACTTAGTATAAATATCTGAATACATAAATATTTTAGGTTTCAATGTTGACAAAGATTTCAAAACTGTTATTAGAAAAATATTGCATATTTATGTAATTGTTTTTCTCTATTTTCTTTGTTATCAGACTCTGGACATTGATTTATATTGTTATTATGTGTATCACGAATTATACTAGATTACGTATTTTCGACCGTATAAAATACCGTATACCTTGGCGCTGGGGCGCTGGCCCAGACCCCGCCAGGGGGGCGCTCAGGTAATGGTCGCGCCGCCCCCCTAGACCCCCCAGGCTCGACCTTATAAATTGTTATACGTTCCCGATTAAAGATTACGAGTGAATTATTAAATTCGTAAAATCATAAGATTTAAATTAAATGATTATGTTTTGGAAATTTATAAGGAACTACAAGGAGGCTGACTATTACTGCAGTCTAACTAGTACCACGGGACATGGGTGAGTTGTCACGGCATGGGTGAGTTATCGGGTACGTGGTTATGGTAGGGCATGGATTGGATGTTGTATGGAAAAATCAGATTAATGTAAGAAATTTATAAACATAATTATATTAAATGGTGGTATATTAGTGACTATATTTATAGTTAAATATATTATTATTTTATTATATAATTTTGGGATTAGGTGTCACTAGGAAAGGGGATGGATTTTGGCACTCTGCTTGGGATCATGTAGAGTTGTACTTGCTCGTGGATTTAACCCACATTTTTGTTGTTTCAGGTCCTCGACAGTTTCACTAGCAGGGTTGAGGACTTCATATCTATCCGTCCGGTTCTATCATATTTTCCTTCCACTCCAGGGTAGGATCCGATAAATGTCATATGTTGTATTTCTTATAAGTGTGTTTCTAGGGGTCCATGTTTATGGGATTTCGAAGTTGTACTGTGTGGGAATTATTTTATTTAAGGATGTATTGGGAGTGGTCTTCTTCATGTATAAGTTGTATCCTTATTTTGTTATTGTTGTTATTATTATATTTCTATTTTATGTCTTCTATTCTGTGCTTATGTTATCAATTACTGATGTTCCTAATTTTCTGTATATGGGCCTGGCCAACCCATGCATGGAAATTTGGGGGTGTCACATAGCTGATATACTCTCAGACTTCCCTGATCAAGGAAAAGAGAAGGCATCGCCAATATCTAAAGTCGCGAGAAAGGTTCTGCTCTCCGATTCAGATGATGGGGATGATCTTCCCATTTCTTCCATTATCCGCAAGGATGCTCATCCATCTAGCGCGAAATCATCTCCCTTTGGCAAATCCAAATCCGCGGTCCTGACAAATCTTGATACCGCGGATCAAAATAAAACTGCGAATATTCTGGAGATACCTGAAGCACATGATACCATTCCTGTCTCAGAAGTAGATGTTGTAGCAACGATTGACCCTGAAGCCTCCAGTTATGATATAGATGCTCGGCACATGGAACCTATTATTTGTGATATTGCTGCTGAGCTTGCTGCCACTTTGCAGGATGGGTCCCAAATTCAAAGATCACTTTTCGGGGGTCTTGAAGCTGATATGGAGAATATTACTGAATCTTCCCTTGGTGCGAATCAAATTGAGACCGCGAATGATGGTAATTTTTTTATATAATTTTCATCAGCGAACACAACTCTCCATGTAATTTTGATTTATTGATAATTCCATCTTTTTCTGTAGGTAATTCAAATAGGAGTCCTGAATCTTTATTTCCCGATTCTGCATTTGAGGATCCCGAAATTCTTCTCAATGAATTCCCCTCACCCCTGAACACTTTACAAAACCTAACATTTGCTAACTCTGATTCTTTTTTTCTTCCTATTCACCCTCAGCAGACACATAACCAGCCTTCCTCATCCGTACAATGAATCCAATCTCATCCTTCACAAACACATACATTCGTTCCTACTACCTCATCCGTGCCACAAATCCAACCTCATCCTTCACAAACACATACATCCCTTCCTACTACCTCATCCTTGCCACAAACCCAACCTCATCCTTCACAAACACATACATCTATTCCTACTACCTCATCCTTGCCATAAACCCAACCTCTTCATCCCCCTCCCCAAGCCATTCCCGCGCCTTTGGCTCTAAATCCTCAGCAAGATCAAGTCTACTGGCACAACTTTTTATGTTATTCAGGCGATATGGTCATTCTGGATCGTGTCTACAGTAGCCATCCAGAGACATTTGCCACCATGGAGCTCTACGATCCCCTTCTCCAGCCTACATTTCTGCATATTATTGCAGATACTTTCGCTTCCCTGACAACTACTTGCATCCGCAACCTTACCTCTACTACTTTGCCACTTTGTCGCGCCCGCATCAAGGATTGGAAGAATATGAAAATGAATGTTGCTTGGTGGGAGGTTCATCTTGAGAAGGTTGAGCATCTATTTGCAAAACATTGTGCTGAGGTCAAAGCTCTTACTGAGTATCAAACCAGTATGTCAAGAGTGGAAGAATCCCGTGCCTTATTAGCAGTTGCAGAGCAAGATGCCCTTAGGCTTAAGGATTCCGCGGAACATTCCATGCGTTCTCGCGAGTTACAAGAAGAACATGAAAATATCCACATCTCTTCTCCTATTAGCCGCGATTTGTACTAGCAGCGATTTTGTACTAGTAAATGTTTTATGTATTCTATACACTTTCATATATGCAATTTTGTACACATTGTGCTGATGTTATATATATATTTTTTTATCATTCGCCTTTTGTATTTAAGATTGGTACAACTTGATCCATTTTACATTAAGAGGTCCAGCACTCTCGCGGGTGATTTCATACTCCATTATGTAGTACCCACCACTTCCTTCATTTGTAATCACATACGGACCTTCCCATTTGGCTTCAAATTTTATTACCCTTTGTCCTCTCATAATTGATGGCACTACCTTCAACACTCTGTCTCCCACCTTAAACCATATGTACCTTACCTTTTTGTTATAACTCTTTGCTTGTTTCTTATTGTACTATTTCTGATTTGTAAAGGCTTCGGCCCTTGTTTCATCCAATCCCTCTATCTCCAATAGCCTGTCTTCCAAATTACTTTTGCATGTCAACCTTTTAGCAACCATTTTTATCTCCGTCGGTAGCACAACCTCTGCTCCATAAACTAATGCATAAGGGGTCATGCCTGTCGCACTCCGATATGCGGTTCGATGTGCCCACAACGCTATTGGGAGCTCTTCCACCCACTTCTTATGGTTATCATGTACCAACCTGGACAAGATTCGAATTAACGCTTTATTATAGGCTTCAGCTTGTCCATTTCCTTTTGGATAGTAAGGCATGGACTTGTGATGCATGACTGAGTATCTCCCCAACAAATCCGTGACCTTACTATTGACAAAAGGAGTCCCGTTATCCGATAGTATCACATTTGGTATTCCAAATCGGCAAATGATATTTTCTTTTATGAATCGAACCACATTATCTGCTGTCGTCCGTCGTAGCGAGATAGCTTCTACCCATTTGGTGAATAATTCTGTTGCCACTAAAATCCATGCATGTCGCTTGTGGCGTGATTGGTCCAACTATGTCCAGTGCCCAAGTATAGAAAGGCCAAGGTGTAGCTAAACTATGCAATTCAGCTCCCGGAGCGTGGATAAGATCTCCGTGTACCTGGCACACATGACATTTTCTCACAAAATCGCTGCAGTCCTTCTCCATTGTTGGCCAGTAATACTCGGATGACAACAACTGTTGAAACATTTTTCTAGGGCCCTGGTGACCAAACATATGAACCTGTTTCAATACTTCCCCCGTTTCTTCTTCACTTACACACTTCATCAATTTTCCTTCGAAGCTTTTGCGGAACAATTTTCCCTCTTGTAAGATGAATCGCGAGGCCAATTTTCTGAACCGCGGTTGATCTTTTTCTGGCAAAATTCCATATTTCAAATAGTGCACATATTTGTCCCGCCAGTCTATCAAATCTGTTATATTACCTTCGCTCGCGGATGGATATGCATTACAGTTTTGACAGCTACTTTGTAACTTTACTGCCTCATCCTTCATGTTTGGCCAAAATAAACATTCTCGCTGCAAAACTCGGTAAAGACTGACATCCATTTGACCACATATTTTCTTATGAGCTTTCTATAGTAGTTCTTTTGTCTCGTTTATTGCTACGCATCTGGCTAGGATTCCTCCAGCTGCCCTGTAATATAACACTCCTTTTATGAGCTGGTACTCCCGTCTCAATGCATTGTTATCGTTCCTTAGTAGAGCATGTATTATCTGAGTTCTCCAATCATGTCCTTCATACACCTCAGATTCCTTTACATTACTGACCACTCAGTCAGTTCTTCGTACTACTTGTAAAGAAGACTCCAATCCTTGGAAATGTAGTCGTGAACCCAATGTCGCCAGTGCATCGGATCGTCGGTTGCCCTCTCGCGGTTCGTGCGTAAAACTTACGGTCTCAAAGCCTTCTATTATCTGACGGATTAGGGTTCTGTAAGACACCAGATGAGGTTCCTTGACATCATATTCCCCTTTCACCTGTTTGATGACCAGTTTGGAATCTCCTCTTACATGAAGTACTCTTGCTTTCAACCGCTGAGCCATCATCAATCCCAGTGCTAACCCTTCGTACTCGGCAATATTGTTGGTACAAGGAAAGTCAATTTTGTAGACCATGACTAATTCTTCTAGTGTCTTCTTATTCCTCAGTACGAAACCAGCTCCTCCTCCTTTTTTCCGCGGATGATCCGTCGAATTCCAAAGTGAATTCCGCACCTTGTTCCGCACTTGTCGCCCCTACTTCTTCCACCTTGGGCTTAGCTCCTCCAGGAAACAAAGCTAACAGATCTGACAAGGCTTCACTTTTTACAGCTTTGGGTCTAGAGCATGTGATCTCATATTCAGACAGTGCTAGTAACCATCAAGCAGTTTTTCCACTGAGTATGGGCTTCGTGAGTAGATACCGTATAGGATCGCTTTTGGTGATGAGTTCTAATGGATGGGCCAGTAAATAATGTCTGAATTTCTGGGCTGCGAATACTAAAGCGAGACAGTGTTTTTCCAGCGATGTGTATCGCGACTCTGGTCCTTTGAGCACCCGACTGATATAGTAAACATGCTTTTCTTCCCCTTCATGTTCCTGGGCCAACATAGCTCCCACAGATTTATTGGTGGAAGTGAGATACATTATCAATGGTTTTCCTGACTCGGGCGCTATCATTGTTTTTGGTGATGCCAAAATCCTTTTGATTTTCTCAAAAGCCTCTTGCTGCTCCTCTCCCCAACTATATACAGATTTTTCCTTCAACAACGACATGAGTGGGTGAGTTACCTCTGCTAGTGCCGGGATAAACCTCATCAGATAAGATATCTTTCCCATAAACATTTTCAACATTTTTCGAGTTGCTGGTGGAGCCATTTCTAATACTGCCTTAGCCTTTGTCGGGTCCATATCAATGCCATGCCGATGTACAACACACCCCAAGAACTTTCCTTCTGGTACTCCAATGGTACATTTGAGGGGATTCATCTTCAAATTATAATCACGACATCGTTGCAGTACCTTTCACAAATCACCCACATGATCTTGTATGGCTCTGGATTTTACCACCAAATCGTCGACATAGTCCTCCACAATTTTATGCATTAGGTCATGGAATATGGCTGTCATGGCGCGTTGATACGTGGCCCCGGCATTTTTAAGCCTGAATGGCATGACCGTATAGTGAAAATTCCCCATTAGGGTGCGAAAAACATTTTCTCAACATCCTCTGGCGCCATCTTAATCTGATTGTACCCACTAAATCCATCCATTAATGAGAAAATCTCATGTCCTGAGGTTGCATCCACCATGGTGTCAATGTTAGGAAGAGGGAAATCATCTTTTGGGCAAGCCTTATTGAGATCGCGATAATCTACACATACGCGTATCTGCCCAGTCTTCTTCTTTACGGGCACAATGTTCGCGAGCCATGTTGGATGCTGGGTTGGCTTGATGAACCCTGCTTTCAGTAGCTTCTCCACTTCTGCCTTAATTTGTACTTCTAAATCGGGATGAAATACTCGTTGATTTTGCTTCTTTGGCTCTAATGTGGGATTCACATGAAGATGGTGGCTTACCAATCCAACATTAAGTCCCAGCATTTGATTATATTCCCAAGCAAAGACATCTCGAAACTCTTTGAGCAATTCTATCAGAGCATTCTTAGTATCTTTAGGCAGCGTATTGCTTATGAAGGTGGGTCGCGGATCCGTGCCATCGCCTATGTCCACTTCGCACAACCCATGCTCTGTTCGTGGATCCACTTTCAGTACCTCAGGGTCAGCTTCAAGTTTTCTTTGTATAGTCTCATTTGTCCCGGGGTCAGTGCCAACTGCGCCAGCTTCTGACCCCCAATCCCGTCATAATTTATACACTACCCGTCCATCGGGCATTTTGACCCGTGACCAGCTCACCTCTTTGAGCTTCCTTTTAACTAAACTACCATTTTCCAGTTCATTCCATTCTGGTAATGGTGTGGAAAAAACGCCGGACCCATTTTCCTCACTATATTCTGAGAAATAGACTGCATCCGCAAAATGGGCCTCTGATGCGCATAAAGGACTTTTAGATGTCTTTACAACCATTATTCCTTCTCCCCAATTGGCCTTCATTACTGGATGATAGGATGATGGTACCACGCCATATGCATGCAACCACGGTCTGCCCAGCAACAATTGATATGAGGGTTCTCCTTTGATGACATGAAATTTGGTGGGCCCCCTGATCTTCCCAATTTTGAGGTCCAATGTCGCGAATCCCATAGTGGCCTGCTGATCTCCATTAAAATCAGTAACTGCAATAGTATGATTCGCGATCTTGCTTTCGGGAAAATTGATCATTCGCAAAGTGATTAGTGGGATCAAATTGACTGACGCTCCCCTATCCAAGAAGGCTCATTTCATCTCTCGACCATTTACAATGGCTGGTACATACAGAGGCCGATTATGGAGAAAAGGTACTTCCCTGTCTGCTTCAGAAAATGTGATCTTACTAGAGGCCTTCTCATGCTTCGGAATCACAATGGTATGATTGAGTGCGACAACTGTTTGTTCTTTCAGGAATTCCTTCACGTGTTCCTGTATTGGGAGTTCATTGAAGAAGACGTCTATCTTAGCATTCTCCTTAGCTTCATGTACTGGAGGGCAATCATATTTGGCGGCATTGACCATATCCTCAATACTGTCCCTAGCGGTCACCACAGCCACATGTGCAGGTAAAGGCTCATGAACTACATTCTTTGCCACTTCCAAGTCTCCCGATGCTATTTTTCGATGTACTAAACCTCAAAACGCCCAGCAGCCCATCAACGAATGCCGAATACTCCTGTGGTAGGGACAGTAGTTGCTCTTCATCTTTTCTTCTCCCGGCGGCACCCTTTGCACTGGAGGTAGTGTTATGACATGATATGCGACCCATTGATTTAGCAAAGTAACTGCCTCTTTTTCACTGAAAGGTAAAGGGGGTGGTTCAGATCTCCCGGCGCGCTCTTCCCTGGGTTTTTTGTTTTGCGTAGCTGCAACCATCGATATCCGCCTAGTACTGATATTTGGTCGTGTTGGGGGAACCAAAACCTCTCCCAGTCTTCGAGCATTGTCAACAAGTGCGGAAAAAGTTTTGACTTCATGATTGACCAGATGCACTCTGTATTCCCACAGCATTCCTTCTATACAAATTTTGATCAATTGTAGTTCGGAAATTGGTTCATGACATTGCAAAGCAGTCTCGCGAAACCTCCGGACATAAGTTGCCGCTTCTTCCCCAAAACGTTGTCTTTGCCTTGTGAGTGAAATCATTGAGACCTCCTCATCAGCTTGGAATAATTTGGTGTAGAATCTGAGCACCATATCCGTCCAACTGGCCACTGAAGTTGGAGCGAGGCCAGTGTACCATGTATATACTGTTCCAGTTAAAGACTTGGAGAATTCTCGAAGCTTTAAATATTCATTGTTTCTGTGAGGTCCCAGAGCATCCGCAAATCTGGTTATGTGATCTTTCGCATTTCCCTTTTTGCCATCAAATTGATGAAAGCTCGGTGCTCCATAATTTTCTGGATATGGCAAGGCCAAAATGCTAGGATGGTATGGCGGGGCAATTTCCACCTCTTCTGTTTCAGATTTTTCGTTCAGGATAGCCCGCAGTTGTTCCTTAGTGATGTAAGACTCTTTCTCCAGGGGCTCAGTTCTTACTGATTCGCGAAAAAGCTCTTGTGTTGAATCTTCTGGAAAATTCTGATTGTCCATCCTTTGTGATTCAATATTTGGTGGTGGAACGCGCGAGGCCTCCATGAAGTGAATTATGGCGTTTTGCGTTTCTTCGATGTTGAGAAGAGTTTGCAGTAGAACTGTTGGCATTTCTACTGAATTATGTACTGGTTCTGCCATCGGAGAGGCTTCTGCCTGATCCGTACCAATATTTGCACGACGACGTTGTCTTCGTGTTGGTTGCACTAGTTCTCCTCCTTGTGATTGTGTTGTTGTTCCTTCTTCCACTTGTCCAGTATGCCGGGTCGGTGGACGACCTCTCCGCCGAGGCTGATGAGGCTCCACTTGTGCAGAAGACATCTTCTCCCCAGCAGAGTCGCCTTTAATGTAGGGTTTGCAAGATTTAGGTGATGTGAAGATAGTTTCGGCACAAGTTCGTTAGCCAAAATAACAGTATTGATGTTTTTATTACTTTTGACTTGCTTTACAGAGAAAAATGAAAGAGAAATGGAGGAAAAGGATAGCAAGTACAAGTAATTGAGCAATACTTTCTCTCTCTAGGATTTTCTCTCTCCTCCAAAAGTCCCCCTTCAAATGAGTTCTCGCACCTCTATTTATAGACGTGAGTGCTCAGTAATCCTCGCGATTTGTATTGCCACGTCAGCACCTGTCTCGCGACATGGTTTCTTCGTCCTCGCGTATTCCATTGCCACGTCAGCACCTATCTCGCGACATGGTTCCTGCGTACTTCATCCGTGATATAAATACCCTGCACAATATTATTTTACGCCCTTGTCCACATGAAACGGATTCGCGTATCCTATGCACGGATATTACTGTGCGCAATAAATACCTTACACAATATCATCCGCGAAACGAATTCGCGGATCATAATGTGCGTCATGCCTTGTGATCCGCGCCTGTTGTATCGCGGATCTGATTTTATCCTTAGCCAAGGATACCGTTATAGCTTTGCTGGGTTATGACCAATCATGCATGCCTTCGTCATGTCCCTGAATACTAGCGGCCTCTCTAAGGTATTTTTACTTAGGATGGTGTAAATAAGGTCGTGACCCACTATTTACTCATCCCAAGCATTTCCCTTAGATTCCGCGTAGTACTCGTTACGCGAGCAGCATATAGGGTTATGAGTTACTGATACGAGCTATAAAACACATCAGTCCCTTATACTTCCCTATGTGTAATGCAAGCTCTCGCGTAAAAACCATATTTGTGCTACTTCCCCAAGTAATCAATTATTTGGGTCAATCTCCCAAATAATCTTTTACTTGGGCCAGTTTTCCCAAATATACCAATCCTGAGCCATATCCCAGATAATTAAAGCTTGGGCCATATCCCAGATAATTTAATCTTTGGGCTATTATCCCAACAAGTCATTTTTGCCGTTTATGTTTCGTTTCGCGAATCATCCCTCTTTACAACGGATTTTGTATATTACACTCTGATCATTGAGATTTCCTCATAATCATTTGGGATATATTTTTTGAATATTGGCACAATTGAAAATTTTCATCAAATTGGGATTTTTGTTTGGGAATTTTGATATGGGGCCATACCACTTTTCAAACAGAATTAAGGCTTTCAGAAATTATAGCAATTTTATGATATGGGAATTTTGATTTCGTGTTTGATTTTCGTTCATCCAATTTGAAAATTTCTAAAATTGCAAAATTTTACTTTTGAATTTGGAAAATGTTCAAGACTTGATAAAAAAAATTCGAGATATTTTGCATGCTGGAATTTCATCATGTTTGAAAAGTGGTCTGGTCTGGTTGGATTGGTCTGGGCTGGTTTGGTTTGGTCTTGTGTGGTCTGGTTTGGTTTTGGTGTTGATTGAGATTCTATTTGATAAATGGTCTAGTCTTTCTGGTCTGGTCTGAAAAAACTAAAACCAAACCATGTTTGGAAAACTGTCTGCTTCCAATAAGTGGTCTATTCTAAAACTGATTGATTAAAATATTGGATATATTATTTATATCCTAATAAAGACTATTATATATATATAAAACATTCAACTATATATTTTATGAAGTATAAAATTCGATATAATTATATATATAAAACAAAAAATAATATAAAATGATAAAAATATATATATAATATTAAAAATAATATAAAATACCAAATGATGATATCAACTTTGAAAAATCAAATATAAAATTCCAAAAATGTATAAAATTCGAATTAATTATATAACATTCAAATATATGTATATAGAGAATGTCAATAAAATATATCAATTTTTAAAAAAAATTGTATTCAATAATATATAGAATTCGAAAAGAACCATATAATTATTTGGCTCATATATACAAATTACAATAAAATATACCAAAAAGAATATTCAAAATTACAAAATTTCAAATATGTATAAATTTTGAAATAATTATATATATTCCAAAAATATGTAAATTCTTTTTAAAAAAGTATACAAACAGTCCAAACAGACAACTTAAAATTTAGTACTTTTTTTTTAAAAAAAGAATTATTTTGATACTTTGCATGAATTTATGTATATTATTTGAAAATTGTTAAGTTTGACATTAGATTTTTTCAAAAAAATTATAACAAGCCACATAAATACAAATTTATTAATATGGGGCACACCCCATGGATACAAATTCTTGAAAATCACAGGTCAAACATCTTTAAATATCGCCAACATACTACATGCCTAATTCAAAACAAGTATTGCCTCTAACGAGTTTTGTGCATTTCAAATACGACACGTGTATCGAAAAATCTCGTTAGCAATATCATTACACACTATGTCCATTGCATTGTGACGTGAACTTGATGCAGTATTGGCATGCCTATGGTCCGCATCCTAATAAAATTGTGAAGTGCACAACAAGCAGTCACAATTTTTACCTGTGTTTCGAACTTATATCCAGGCATCTGCTTCAGTATACTGAACCTCATCTTCAGCAATCCGAAACATCGTTCAATGGCATTTCTCAATGCAGAATGCTTGTAATTAAACGCTTCCTCTTTGTTGCGTGGATTTCTACCGCTCCTATGGAAGTCTTGCAAGTGGTATCGATGACCTCGATATGGTGCCAAAAAACCGGGGCGATTTGCGTAATCAGAATCTACCAGATAATATTTGTCTGCATTGATTAGACAGAAAATAAATTAAAGAAAAATTGGCTTCAAATACATGAATCCTATATTGTACGCATGCTATATTGTTATTTGCAAAATACCTTCTGGTGGATATGGAAATCCAAGCGCTTGGTCTACCAAACACTCATTCAGAATCCGCGAATCATTTGCAGATCCTTCCCAACCTGCTAGGACAAATGTGAATTTTAGATCGAAAGAACACATTGCCATGATATTTTGGGTCGAATCACCTTTTCTGGAACGAAATGTTGTTTGGTGTTGCACAGGGAGTTGTGCATGGACGTGGGTGCCGTCTATTGCACACAATTTTTAAAGAAGGGACAAAATTTAGGATTTTCCCTAATCTCAATTGGGATAACACTGAAATCCGGTGGAACAATAATTTCTGTGGCCAGGAGTTGAACACAATATAGCACATTATGGAAGTATCGGCTAATCGTAAACGTTGAGTGCTGAAATCTTTCCGCTGTCATCCGATTTATGATATTATGCGATAAAGTTAATAAGAAAACACCTACTTGTTTTGGTACAGTTAAATCTCTCGAAGGTTGAAGCCCTAATAGTTTTAGTTTCTCACATAATTCAATGAAAATAGGGGGAGAAAGCCGAAACTTTTCGTAGCAACATGTTTCGTTGTTGATGATCTCAATTATGTAATTGTGACCACTTAAGGCGGAATTTCTACATGGAACCGGGTTCCCCTGTGTCTCATCAAGAAACTTGAAGATTTGATGCATGATCGAAATACTAGCCTCCAATGTCTCATCTGCCCGGAGCAAGTGATGCACCGGTAAACGGTTGTCCATGTTTCAACTACTGCATAAAAAATCATATAATTTGTCTTATTTTTTTTTAATTTATATATTTTGTTTTGAATTTCATACATTTTTCAAATGTTATATATTTTTGGAATTTTATATTTTTTTCTACTTTTATATATATTTTTCAAAATTTATAATTTATTTTAATTTTATATATTATGTTTTAAATTTTATACATTTTTTCTAATTTGGGGTAATTATTTTAAATGTTATATATTTTTTGAATTTTATATTTTTTTCTACTTTTACATATTTTTTTCAAAAATTTCAATTTCTTTTAATTTTATATATTTTTAAATTTTATACATTGTTTTAATTTGGAGTAATTATTTCAAATTATACATATAAATTAATTTTATATTTTTTTCAACTTTTATATAAATTTTTAAATTTTTTTAATTTCATTTAATTTATATATACATGTACATCAATTGTTTTACAGTTTTTTAATTTGGAGTAATTATTTCAAATGTTATATATATTTTTTTGAATTTTATATTTTTATCTACTTTGATATTTATTTTTTAAATGATTAAAAAATCTAAAACAATTCTTGTATTGTTATATATAATTTCTAGAAAATGTCAAAAATATCATTATATATATAAATATATATATTAAAAAATTTGTAATCATTTTAAAAGACATAATAATAAATAAATTTCTACAAAAAAATCACATTGCAATAATAGTTACAAATATATACATACCTGAAATAAATGAAGGAATTATGGACGACGCACTGCACGCAAATTCTATCCCTTCCGGTATGTGTGAGAAACATATATGTGAACACACTTGAATGATGTTGGTTTTTTTCTATCCCTTCCGGTATGTGTGAGAAACATATACGAGGTTACTTGAATGTTGAATGTTGGTTTTATAGCCAACTCTATACAAATGGCAAAGTAAACATGTGAGTCCAATTTATTGAGTCATATCTGATTTTCAAATCTGTCATTATATTTGTTGTATCATTGCAAATATTATCTGTATAGGCTGTACACAAATGTCATGCTTCCTCTGTGCATATAGGATGAACATTTGTATAGGCAATGCCATGCTTCCTCTATGCATATAGGACTCACATGTGTACAGGCACAATGCCATCTGTGCATATAGGACGAGTATGGACTTCAGTACTTTGGACAAACAATGAGCAACATAACCTATTTGTTTTTTGACAACCTTTTTCAATATAGGTTGTACAAACATGTGAGTCCAAATTGTGGCACAGTAATAAACATGTGAGTCCAAAATGTGCATTCTTTGCAAATGTCCCAAAAATGTAAAAACTGTCCACATAATTAAAAATAACATGTCCATATTCTAAATTAAAACATAGGTTGTTGTCTAGGAAAACATACACACGAATTCAAATTAAAACATAGTCCATAATTAAAAAGACAGAAAATAAAACATTATGGCATGAACGAACACCCACATAACATAAAATGAATACTACTTCAAATTCCTAATGAACGCCCTCCGATCCTCATCATTCATTGCCAAAAAAAAATCCCTCAACTCCAAATCCGCCTTAAGGGCGACAAACACCTTGAAGTAAAGGGGCTCTTCCAACTCCATTTTACGCAAGAGAGCATTACATTCAATAAGCATCTGAGCCTTAGGGTTCTTTCTGTAACGGGATGGAGAAGATGCTACTTCCTCTTTGGGCGCCGAATATGATGCCTAAGCTGTTTCTGATTGCACATTCATTGCTGCAACGACTTTATCAGTATTTTGGGCGCTAACGGAACTCACATTTTCAAGTGTACATTCAATAATTGAAGCAACTTCCGCACTTACTGATCCCTTTTTAGCTTTCTTATGAACAAGTCTGGGAGAAGGGGTGAACTCACCAACATTCTCACTATCGACATCTAAGTCAGTGTAATATGGTGAAGGACGAGAGGATGAAGCGGTACGTGATGGAGGTACCCTTGCCGAAGACTGAACATACATCCCTGTGGCAACTCCCCCCCTAAATATGCCATCTAAAGCAAGGTAATAAGGAAAACTTTTCTTCTTGAATTTCTTTAGATCCTACGAAATACAGGTCATTATAATTACAATGAATGTACATAACAGTTAAATAAAAATTTAGACAAACATTTCGAGCACCTATTTACACGCGCGCACACACACATGTATATATATATATAGGTACCTATATAGGTTACTGGCACACCTTGAAATTCCCTCTTATTTTCCTCCTAATATGTCTTATGTTCCAATTTTTCAACCTTGTTATCTTTCTCTTCTTAAATACATTCCTCCTTCGATATCTATATTACTTTGCATGCACACTAAAATCACTAGGGTGACCTAAATTATTGACCTTATAAAAAGTATAAAATATTTACCGATAGTGATATGTATTTTACTTTCACCTTAGAGAAGAGAAATGGTAAATAAATTTGTTCTTTTTATTTTTTTGTAGTTTAAATTGCGGTTCCTCTATCATATTTTTTATTTTACTTCAATAAAGGAAAAAATGCACTAATAATTTCATATGCTAATAACTCCATGCTTATAATAACCTTGTAATATACGTGCACATTGTGGCAATGTAAACCATAATATATATGTTTGGGGCCAAAAAGGAGAAAACAATGTTTTTGAAAAGGTACATGTTGTCCAAAATAGCAAGCAACTTTTGGGCTTTGAATATTATGATGGTGAACTCGAAGAGAATTGAAATAATTGTACTCACCTTAGGCAAATTCTCCCAAATTTCTTCGTCAAGAATGACCATCCCAGTATTGTGATCGTAGCCAGTTCCGCTATATTTCAATAATCTGTCGAAAAGCATCTACTCATCCCTTAAGCATTTGTGTTTCTGCCTAATTTGATCCCTATCCCATTAAAAGCCCGTGTACTCATTCATTGCACGCCATAAATTTTCCCACGCCTGGGTAGTGAACTTGTTTCCACTACAGTTACCCGCCTTGACCTCTTCCACCATTTTATCGACAAAAAATCTTGTTTGATCCTCAGGCCATTCTTTTTTTTCCCCTTGCCATTGTCCTACCCTTTCCCCTTGTCATTCCCTTTCCCGTTCGACAAATCTTCCATTCCCTCCATATTCTCCACATTCTCCACATCATTGTTGTCCATCTAATAATAAAATGAATAATTATTAGTTGTGAAAAAAATCACATCCATTTAAATATGCTATAGGACTTTAGATGTTATACAGTAATCCATCTTTTATCTTATTGATTTTATGCCATTGTAAATATATCTTATGTTTTGGGACATAAGATACATTGAATTATATGAATGAAGTTATTTATCAAATAAAAAATAAAAAAAATCTATGAATGAAGTTGGCAAGGGCTGTTTCTTTAAGTCAAGAATCAAGATGTTGTGATGGGATGAAAGTGCAACTGATATGGCCTCCATGACACAAATTACCATGTCTAAGTTCGTTCCATATATTTTTCCTCCTCTAATTGTAACTCTAGTTTTGAAATTATTCCTGTACCTATACGAAGGAAATAATTTAGAGGAGATCTAGCTCATTTAAAAGTGCAAAGCAAATTTGAAATTCTTGTCTACTAGAGAAGAGTCTAGCTGTTATAAATAGACCTTGAATTTTTCATGTTCTCTTTGGAGGAACAAGTTGGTTATCTTGGGAAACTTCTTTGTTTGTGTTGGTGAAGTGGTTCTTTTTTTTTTCTTTTTCCCTTTATTTTATACTTCCCCTACAATACTCTATAAATTAGAGATTGGCTCATTTTTATTTTTATTTTCATTGCTTTTTTCCCCCTTTTTAATTGAAGGTACGAATCCTAGGAACCTTATTTCTTTTGTGTTGGACTACACTAGTTGATTTTGTTGCTAGATTGAGACATTAATGGAACTAGTATTAAACCTATGTGGGTAAATTTTAGTGCAAATTCTGTAAAGCTCAAGTAAAAGTAAGGTTATGAATAAAGCAATGATTATGTTTATTCGCAATAAACACCCAAAATTGAGAAAACCGTTGTCTCAGACATTCCCAAAACTCATTGGATTCTCAATTAATCCAAATTCATAATTGAACCTTTTGAACTCATCTATTTATTCCGAGTGTATATATTAACTCATCTACCACTCCCCAAAGGAGGAAGAGAGAGATTGTTACCATATGGATTTATGAAGCAGCAGAATCGCCGATGGTGTGATAACTAAAATACTATATAGTATCTATATACTCTATAATCTATTAAAACTAGCTAATGTAGCTTAGAAGAGAAGACTGAAATTTGAAGCAAGACTGAAATTTGAAGCACCAGGGCAAAAAGAGACTGATAAAGTGGGTAAGATCGAGAGAGAGAAAGAGAAAAGAAAGGAAACAACTACATACATAGAATTACCCAAAAAGAAAACTACATATATAAACCAAGAAGTCCAAATCGTTGTGTAGCTCACTTTTAGTATATAATTAAGTAGTTGAAAGTTTTATATACATGTATAATTTCCCTAATTACAGCTTGTTAACAACTAATTGTATTCAAAATTGCTCCAAAAAAAAACCAAGAATCAAATCCTAGGTTTTATCAAGTATAAAGAGTCTTACCACTCCAATGATGAGAAAACCTGATCTTTCGAGAGGTGCTACAAGAGGAGAGAGAAGCTCCCAAGCGAGCGATACCAGAAAACCTAAAAGAGGAGAGGGGACGGAATTCAGCCCAAGCAGACGCGTCTGTGTGTGTATGTGTGTGTGTGTGTGTATATATATATGTATATATATTTACAAGCCCTAAAATTCGAAGAAGAAGGTCGACACTTACCAGATAATTTTTTTTCTCTTCCAAATCAACTCAAAGGCAAACCTAAACCCTAACCAAATATTTGCAATTGGAGAAAGGGTTTGTGAGAGAGAGGCGAGAAGGTCGGATCTTGGCAAGTAATTGTTTGGTCGAAGTATGCGAGACGATTGAAGGATTTTCCTGGATATACAAATCGAAGCGTGAATGGTGTGAACACTGTGAAAGGTTTGTGAGAGAGAGGCGAGATAGACTGCTGTCGGCGCATAGAGGAGATAACAAGTTAGGGAAAAACCAGGTGGTCTCTTGGTCTTGACAACTGCAACTTTGTTTGGACTTGAAAAAAATAAAAACTAAAGCCCATAAAAATAAACTTGTTTTTCAAAAACAGGCAAAGCCTAGACAAGTTGGGCCAAGACCACTTTTCAAATAGGCCCTTTATGTGAATTCTACTAAACTCTGAATATTTATTCTACAGTCCAGAATTTAATTTGTTCCTTTTCTCCCTGCAAATTTATTTACGTTTGGAATTTCAATTTACTGATTTGATTTCATTTGGAAATTTTTGTTAGAAATTTGGAGATTTATGTGAGAAAGTTGAAACATTTTAAATCAAGAAGTTGATTTTGACTCAAATTTTTTTTTTTAATTTGGGCATTCTCTTATGGGATTTGAAATTTATACCAATTAATTTCTATAAAGGGGGATTCGCGTTGAATTGATCCGCGAATCCAAAACATACAACAAGGGAAAGTTGGAAAAAGGCCAACAGGGGAGCCGCGGATTGTATTCCGCGACTCCAGGGTATCTCTGAATAAGATCAGGCATGCGATAAACACTCTACGAAGAGGTGATCGTTAAGGATTGACAAAGGGGGTGATAGCCAAAAGTCAATCTTCGCGACCTTATGAGCTTATCGCGCAGGGGGTGTTATTTTGGCTGGCCTACGGAAATGCTTTGGGATGATGATTAGTGGGTCGCGACCTTATTCATCAAAATCACTCAAAGTAAAGTACCTAGGATGCGTCAAGTAACGCTCAGAGTCATGTAAAAGGAAAATATGCATAAAAGGACATGACCCAGGAAAACTATGATAAGCAAATAAGGTAATCCGCGGATCGGTAACATACTTGATCGCGGATTGGTATTGTCGCGGATCAAACAAACCGCGACTTGGATAAAGATTATGGAGACTAAAGCACGGATCTACCTCACGGATTGACATGATGACGTGGCAGTAATTTATGCCTAGTCCCTCGCCTATAAATAGAGGGTCAAGGATTCAGTTGAGGGACTTCTTTTTTGGGAGATGAAAGGAAAAAAATTTTTGGAAAGATAAAGTATTTTGCTTGTAACTGCTATTTTCTCTTTCATTTCTCTTTCACTTCTCTGTAAAACAATCAAAAGCAATAAAAACGTCAGCACTGCTATTTTGGAACTGACGAACTTGTGTGGAAACTATCTTCATATCATTTAATTAACCTGAACCCCTACATTAAAGGTGACTTTGCTGGGGATGAGACGTCTTCTACACAAGTAGAGCCTCGTCAAACTCGCCGGAGAGGTCGTCCACCGACCCGGTGCTCCGGGCAAGCTGAAGAGGAAACAGTAGCACATATGCAAGGAGGTGAACCAAGCCCACCAGCACGAAAACAGCGTCGTCGCGCGAATGTCGATGAGGATTAGGCAGAAATTCCTCCGATGGCAGAGCTATCACAGAATTCAGCAGAATTGCCACCAGCTCTGCTGCAAACTCTTCTTAGCATCCAAGAATCGCAAAAGGCTATACTTCATTTCATGGAGGCCTCGCGTGTTTCAATGCCAAATCTTGAATCACCAAAGATGGATAATCAAGCCATACCAGAATTATCAGCACATGAACTTTTCCGAGAGGCACCACGAGCCCGATCAGAGGCGCTGGATAAAGAGTCATATATCACTAAGGAATAACTGTGGGCTATCTTGAACAAGAAATCTGAAATAGAAGAGGTGGAAATTGCCCCACCTTACCATCCTAGCATTATGGCTTTGTCTTATCCGGAAGATTATGGAACACCAAGCTTCCATCAATTTGATGGGAAAAAAGGGAATGCAAGAGAGCACATATCCAGTTCGTGGATGCTATGGGACCCCATAGAAACAATGAGTATTTGAAGCTTAGAGAATTCTCCAAGTCTCTAACTGGAATTGTATACACATGGTATACTGGTCTCACCCCGGCTTCAATGTCTAGTTTGACGGATATGGTGCTCAAATTCTACACCAAATTCTTCCAAGCAGACGAAGAGGTTTCGATGATTTCGCTTACAAGGCAAAGACAACGCTTTGGGGAAGAGGTGGCAGTTTATGTTAGGAGATTTCACGAAGCTGTTTTACAATGCCATAAACCTATTTTCGAATTGCAATTGATCAAAATTTGTATAAAAGGAATGCTGCGATAATATAGAGTGCATTTGGTCAATCATGAGTTCAAGACTTTTTCTACACTTCTTGATAATGCCCAAAGATTGGGAAAAGTTTTGGCTCGCCCAACATGACCGAATGTAAGTGCTAGGCAGGTGGCAATGGTAGCAGCGACGCAGAACGAAAGGCCCAGGGAAGAGCGTGCCAGGAGATCTGAACCACCTCATTTGCCTTTCAGTGAAAAAGAGGCAGTTGCTTTACTGAATCAATGGATTGCAGATCATGTCATATCGCTATCTCCAGTGAAAAAGGTGCCAACAAGAGAGGAAAGGATAAAGAGCAACTACTGCCCCTATCACAGATCCGCTCGGCATTCCTTGATGGGATGTTAGGCGTTTCGCAGATTGGTACAACGGAAAATAGCATCAGGTGACTTGGAAGTGGCAAAGAATGTAGTTCATGAGCCCTTCCCTGCACATGTGGCTGTAGTGACCGCCAGAGATAGTACTGAGAATGCAACAAATGCCGTCAGGTATGAATGCCCGCCAGTGCTTGAAGCTAAGGAGAATGCTAAGATAGATGTTTTCTTCAACGAGCTCTCCATACAGGAACATGTGAAGGAGTTCTTAAAAGAACAAGCAGTCGCCGCTCTTAACCATACCATTATGATTCCACATCATGATAAAACCTCCAGTAAGATCACATTTTCTAAAGCAGACAGACAAGTACCATTCTTCCACAATCGACCTTTGTATGTACCAGCTACTGTGAACGGTCGGGAGATGAAACGAGCTTTCTTGGACGGAGGAGCGTCAGTTAATTTAATCCCGCTAGCCACTTTGCGGATGATCAATTTTCCTGAAAGCAAGATCATAAACCATACCATTGCAGTTACTGGTTTCAATGGAGACTAGCAGGCCACTATGGGATTCGCGACATTGGATCTCAAAATCGGGAAAATAAGGGGGGGCACCAAGTTTCATGTCATTCAAGGGGAACCCTCATATCAGTTGTTACTGGGAAGGCCATGATTACATGCATATGGTATAGTACCATCATCCTATCATCAAGTGATGAAAGCCAATTGGGGAGAAGGAATAATGACTGTAAAGGCATCTAAAAATCCATTTTGCGCATCTGAAGCCCATTTTGCATATGCAGTCTATTTCTCAGAATACAGTGAAGAAGATGGACCCGGTATTTTTGCTACACCGTTACCAAATTGGAAAGGACCTGAAGATGAAGGTTCGACTAAGCTGAGGCTCAAAGAGGTGAGCTGGTCGTAAGCAAAATGCCCGATGGGAGAGTGGTGTACAGGTTATGATGGGATTGGGGGTCGAAAGCTTGCACAATTGACTCTGACCCCGGGACAGATAAGGCAGGTGTACAAAGAAAATTTGACACTGATCCTGAAATACTGAAAGTGAATCCGCGACCAGAACATGGTTTGTTTGAAGTGGAATGCTCTGGTAGAATTACTCAAGGAGTTTCGAGATGTCTTTTCTTGGGACTATAGTCAAATGCATGGACTCAATGTTGGATTGGTAAGACATCATCTCCATGTACATCCTGCATCAGAGCCAAAGAAGCAAAAACAACGGATATTTCATCCGGATTTGGAAGTACAGATTAAGGCAGAGGTGGAAAATTTGCTGAAAGCAGGGTTCATCAAACCAACCCAACATCCGACATGGGTCGCAAACATTGTGCATGTAAAGAAGAAAACTAGGCAGATCCGCATTTGTGTAGACTATCGTGATCTTAATAAAGCCTGCCCAAAGGATGACTTCCCTTTACCAAACATCGATACCATGGTGGATGCAACCTCAGGACACGCAATTTTCTCATTGATGGATGGATTCAGCGGGTATTACTAGATAAAGATGGAGCCGGAGGATGCTGAGAAAACTGTTTTTCGCACCCCAATGAGGAATTTTCACTATACAGTCATGCCATTTGGACTTAAAAATGTCGGGGCTACGTACCAACGCTCCATGACAACTATATTCCATGACTTGATGCATAAAACTGTGGAGGACTATGTGGATGATTGGTGGTAAAATCCAGAGCCGTGCAGGATCATGTGGGTGATTTGAGAAAAGTACTGCAACGATGTCGCGAGTATAATTTGAAGATGAATCCCCTGAAATGTGCTTTTGGAGTACCAAAAGGAAAGTTCTTGGGGTGTGTTGTACATCGGCAGGGGATTAATATGGACCCAACAAAGGCTAAGGCAGTATTGGAAATGGCTCTACCCACAACTCGCAAAATGTTGAAAACTTTTATGGGAAAAATATCTTACCTGAGGAGGTTTATCCCAGCACTGGCAGAGGTAACTCACCCACTAATGTCGTTGTTGGGTAGAAGAGCAACAAAAGGCCTTCGAGAAAATCAAGAGAATTTTGGCATCACCGAAAACGATGGTAGCGCCAGAGTCAGGAAAACCGTTGATAATGTACCTTACTTCCACCAACAAGTCTGTAGGAGCTTTGTTGACCCAGGAGCATGAAGGGGAAGAGAAACCTATTTACTATATCAGTCGGGTACTCAAGGGACCAGAGTCGCGATACGCATCATTGGAAAAACATTGTCTTGCTTTAATATTCACGGCTCATAAGTTCAGACATTATTTACTGGCACATCCATTGGAGCTAATCACCAAAAGCGACCCCATACGATATCTACTCATAAAGCCCATACTCAGTGGAAGAACTGCCCGATGGTTGTTAACACTATCTGAATATGAGATCACATGCTCCAGACCGAAAGTAGTAAAAAGTCAGGCCCTGTCAGATTTGCTAGCTCTATTTCCTGGGGGAGCTGAACCCAAAGTGGAGGAGGTGGGAGTAGTGAGTATGGCACAAAGCGCGAAATTTACTTTAGAATTCGATGGTTCATCCACAGAAAAAGGAGGTGGGGCCTGTTTGTACTAAGGAATGAAGAAACCAAAGAGGAATTAGTCATGGCTTACAAGCTTGATTTTCCTTGTACCAAAAACATTGCAGAGTATGAGGGATTGGCGCTGGGATTGATGATGGCCCAACAGTTGAAGGCAAAAATACTTCATGTAAGAGGAGACTCCAAACTGGTCATTAAGCAGGTTAAAAGGGAGTATGCTGTCAAGGAACCTCATCTGGTATCTTACAGAACAACCATCCGACAGATGATAGAAAGATTCGAGACTATGAGTTTCCAACACGAACCGCGAGAGGGAAATCGACGATCCGATGCACTGGCAACGTTGGGTTCACGGCTATATTTCCAAGGAATAAAGTCTTCTGTGCAAATAGTGCGAAGAACCCACTCTGTGGTCAGTAACGGGAAAGAATCAGAGATGTATGAAGAGCATGATTGGATAGCACAAATAGTACATGCTCTATTAAAAAATGATAACAATGCCTTGAGACGAGAATACCATATCATAAAAGGTGTGTTATATTACAGAGCGACCAGAGGAATTTTAGCTAGATGCGTGGCAATGAACGAGATAAGAGAACTGTTATGGAAATCCCACGAGAAAATATGTGGTCACGCGGATGTCAGTCTCTATCGAGTTTTGCAACGAGAAGGTTTCTTTTGGCCAAGTATGAAAGATGAGGCAGTAAAATTGCAAAGCAGCTGTCTGAACTGTAATGCGCATCCCGCCGCGAACGAAGGTAATGTGGCAGATATGATAGACTGGCGGGACAAGTATGTGCGTTATCTGAAAGAAGGAATGTTACTTGAAAAAGATCAACCGCGATTCAGAAAATTGGCCTCGCGATTTGTCCTACAGGACGGGAAATTGTTCCGCAAGAGTTACGAAGGAAAACTGATGAGATGTGTAAGTGAAGAGGAGGCAAGAGAAGTATTGAAATGAATTCATGAGTTTGGTCACCAAGGCTCCTAGAAAAATGTTTCAACGGCTACTATCATTCGGGTATTACTGGCCAACAGTTGAAAAGGACTGCAGTAATTTGTCATAAAATGTCATATATGTCAGGTGCACGGGGATCTTATTAATGTTCCGAGAACTGAATTACACAGTTTGGTTATACCCTGGCCTTTCCACACTTGGGCGCTGGACATAATTGGCCCAATCACGCCACAGTCTCAGGGACATGCGTGGGTTTTAGTGGCAACTGAATTGTTCACAAAATGGGTAGAAGCTATCTTGATGCGACGAACAACAGCAGACAATGTGGTTCGATTCATAATGGAAAACATCATCTGTCAATTTGGGATACCGAATGTGATACTGTCAGATAATGGGACTCCTTTTGTCAATAGTAAAGTCGCGGATTTGTTGGGGAGATACTCAATAATTCATCACAAGTCCACGCCTTACTATCCAAAAGGAAATGGACAGGCTGAAGCTTCTAATAAAATGTTAATTCGAATCCTGTCCAGGTTGGTGCATGATAATCAGAAGAAATGGGCAGAAGAACTTCCAATAACATTATGGGCGCATCGAACCGCGTACCAGAGCGCGATAAACATGACCCCTTATGCACTGGTCTATGGAGTCAACGTTGTGCTACCTGCGAAGCTGGAGGTGGCTGCTAAAATGCTAGCATGCAAAAGCAATTTGGAGGATAGGCTATTAGAGATAGAAAAACTGGAAGAAACAAGAGAGAAAGCATTTGCGAATCAAAGAGAGTACAATAAACGACAACAAAGAGCTATAATAAAAAAGTACGATACAAATGGTTCAAAGAAGGAGACAGAGTATTAAAAGTGGTACCAGCGATCATGAGGGGACAAAGGGTAAGAAAGTTTGAAGCTAAGTGGGAAGGTCCGTATGTGATTATAAGTGAAGGTAGCAGTGGGTACTACATAATGAAGCATGAAGTTACCCGTGAGAGAGCTGGACCTCTTAATGTGAAATGGATCAAGTTGTACCAATCTTAGATACATAAAAAAAAAAAAATCAAGATTGAATGATGATAAATGATAAAATTTACGACATCAGCACAATGTATATAAAGATTTCATATTTAAATGTGTATTGAGTACATCAAAAATAATCACTAGTACAAGTCACGGCTAACAGGAGAAGAGATATGGAGATTTTCATGTTCCTCTTGTACCTCGCGGGAACGCATGGAATGTTCCGCGGATCCTTTAAGCCTAAGTGTATCTTGTTCTGCAGCAGCTAATAAAGCACGGGCTTCCTCCACTTTTGATATACTGGCTTGGTACTCAGTAAGAGCTTTGACTTCAGCACAATGTTTTGCATATAAGCGCTCAACCTTTTCAAGATGAACCTCCCACCAAGTCACGTTCATTTTCATGTTCTTCCAATCCTTGATACGAGCGCGACAAAGTGGCAAAGTTATAGAGGTAAGATCTCGAATACAAGTAGTCGTTAAAGAAGCGAAGGTATCCACGATAATATGCAGAAATGTGGCTTGAAGAAGGGGGTCATAAAGCTCTATAGTAGCAAACGTCTCTGGATGACTACTGTAAACGCGGTCCAAAATGGCCATATCGCCTAAGTAACATAAAAAGTTACGCCAGTAGACTTGATGTTGCTGAGGAGGATTTTGGGCTAAAGGCGCGGGAATGGCTTGGGGAGGGGGTTAATGAGGTTGCATTTGTTGCGCGGATGCAATGTCAGGAATGGATGTATGGGTTTGTGTAGGATGATGAGATTGTATATGTGGTGTGGATATGGTATCAGGAATAAATGTATGTGTTTGTGAAGATTGCTGAGGTGGCATTTGTTGGGCGGATGTGAGGTCAGGTACGAAGGTATGGGTTTGTAAAAGAGGTTGATGAGGATGCATATGTGGTTGCTGAGGGTGAATGGGAAGGAAAAAGGAATTAGAAATAGGGAATTTCAGGTTTTGTAAATTGTTTGGGGGCGAGGGGAATTCATTGAGAAATGTTTCTGGATCCTCGAACGCGGATTTAGGGAACAAGGATTCAGGACTCTTGTTGGATTTATCTGCAGAAAAAGATAGAATTATCAACGAGTCACCACCATACAAAAAATTCAATTTAGGAAGTACTGAAGAGGATAAAACTTACCTTCATTTGCGAGCTGAACTTGATTCGCGGCAATGGAAGATTCAGCAATAGTCTCCATGTCAGCCACAGGACCCCCGAAAAGTGACCTTTGAATTTGTGGCCCATCTTGCAAAGTGGCAGCAAGCTCAACAACAATATCACAAACGAGAGGTTCCATATGCTGAACATCTGTGTCAGAACTGGAGGCTTGAGGATTAGTCGCGGCCGCGACATCTCCTTCTGGGATAAGATGGGTTTCGTTTTCTTCAGGTATCTCTGGTGGATTCGCGGTTTCAATTGGTGCCACGGAAATAGGATTTGTTGGGTCTGCGGTTTGATCATGAGATAATAAGTTCGCGATGGATGACTGAGCATCCTTGCGGATAATGGTAGATATGGGAAGATCATCCCCTTCGTCTGAATCGTATAGCAGAACCCTTCTTGCGATTGTAGATATTGTTGGTGCCTTCTCCTATCCCTGATCCGGGAAGTTCGAAAGGATGTCAACCATCTCGCGATCAGAATCATCAATAGAAAGGTCGGCTTCCTGATTTATATTCTTCCCAGTCCCGCGAGCTGAAAATGGTAAACAAACAACTATTAACCATAAAAGAAGTACGGAAAGATGGAAGATAAGTTGGATTTAACAAAGTCAAAAAATTACCTAAGAATAGGGGATCTGAAGCATGAATATCCTCCACAGCCTTTGCAACTATGTCCAGCAAAGAGTTTGTTTTCACCTGCGGAGAGGGCTTTCCAACTCGCGAAGAGGACTCTGCTAAATGAGAAGATAACTCTTCCATTCGCGGAGAGGAGGATTCGGCTTCGCCTTGAGTAACATCTGCAGTTTCAGCTTTGACTTAATGTGACTGAAAAGCAAGAGGTTCAACTCCGAATCTTTCAGAAGAAGGGACCAATGCAGAAGGAGTCGACCTTCTGCGAACCAAGGGAATAGTGTCTACCTCATCATCTTCAGAAATATGAGTAGCGGACTCCAGAATCTGAGCTCTTTGATCTATTCTTCTCTGGGATAATGGAATATAGTCTAAAGAATCACTCGCGGAGGTCTCAAGTCGTGAACCTCTGTTGAAAGAATTAGCCGAGAGTGTGTGATCTATTATTGGAAAAGTAACCCAAATGATCGGTGGTGATATGGTAGCAGAGCTCGCGGATCTCTGAAAACAAATAAACGGGTAAAACTGAATCAGTTGATACCAGTAGCTGAGGATAAGAAAAAGAAAAATACAAAATTTTAAGATCCTTACCAAGCGCTTTGAAATGGGTTCCTCGTGAACCGGAGTGGTGGTGGGTACTTCAACACGCTCAGAACGCTTTCGTTTAGGCGCAGAAGGAGGAACCTTGGATTTTCCTTTTTTATCTTTCAAAGTTTTCTGTTTCTTAGAGACCAGAGTTGAACTGGCTGGAGCCTCATATTTAGGAACTTGATGAGCCAGCTTGTTATAGAAGCCGCAAGAGCCGTGAGGTTTGTGTAATTTCAGAGGGGAGTCTCCCGCGAACACATTTACAGGGGCAACTGGCCTGGGAGGACCCATCATGAATGTTTGAAAGTCTGTCGTGACTTGGAGCCAAAAATCTACATAAGCCGCGGTCCGGCCACCGGCTCGAGATCTTGCGGGAATGAAGATAGCAAAAGAAAACTCCTGATGTTTCTTCTCATATTCCTCGTTGTACCTCACTAGGGCCGCGTCATAATTATCAAGGGAATCGCTTGAGGGAGGAGCAACGTAAACCGGAACTTCCTGCTCAAAACCCAGTTGATGAGCCACACGCGATGGGTTGTAAACTGTGGTTCGCGAAAAAGACTCGTCAAAAATAGGTAAGCAGCACTCAAATGAAAAAGAAGCAAAAATAAGTTCTTTATGGTGCTGATAACCATAAGTGGTCTGCTCCTCCATGGGGTAAAAGGAGGGGAAATAAATGCCATCTAGAGGCACTGAATAAGGTCACCACGAAAAATGATGACTGAAGTCAATGAAATCTTCAAGTCGTTTAGGGGAAAGAAGGCCAGACCAACGGGCAGCTCGCGATCAAGGACTAACAGTTTCAGTATTTAAGGATAAAAAAAATGGAGAGGTTTGGGGGCATACTTTGGGAATCGTTCAAAAATAAACAACATAAGGAAAAGGCAAGGAATGTGGGTGTTAATATCATATCTACCGACCGATTTTGAAAAATCGGTGGACAGGGTATCTAATTGGGAATAAAGAGTACCCAAAAAGAGTAGGGCTAGGGGAAGACGGATGCCCCACGACACTATAGAGGCCATCAGAAACACCAACTTATTTGGCCCATCTTTGAGACAGCCTTGGAATATATAGCGGTCCAACCAATAGGCTAAAAAGCTGGCCAGTTCATATTCACCATTGAATTCAGGGCCAGGAACAGATTCGCGGTCTTGACTGTGGAGGAGGGGCAACTTCGGCTCATACTCTCTGAAAAAGTGGTGACACCAGTTAGAGTACTTGAGCTTCGCACTCCTAATAATGGGACCCTTATCAAGAATTGCACTATCTTTGAAGCCACTACCCTTTTTCGCGGCATAGGCTGCACAAGATTGGAGATGTGAATGAATCGTCTGGTCTTCCTCATTAAAAGGAAGTGCGTCGATTGGCCGCGAATCAAAAACTAGGAGCCTGAACAACACGTAAACATCTTCCAAGGTAGGGGTAAACTCCCCCAAGATGTTATGAAAGTGTGTGAGAAAGAGCTCCACCGCGACACCAGAAGATTGAGAGCATCCGCATCTCGACGGACAGACAAATCCGAAAATAACTTTATGGAGTCCAGCAAGCCCGCTTATCTGAGAGTCTCGCGGTGTCTGTCATGGCTGAGTATATGACTAGACCACACCATCCAATGAGTAATGGGTGCCATATGCCCTTCATATTCTACAAATGAATTGGGGACATCGCCTCTTTCAATAAGTAAGCGAAGAAGGGAAGTGGGTGGAATATTGGCTAAGGGGGCTTCGCCATCAGAATGGATGAGCATTGGTTCATCAGTAATATCTCCTGCGGGAGGAAGGTTCTCAATGGAACTCCAGAAATGGTCATGAGAAGCCTAAAAAAATGGAGCCTTTCTCCATTCTTTTAGCAGGGTAACATATCGGGTAGTCCCAGATAGAGGAACTAAGAGCTTGGGGGTAGAGGACTTGGCCATTAAAAATGAACAGAGATAAGGAAGAACGGACTTGAAACTGAAACTGCGAAGAAAAAAGGAGGACTAAGGCTAAGACAGTAAAACAGGAATGACACAGGAAAGTCAGGGAAAAAGAAAAGCAGAAAATGTGGAAAGAGGGAAAAAGTGAAATGAAATGGATAAGGGAGACTTATATAGGAAAGGGGCATGAAAACCTAGGGGGTGCAATTAATACCCGCGGAAGCCAAACCGACGCCAAGGCTGCCGCAAGTTCAAATATCGCGGATCATCATGAGGAATGATTATTGACAAATCAACAACATATTTTGACAGGAAAAAATGGTAAGAGTCATACAAAAGGTCCAAAAAGAGAAAACAAGGTATGGAAAAATATATATATATTTCCGCGTTAAATCCACGAAAACAAAGGTTATCTTTATGGTTTACTCTTTAGTACTTGTTAAGTACTAAAGTGTAAAAGGGAAAAATGTAAAGGAGGATTCGCGTTGATTTGATCCGCGAATCCAAAGCATACAACAAGGGAAAGTTGGAAAAAGGCCAACAGGGGAGCCGCGGATTGTATTCCACGACTCTAGGGTATCTCTGAATGAGATCAGGCATGCGATAAATACTCTACGAAGAGGTGATCGTTGAGGATTGACAAAGGGAGTCATAACCAAAAGTCAATCTTCGCGACCCTATGAGCTTATCGCGTAGGAGGTGTTATTTTGGCTGGCCTAGGGAAATGCTTTGGGATGATGAATAGTGGGTCGCGACCTTATTCATCAAAATCACTCAAAGTAAAGTACCTAGGATGCGTCAAGTAACGCTCATGGTCATGTAAAAGGAAAATATGCATAAAAGGATATGATCCAGGAAAACTATGACAAGCAAATAAGGTAATCCGCAGATCGGTAACATACTTGATCGCGGATTGGTATTGTCGCGGATCGAACAAACCGCGACTTGGATAAAGATTATGGAGACTAAAGAGCGGATCTACCTCGCGGATTGACATGATGACGTGGCAGTAATTTATGCCTAGGCCCGCGCCTATAAATAGAGGGTCAATGATTCAATTGAGGGACTTCTTTTTTGGGAGATGAAGGGAAAGAAATTTCTGGAGAGAGAAATTATTTTGCAATCACTTGTAACTGCTATTTTCTCTTTCATTTCTCTTTCACTTCTCTGTAAAACAATCAAAAGAAATAAAAGCATTAGCATTGCTATTTTGGAACTGACGAACTTGTGTGGAAACTATATTCATATCATTTAATTAACCCGATCCCCTACAATTTTCAATCACTTGTTCAACCAATTATATATTCAATATTTTAGATGAGACCACTTTATCAAATATAATTTGGTTTTGTTTTTCTCATATTGAGATCATCTCAAACCATTTATCAAATAAACTTTCAATTCAGAACCAGATGCATAGTTGTTAATAAAAAGGGCCCAAGTCATTTTAAAGTGACAAAAAGGTGTAGTTGCGAAGAAAAACAAAAATTAATCATTTCAAAATTTTGCAATTTGTTTTTTTTGAAAGGTCAAAGTTTTGCTACTTGTGTCACGATCACCGGACATTGTGACCCCATCTGCACCAAATGGACATGAATTTATATAGTGACAGGTTCATGTGGGTCATGCTCATGTGTGGAAGATTCGGATTATAAACCCATTCGTGATTCCGGATTATAAACCCATTCGTGATTCTAACAATTTTTTTATATTAAGCAAAATTGAATTTGAAAGCTAAGGGTGCGTTTGGAAACTGGTGTTTCCGTTTTTGTTCTTATTTTTTTCACTGTTCACAGGAACAAAAATTTGTTTGGGAGCCTTTTATGATTTTTGTTTTCGTGAACAGTAAAAAAACGTTTTTTCACCCTTAGTTCAAATTTTGAGAATACCAAAATGGTGTTTTTTTGTTTTCGGCACTGTTTGTTCTCAGCAAAAAAAAAAATTAATTGTTGCAGATTCCCTAACCGCCATCTTCAACCTCCAAACCCTAACATCCATATTCAACCTCCAAACCCTAACATCCATATTCAACCTCCAAACCCTAACCCCCACCACCACCACCAGCCGCCATCCCACCACCATCACCACTACAAATCGACACCACCACAAATCTCCACCACTGCAAATCGACACCACCACCAACATAAACCCTTACCTTTGCAACTTGACACCCCCAATCGAATCGGGGTGATGTGGTCTTTATACATGCTACTACTTATATATTTATATATATATATATATATATATATATATATCTATAGATATATATATATATATATATTCATGTATGCTAATTTTTTGAACAGCAGTAGAGTGGTCCTATTCATTGTTGTATATAAGACTTGGAGGTGTACATTGTAACTAATTTGTACAAGGGATGACAATCAAGTCAAACTTAATATCACCCTTTGACAATTTAATTTCTACTTTTTATTCTAAATAAATCTCAAAAACGTGTCTTTTTTTTGTTCCCGAAAATTTTTCAGACAGAATTTCCAACCAAACATGTTTTTGTTTCCAGATTACCCTTAGGACAAGAACAAGAAATTTTTTTGTTCTCAAGAGATAAAAAACGAAAACGAAAACACTAGTTTCCAAACGCACCCTAATACTTTCTGAGGCAAGCGACCAAAGACTTTTTCTAGTGGATCCTGTCAGACAAGCCTCTTATATTCGGAAGTATTGACAGAATCGTAAAATTAGAATCGAACATTCCTAAGTATAATTATAAGATTCAAATTAAATTTATTAATTTTTTAAAAAAATATTAAATATTTAATTTTAAATTTTAAATCATATTAGAATTTTTTAAAAATTTTAATAAATTGAGCCTTTAAATGTTTTCTCATAAATTTAAACTATATATTATGATATTGGACTAATATTAGGAATTAATTCTTATTTTACACTTGGGAATTAATCTCGCTCAAGATCATTTACATTTGTTTTTACTCACACACACATAACACACAATATTTAACGTTGTTTAGCCTCAACTTTGGCCTACGTCCACGGAAAGAAAATATTCATTAGGAAAATATTACATATGTGTCAATCGCACCCTTTCTTGATGCACATCGCATACACCTATTGGTGCCCTTCGCACCATCACTTCTCTCTTTCTCACCACATCTCTATTTTCTCTAAGTCTCAACCCAAAACCTAGTTCTCTATTTATATAATTAAACATTATTCCTTGTTGAACAAGAAAATTCAATTTATTGTTGGATGAGGATTATAACTCTTTGGAAGCTTTTGAGTATTTCATATGGAGGGTTTAACCGTTCAACCATTATTTTAACATAATAGAATCGTGGTAAAATCATAAAATCGTACAGAATCGTATAGAATCGTAAGATTTTACCAGTTAGAAGCCGCATATGAAAAAAATGATTAGGTGTCTAAATAAGTAAATGATAGTTTTATTTATCAGTTCAAATTATTAAATTGAACCGGTAAGTATTTAATTTATTATAATTGGTATCAGAGTATTCTTGATCGGGTATTACATGAAATACTCAGTGGTGTGTCACCAATCGAGTTGAGTTCGGGTCTCTGTCGGATACGTAGGGTGGTTCGATTGTAATGAGAGCATTAAATTCAGATAAAAGATAATGCAAAGGGTGTATTTATCCCACATTGAATTCGAATGAAAAAATAATTAGATGAATAAATGGATGGATGATAAATCTCATATATCTAACTTAAATTTTTAGATTCAATCACAAAATATTCTTTGAGTTGGCTAAAATAAACATACCCATATGATATGGGTCAAGTTTGGTGGCTTGCAGGACAATCCAAATTCAAGGCTAAATTTCATTGTTGATAGAGAAAGACAATCACCCATAATGGACTTTTGTATTCCGTCGGTTTGACAAACTGCGCAGAAAATATTGAAGGAAAAACACACCAAGGAAAAGAAGAGAGGATGTGTGTGAACACGGATCGAAGTAATTAGGCACCATGAAAGTTCTTTCGTCTTGGGATGTCCATCCTTGCCATTTCAGATCATGCAATGTGTCCTCTCATCTTTTCATATAATTATATTTGTATATTTTGGGTTTCGATGTATTTGATTTTAGTGATCGTGATTCTCATTAAAATTAACTATTAATCAAATATAACCACAAATACTTCACAAATACTTCAATTAGTACTTTAGATTTTTAGTGTCAAATCCGAGCCACTCCCTGTGATTCCATTGTTTCTCAAAGTAAGACGTATCCATTGATATTATTAAAAGAAAATTATAATTGGGCAAATGATGATAAACACATTTATGATTTTAAAAATGTACGGAAAATTTCTCTCATGATTTCTAAACACCTTTATACTTTATAAAGAGTGCAAATAATTCCCTCCAAGTCCTTTTCCGGTATTTGAGATGGATTTTTTTTGCACATTTCTTAAATCATAGGGGTATTTTGAGCTCGTCACGTGATTAGATTCCGGTTAAAAAAGTAAACGGAACATTGTTAAAGGGGTCAAAGTGCACACTTTTGGAATACTAGTTGGGATTATCTGCACAAAATGAACTAAAAAAAGATTTTTCGCACACTTTTAAAATTATAGGGTATTTAACATCATTTGCTCAATTATAATTACGTATACTCGTTTTTTTATCATGAATTTGCCCCTTATGTTACCTAGTAGCTACACACGATTTTAAATTTCACGAGAGTTAATTAATTATAGGGGCATCACGTTGAGTGTCTAGTTCTTTGAGCCTTGTGCCCATGTCCAAGTGCCCCTATCCCCATTAAAAAATCAAAACATGTTTATTAAAAAAAATAAAATTATAGGCTAAGGTAAAGCTATAAAGAAAAAATATACTGTAGTTAAAATTAAATAATATTGTAAGATAAAAACAAGTTTTTTCAGTGATATTAAATTTCTGGAATCAATACAAATTTTAAAAATTTGTTTATGGACGCAACGTGACTTTTTAAAATTATTAGGTAAAAGTGCATAATACCTTCTAGACTTTGCAGCAGTTGTAAAATACCCCTTTTAGTTTTTTTTACCCCTAATTAATTATCCTATATTTTTCAAAAGTTACAAAATACCCTCATATGCTTTGTTTAGTTCCAAATCATTATCATGTATTTTTCAAAAATTACAAAATACCATCATTGGATATGTTTTACATCAAAATATTGATCATTTTACCCCCTTATCTTGTAATAACTCAATTTTAGTAATTTTTTTTTACTTTTTTTCTTTTTCTTTTAATAATATAATTAAGAATTTTTTATAGATACATACCCTGAGTTTAGGCCTTATATCAAAGACCTCTCCTGAAGTTTCAAATATATCACTAACCTTCCTTAAAAAACAAATATTATATCAGATACCCTCAAACTAACTGTTAAGGTTGATCAAGGATTGTTTTTGCTAATGTCAGCACAGTATTTTAAAAAAAATCTCTAAAATACCCTTTCATACCTGAAATGACTTATATATCCTTAAGTATGACATGTGAAATGTCGCAAATACCCTTCTACCTATATATCCACTTTCTACAGCAAACCCAAGCCCATCCCTCTACCCGCCAACCCCTATCTCGACGTCACCAAAGCCGATTCCCACCCCGTCCTCGCCAACAGATCGCCATTCCCGTATATACATATAGATATATATAGTTTATATATAAACACTCGTTTTCTCTACCGCTTCAGCTCTCATTAACTGTTTCTCACTCTAGAATTTCAAAAAGTTGTTGAATAAAATGATAATGAGATTTTGTAACAAGCATTTAAGCATCTTATCTAAACTTCCTTTCCCCTCATTAGGAGTGATGTTGCTGCTTCATTTGACGGGTACTTACCCTACAATTGATTTTGCCTCGACTGGTACTGGTTTTGTATATGCTGCTGCCTCATTGTCCATAGCAAAACCAAAAACACCCAAAAAGAAAAAAAAAAATTGGATTTGGTACACTAGTGATGTGGGTTTGATGTAAAAATAAGCATTAGCTAAAGAAGAGGTTTCTAAGGACTGCTTACTTACATTTATCCATTTTTACATCATACCCACATCACAAAAAAAACCAAAAAAAAAAAACTCATACTAGCTATTCTCGTATATACATATAGATATATATAGTTTATATATATATACTCAAGTTCTAAATTTGTTCGGTTTCTCTCTCTAGAATCCTGTTTCATAGTGTTTGGAGAGAGAGAAAGTAACGAGAATGGCGTACTCGAGTGTGGTGTTCGCGGCAATGTTTGCTTTGGTGGTTGGATCTGCACTCGCTCAGGCTCCTGCGTCGCCGTTTCTCCGACTGCTACGTCGACAAAGTCTCCGACTCTTCACGCCGTGGCGCCGCCGACAGCTTCTCCGACAGGCCCCGGCAGCGTCTACAATGGCGTCGCTGCCTGCTCTTCCTACTTCTCCCCCGTCGCGTCTCCCTCTCTCTCTCTCTATATATATATATATATATACATATATGTACATATGTGTATATATAGAGAGAGAGTCAGAGTCAAAATACTGAGGGCATATTAAAAAAATTAAAGGTATTTTGCAACCGCTACAAAGTTTATGGGAGTATTATGCACTTTTACGAAATTATTATGAAAATATTAAGTTTAAAATTCGAGACACGGATTGGTTTTTACCAAACGCCAACATATCAATTAATCATTAATTTCATTTATACCAATATATGAGGTATGTCTTTATTTTAATTAGATCCCTTTATATTTGAGTATCTTCATTTATATCTCTTAAGATTTGAATATGTCATCATTTACACCTCTGAAATATGACATCAATCTGAAATTTTATTTTAATACCTAAATTACCATTCCTGCTATCCAGGTTGTGTTTGGAAATAAGGATTGAGTTTTTTTTTTATCAATTTGACCCCCTCATTTTATAATTTACCAAAATATTCTTTATTTTTATTTTTATCAAATAATATATATAAAAACTAATAAAAAATATATTAAAATAATACAAGAAATCTGAAAAATTAAAATTAAAATTAGTAAATATATATATATATAATGATGTATTTATTCGATATAGAAAAAAAGTGAACAAATATACAATGAAGAAAAGGTTTAAAAAATAAAAATCAAAGATAAACACTTCAAATAATTTAAATGTATATATATTTATTGAAACTAATATAATATATTGGTGTGTATATATATTCAACTAATTTGTTTTCAAAAAAATATATTTAAACTAAAGGAAACTTGATAAAAATAAAATAAATATACATATACATATATTTATGAGATATTTATTGATAATAATATACTATATTGGTGTGTATATATATTCAACTAATTGTTTTTCAAAACATTATATTTAAACTAAAGAAAACTTGAAAAAAAGAAAAGAAAAGAAAAATCAATCAAGTTTCTTGTTTTGGGGGTGGGTGTGGCTGCTAGGGTTTGGGGGGGAGGTTTGGAGGAAGACGGTGTAAGGGGTGGTGATGAAGGAAGAAGAAAGGTTAGCTTGGTGGGTTTTGAGTGGAGTGTGAGATTTGAGAGTGAAATTGAAGATTGTTGAGTTTGGGAGACGTGGATTGCGAATTTTGGTGGAGCTGATGAGGGTTGGGTGTTGGTGAGTGGTGGTGGTGGAGAGAGAATTATGGTATTTAGAGAGAGAAAATAGGGAGGGAAGTGGTTGAAGTGGCGGGGCTGGGTGGCGGGTTGGGCGGTGGCGGTGGCGGTGGGAGTGAGAGAGTGTTTGGATAGATGGTTTAGGAATGTTTGGATATATGATTAATATTATTCTAGAATTAAATTGATTTAATTAGTGTTTGGTTTAAGGGTTTTTTAGACATTTCATACCATGAGGGAGTGTAAATAAAAATGCTCAAATATATGAATGTCTGATTGAAATAAAAACATACCTGTGATGTAAATGAAATTAACCCATTAATCAAATATCTTGATTTGGTGAAACAACTTATATCAAAATAATTAATCAAATAAAACTACACATACACATTTATCACATTCTTAAGTTAGTTTAGATTTTAGATGTCAAATCCGTGTCATCCTAGTGATTCCATTATATCTTTTTAGGACCAGAGGTTGCAATTTGTTCATGATCGTGTTCGTGTCAGATTGAGATGCTATCATTTATTAAATGAATCGAGTAAAAAAATACCTACTTAATATAAGTGTTAAATATGTTCAATACTAATTTAATTCATTACTTAAATAGGTAACCCGACCCAATCTATGTAATATGTTTAATAATTTGTTTGTGTTGGGTTGTACACAACATGAATCGTTTAACTTAAACTTATTTATCAAAAATATTAAATTAAATTTGACACGATCCAACACAAAACCAATTGTTTAACCTATTTATTACCAAAATTAAATTGAATTTGACACCATCCAATTATAACTTTTTAACATATTTTAACCCATAACCAATTAGAGAAGAGAAAAAAATAAATAAATAAAAATATAATTGGGTCAAAAGGGTTGTTCATTAATATTTTTGTGTCGTGTTCGGATTAACCCTCATACAATTTAAATACATTTATGTTCAAGTCTAACAATTTTAATTTATATCGTATTTGTGTTGTGTTACTGTATCGTGTCTTATTTTGTCAGCTCTAATTAGACCGAACCAGAAGCAAACTACACTTTATTGGTTCTTTGATCATGGATTTTAATCTTTCATTACCCAATAGCCTATAGCCACACATGTTTAAATTTTATGAGTCTTAATCAAGTACATCCCATGCTTAAGTTGTAGTAAAAAATCAGTTATAATTAAAGAATCTTACAAGATACAAGTTAATTTGAGTTCATCTTACAAATTATGATTCTAATATTCTTTAACAAATCAATTTGGAAAAGTTATTTTTCAACCCATTAAAATTAAATTGAAAAAAATTTAGTTCAAGATCCAACACACATTATTATCTTGATTACAAACGCAATAAACGTGAAATCAATGAAAAAAATTCAAACTAGGACAATATTTGATTGAGGGTTTAATGTTTGATAACAAGTGAGAAAATGGAAATTCTTATTGTCATTTTCAAACAAGTGCAATTTGGTTTCCCTTCTTCCTTATCTGTTTTGATTGGTGCACTTACTTGCCATGACAACATTTCAAGTTGCACTATCTTATATGACATTATGTTTAGCATATCCTCATTTGATGACTGAACAACTCAAATATTGTATGCTGATATACACGTGTCGAAATTTGGTTACAGAGCATTCAAAAGGAGAAAACTGAAAAGGGGGACAAGCTTTCTACATGTCTAGCTATGTGCTAAGGTGGTCCTTCGAGCAGTACATATATATATATATACACTAGCATAAAACACGTGATTTAGATTTCTATAATATATGAATAAGATATAAAAAAATAATAGTAAACTTTGCAATATAATTGTAAAATTTGATAAATATTTAAAATATATTCATAAATTTATTTAATTAAAGTTCTTACTATTCAAAATGTATGCCATAAATAGCATTAGACCTATCAATGGATTGACAATGGATTGGATTTTGACCCGAATCCAATCCGATTAGTCGGATTTGGATTAAAAAAAAAAATTCGATAATCCGAATCCGATAATCCGATTCCTTAACAAATTGGATTTGGATTTGCCTAATCCGATCCGATAATAACCCGATCCGATTAATTTTATATATACACATATATATTATGTTATTAATATGTAAATATTAAATAGTATACTAAATTATGTTTCAAAATTTTTTTTCGCTTTTTCATTTTTATGTTTTTATAGTCATGTATTATAAGTATTGATTGTAAAATATATAATTTAGCATTTAATATTCTTAAAAAATAACATAAACATAAAAAATAATAATAATTTTTTGTAATTTTTTTTTACTTAATCGGATCGGGTTATCGGATCGGATATCCGAAAATAAACAAATTCGGATTTGGATCAATTGAGTGAAAATCCATCGGGTTATCGGGTCGGATCGGATCAGATATATGCTAATCGGATTCGGATCGAATCAGGACAGATTCGATCCGAATCCGACCCGTTTACAGGTCTAAATAGCATAGCATATGAAATTTATAAGAATCACATTTTAAATTATACATATCAAAGTCATAAGGATCACATTTTAAATTATATCTATTAATAGAGAAAATTAAAAATATATATAATATAAAAGTATACAAAATCAAGAGGTGGAAATTCAAGAGTTGTAACTCTTGAACTTAGGGATGGCAAAATGGACCGACCCGGGAGGGTTCTGACCCGATCCGACCCGATTGGGGCAGGTTTGATATGTTTAAAAACGGGTTTGGGACCAAAAAACAAAACCCGCTTCGGGTTCGGGTTTTGCAAAAAACCCGTTAGTCACCCGATGGTAACCCGTTGGTAAAACCCGTCGGTAACCCGACCCATTAGTAACCCGTTGGTAACCCGACCCGTTGGTAAAACCCGTCGGTAACCCGACCCGGTCCGACCTGTTTTATGGTTGTTTTAAAAAAAAAAAAAAACATGTACAATTTTGTATGCCCAAAGTAATCCTCAAAATATATAATTATCCCATTTTATAAAAAAATCAAAATGTGAAATACGATAAAATATATTGATAAATTTATATAAATTTTAAAATAATTATTCTAGAAACATCTTATAAGAATAAATGTCCATACTCCATAGTCCATTAAACAATATTATAGTAAATTATTTCATTAATAATCAAAATAAGTAACAATATAATGTAACTATTGCATTTCAATTAGTTAGAAATATTCAATTAGTTAATTCAATCAGTTAACTATGTTAATTGAATAATTATTTAATTATATTATACAATACAAATATAAAAGAGTCAATTTGACTTAATTGAATTAGGAATTTACTATAAAAGGATAATTATCACATTATACTATTATAAATAATGGAATTGAACTTTTAGATTTTATTATAAAAGGATAATTATCACATTATAGTATTATAAATAATGAAATATAACAATCTTTAGATATAGTGAAATTAAATTAAATTCAATTGAATTGGTATTTTAGTTATTTGAACACAATTTGACTCAGTTAAATTAGGAATTTACTTAATTTCACTAATTGAACTCAAATTAACTCGACTGAATTGAGATTTTTCTAAATTGAACTCAATTGAATTGATATTTTACTTATTTGAACTCAATTTAACTCGGTTGAATTAGGAATTTACTTAGTTTTATTTACTTGAACTCAATTTGACTCAACTAAATTGAGATTTTTCTAAATTGAACTTAATTCAACTCAATTGAATTGTTATTTTAGTTATTTGAACTCAATTTGACTCAATTAAATTAAAAAATTACTTAATTTCACTAATTGAATTGAAATTGATTCAACTAAATTAAGATTTTTCTAAATTGAACTCAATTGAATTAATATTTTATTTATTTGAACTCAATTTGACTCATTTGAATTAGAAATTTACTTAATTTTTAATTTGACTTAACTAAATTGAGATTTTTCTAAATTGAACTTAATTCGACTCAATTGAATTGTTATTTTAGTTATTTGAACTGAATTTGACTCACTTGAATTAGGAATTTACTTAATGTCACTAATTGAACTCAAATTGACTCAACTAAATTGAGATTTTTCTAAATTGAATTGGTATTTTACTTATTTGAACTCAATTTGACTCAGTTGAATTAGGAATTTACTTAATTTTCAATTTAACTCAACTAAATTGGGATTTTTCTAAATTGAACTTAATTCGACTCAATTGAATTAGTATTTTAGTTATTTGAACTCATTTTGAATCAACTGAATTATGAATTTACTTAATTTCACTAATTAAACTCAAATTGACCTGACTAAATTGAGATTTTTCTAAATTGAACTTAATTGAATTGGTATTTTACTTATTTGAACTCATTTTGAATCAGCTGAATTATGAATTTACTTAATTGAACTCAAATTGACTCGACTAAATTGAGATTTTTCTAAATTGAACTCAATTGAATTGGTATTTTACTGAAAACATAAACTCGATAATTTATTAGTATCAAACACTCTTCAATGGTTTGTTATCATCAATTTTGGAATTGTTTGCCGAAAGTAAATTTCAAAGCCAACAGATCCTAGTGTGTCCGTTAACCGCATTATCTAAGTTTAGTTGTTCTTGTTAATCACTAATTAACCCTAGAGGGGGGGGGGGGGGGGGTGAATAGAGTGTTCAAAAATAAGTCTAACTCTTTTCGAACATGGAACACACTATAATCAAAAATAAATTTCTCAATAAGCAAGTGGATGATTCAATTTAAACTTTTATAATAATTAATTTCAAGACAAATTAGCATACAAGATATTCAAGCAAATATAGCATGCAAAATACTTATGTAAAGAGAAAGAGATAGAGAGATTGACACCGTGATTTTTTCGAGGTTCGGTAACTCCTACTCCTCGGCTCAAGAACCCCTTCTTGAGACTTTTCCCGATCCTTTCACTATGGCCCTTCCTTCACAGGTGGAATGGCAAACCTTTACAACACAAGCCTCTCGAGCTTGTCTCTCAATCAAGAGAACAACCCTCTCTTGAACAATCGGTGGACTTCACTTGTCCGAGATTACAAATTCGTATGTAATCAATAAAATCACTCAAGAACAAAAACACTCAAAACCCAAAGGTTTTAATGGAAGATAAATCAATATAAGCTCAAGTGTTTTTGGTGATTTTACAATAGCTCTAGAAATGTATTCTCAAAGGATATAATCAATGAATGATATTTGGAGAATAAGAAGAGATTCTAGAGGTTTTGATTTTCAAAGAAACTTGGAGAAAATCAGATTTTCAAAGCTTGGTTTCAATGGCTTTTGAAGAGAAAATTTCTGCAGAATTTTTGATAGCTTTCTTTCTCTTTTGTATTTCAATCTCTTGATTTTCAATAAACACATCTCATTCTATATATAGCATTGTATTAGGGTTTTGAAGAGTGATTATAGTATTTGAAAGACAAGAGCCGTTTGAATACCATTAAACACGATCCACAAAACATGGGAATTGTTTTCTGAAAATCTGCAGATTTTAAGCAATCGTCTAGTCGACTACTTCTTCATTGTAGTCGACTACAATGGTCCATCTAGTCGACTAGATTGAGTTCTAGTCGACTACTTTGGACCATCTAGTCGACTAGAATGAGTAGTCTAGTCGACTCAAGCTTGTTTCAGTCGACTCTTTTGATGTGGATGAAAAACCAATAGCTACTGGTTGAAATAGTCGACTACTAGAAAATACACAGGGTGATTCTAGTCGACTATAACAAGAAAAACATTTAATAAAAATATTTTTCTTTCCGTTTAAGTTTGGTAAAGCGTTTTTCATTTCATTTGAGTTTGGTTCATTTTATACTTGAGCTTATACGATAAAATCGACACATAAAATTACCTTGTTACAATGATCGCTCTCCGACCTATCTACCCCGAGTCTTGAGTCTTCGACTTTCGCTTTTGCCGTTTAATTGATTTTCCTTTTTCGCTTCAATTTCTTTCACAGCTTTTCGCTTTAAATCAAACTTTTCTTTCCGAGCTTGTTTTTCGAGTAGTTTCCTTTTCGAGTTTGATTTCTGAGTCGTTCACCTGTCTTTTGCTGAAAATATAAACTCGATAATTCATTAGTATCAAACACTCTTCAATGGTTTGTTATCATCAATTTTGGAATTGTTTGCCGAAAGTAAATTTCAAAGCCAATAGTTCTGTACTGGTTTCCAGCATATGGGTGAAATGTCCGATTCATCCAAGGTTGAAAGAGACCAATGGGTGAGTCTCATCAAAAAAGAAGCAGCTCTTGGAAGATGCCATTAATCACCAGAAAATCGATGAAAATCTAAGATGAAGAACCATATAATATCTCAATATGTATATATATATATATATATATGCAATTTGTATATATAATATGTAATATGTATAAAAACATGCAAAGAAGATTGGATGACTAATTATAATGGTTTCAAAAAGACAAATTTGGAATGGAGTAAGAACAGGATAAGGATACCAGGGGGTGTAAATATACATGCACAATATGTCTTTGTATATCACTCTATATTGACCAACCAATAATCCAAGTTCTCCAAAATTCAAAGACATGGAATGAAGCTGAAGTCTGACAGAGCAAGTTAATATCAGAGACATGGAATGAAGTATTGAATGTCATTTTGTTACCGATGGTAACCCGATGGAACCTGTTTATACCGATGGGGTGGTAATGGTATTACCGATTACAACCCGTCGCGAGTTTGGGATGGGTTTGGTATTAGTAATTTTTAAATGGGGTGATAATGGTATTAGCCAAACCCGTCCCAAACCCGACTCGTTGCCATCCCTACTTGAACTAAATAAATGCAAATAATTGAGAGAATTTTACATTTACAAATAAACAAGTTAATAATTAACATTAATTAAAAAAATAAATTGAGAGATTAAATAATCAATAACACAAATTGAGAACATCAAACTATTTAACTTTCTTGCATTCGAAACGACAATTTTATCTAACTAAAAAATTAAACAAATCTAGAAAAAGAATTAAATTAGTTTTGCTTTTTTATAAGTAGAGTAGGTGTGTATAACTAAATATAGATATACACACAGTTGTCAATTTATTTATTTATTTTATTTATTTTTTAAAGTTAAACATTACTCATATACCTTGCCTCCACTGAAGCTTGAATCCCGAACCTCCCATTTTAGAGGTAGAATCCTGTACCACTTAGCCTCTAAACCTTTGGTACAGCTGTCAAAATTTTGATTATTCAACTTTTAGTTCTTCTCTGTCGAACAATAAAGATTAAAAGAAAATTAGCATAAAAAATTAAAGGTAAGTAATATAAAGGGTAATTTGCACTAACACCCCCTGAGGTTTCAGTCAAACCCACTTTCCGGTTGATTTTCGAAATTTCAGCACTAACACCCCCTGAGTTATGGTTCCTTTTGCAATGACACCCCCTGGGCCAATAAAATGACCGAAATACCCTTGATCAAATTCAAAAATATTATATGAAATGTGAAATGACCTTTATGCCCCAACCTCAAATATATACAATTTCAAAAAACATATATATAAATTCAAAAAAATATATAAAATTCGAAAACAAATATTTAAATTTTGAAAAAAATAAATAAAATAAATAAAATTAGAAAAATAAATATATAAATTTCGAAAAATATATATAAATTTAAAAATATATATATAAAATTCAAAAAAATATAAAATTTGAAATATACATATAATTCGAAAATATATATAAATTTTGAAAAATATTTTAATTCGAATATATATATTTCAAAAAAATATATAAAATTCAAAAAATATATATTTTCAAAAACAAAATTCAAAAAATTATATAATTTCGAAAAACATATATAAATTTCAAAAACTATATATACAATTCAAAAAAATATAAAACATTTGAAATATATATATAATTCGAATATATATATATATATATATATAATTAGAATATCTATATAAAATTTGAAAAATATATAAATTCAAAAATATATATATATTTCAAAAAATATATATAAAATTCAAAAAATATATATTTTCAAAAACAAAATTCAACAAATTATCTAAAATTCGAAATATATATATAAATTTTGAATTATATATATATTCGGATTATATATATATTTTTGAATTATATATATATTTTTTGAAATTTATATATGTTTTTCGAAATTATATAAGTTTTTGAATTTTTTTTGAATATATATATATTTTGAATTATATATATATTTGAATTATATATATATATATTTGAATTATATATATATTGTTTGAAATTTATATATGTTTTTCGAAATTATATAAGTTTTTGAATTTTGTTTTTGAAAATATATATTTTTTGAATTTTATATATTTTTTTGAAATTTATATATGTTTTTCGAAATTATAAATTTTTTTGAATTTTGTTTTTGAAATATTTATTTTTTGAAGTTTATATATATTTTTGAAATATATATATATTCGAATTAAAATATTTTTCAAAATTTATATATATTTTCGAATTATATATATATTTAAAATTTTATATATATTTTGAATTTTATATATATGTTTTGAATTTTATATATGTTTTTCGAAATTATATAATGTTTTGAATATTTTTTTTGAATATATATATATATATATATATATATATATATATTGAATTATATATATTCGAATTATATATATATATTTTTACGAATTATATATATATTTCAAATTTTTTATATTTTTTTGAATTTTATATATAGTTTTTGAAATTTATATATGTTTTTCGAAATTATATAATTGTTTGAATTTTGTTTTTGAAATTATATATTTTTTTGAAATATATATATTCGAATTAAAATATTTTTCAAAATTTATATATATTTTCGAATTATATATATATTTCAAATTTTATATATATTTTTGAATTATATATATATATATTTTAAATTTATATATGTTTTTCGAAATTTATATATTTATTTTTCTAATTTTATATATTTTATATATTTTTTTCAAAATTTAAATATTTGTTTTCGAATTTTATATATTTTTTTGAATTTATATATATGTTTTTCGAAATTGTATATATTTGGGGTTGGGGCATAAAGGTCATTTCACATTTCATATAATATTTTCGAATTTGATCATGGGTATTTTGGTCGTTTTATTGGCCCAGAGGGTGTGATTGCAAAAGGAACCACAGCTCAGGGGGTGTTAATGTTGAAATTTCGAAAGTCAACCGAAAAGTGGGTTTGACTGAAACCTCAGGGGGTGTTTGTGCAAATTATCCTAATATAAAAAATAACGGAATTTCTTAATGGGTTATTGATATCACATATTACATTAATAGGAAGTAACAAAACACATAAATGACTAAAATAAATGGATTAGATTATTCATACAACATCAATAAAATGTAAAAATTAATAATCTAAATGAAAAATAAAATACCAGTGTTAATACCAAGATACTTCGTTTTCTATTCTTGATGATAAATCTTTTGTTTGAATGATTGGGATTGCTGATAAGTAAGAACTCTCTCTTTGCTTCAAACAAATAATTAATGAAGAATCAATACAAACACAAATCTATATATATAATAGATAGATGTACAAAAATAATTAAAAAAAACTGAGCTTGAGAGAGAATCTGCATGGTTGATGAAGAGAGATGTTTGCATTTGAAAAGAGAAATAGAATTTGAAGGTGAGGAAAATGCAATGTCAATTGAAATGTACCTAATGCCCATAATATCAAGGGTTGTAACTCCTTCAATAAATTTTAACCATCATTTAATATTAGGCATTAATGAAAATGTTTTAATTAAAATGAAACACACACTATTGGTATTCCTGAAACATAACGGATGTATAAATTCGATTGGTATTTCTAAACTGTATATGATGCAAATTGATATATATTATATAATCAAATATGCACTAAAATTCTTCCACCTTTCGAGATTCTAATATATTCAACCGTTACATTACTACCTTGATTTGGCATGAAAAGATTAGAAATAATAAGAAAATTTAAGAAATATTAATCACATGACAAATAAGACTTGTTTTTGTAATTGAAACTAAACTACAAAGAAACCGTATATTAAGAGTTATAATTATTATGACCACAACTTAATGATATTATATATTAAGGGTTATAATCATTATGACCACAACTTAATGATATTTTTGAATTGGACTCTTTTAATGACGACAATATTTATTTTTGTAATTTTGTAGAATATATAGATGTAGATATAAATTTACATATAGACATAAATGAAATAACATTGAGCAATATTTAAAATATTAATAGCCTTGTAATTACAAAATATATATAGATATAGAGATAGATATATATAGAAGATGTAGATATAAAAATAGATATAGGCATAAATGTAATAATATTAAAAAATATTTAAAATACAAATGAATAAAATATACATATATGAAGTGTCATTACATTTTCTCAAAGGCTTTATACAAGCACTAATGATGGTCTTAAATGAAATTATTTTAATAAAACAAAATTATTTTTTATTTAAAATATTATATTAAAGTAGAGAGAAATAATACAAGGGGCTTACACTTTTAGAATAATATAGATATATATTGAATGTTAAGAAACTCACATACTCATAATGCCTCTTACGATTGAAAAATGAGGTTATACCATTGCACCAAAAATATGCTGGTTACATATATATTCTTAGTACTTGTTTGGTAGAGGGTGTGGAGTTGGTTTTTGGTTTTGGTTTGGTTGGAGTTGGGTTGGAGTTGGAGTGGTTGGAGTTGGTGTGGTTTTATTTTGGTTACAAACCATGTTTGGTGCAGATGGTTTTGGTGTGAGAAAAAAAGTGATGCTGAAAAACCAAACCATGTTTGGTAGAGTTGGTATGAGTTGAAATTCTGAATATTAATATATTAATATATGAGTTTCACATTTTATTTATTAATAAATATTAATATTTATTAAATAAATATTAATATATATTAATATATGGGTTTCACATTTTATTTATTAATAAATATTAATATTAATATATTAATATATTAATATTATAATATTAAAATATATTAATATTTATATTTTTTAATATATTAATATTATAATATATTAATATATTTAATTTTTCGAAATATTTAATTTTTCATAAATATTAATATTAATATATTAATATTATAATATTAAAATATATTAATATTAATATTTTTTAATATATTAATATTATAATATATTTTAATATATTTATATTAATATTTATGAAAAATTAAATATTTCGAAAAATTAAATATATTAATATATTAAAAAATATTAATATTAATATATTAAAATATATTAATATATTAATATTATAATATTAAAATATATTAATATATTAATATTAATATTTTTTAATATATTAATATATTTAATTTTTTGAAATATTTAATTTTTCATAAATATTAATATTAATATATTAAAATATAAATATATTAATATATTAATATTATAATATTAAAATATATTAATATTAATATTTTTTAATATATTAATATTATAATATTATAATATATTTAATTTTTCGAAATATTTATTTTTCATAAATATTTAATTTTTCAGAATATTTAATTTTTCAAAATTTATTAATATCAAAAATAAATTTGCTATAGTGTTGGTACCAAAACCAAAACCATGAACCATAAAAAATGATGGTTCCAAAATTTGGCTCATTCCTTCACAAAAGTTGCACCATGGAATTGCTACAGTGTTTACTCCAAATTTTCACTCCATTTGCCAAACATGGGTTTGATGCCATTTTTTGAAACCAAACCCAAAACCAAGGCTCCACTCCATTAGCCAAACAAGCGTGCAAGATTTTAATTGAGTGTGTAGGACAATTAATTTTTTATTGAAAGTGTTAATGTGGATAGCAAGTGAGAAAATAAATTGCAATTTATGTTCTTGGTTCACTTTTGCTAATGTAATAATTCAATTGATTGAGTGGCAAAAATATATGGTATATATGATTGTTTCCAATACTCTATAGGGTTATTTGAGTATTTTCACTTCACAGAGTACCGTTTTGAAAAGCTTACTTCACTCTCACTCACCATCCCTAACTACCATTGATCACAGCAAATGCGTGAACGTTACATACACAAACAAGTGGCCAAACGAGAAGGGACAGCAGTGAATGTACACCTCTTATTCCTCTTGTATATAGTATATATATATATATATATATATCTCACAACCCTAAACGAAGTCCCCATATCAAGAACTGTAACCAAGTCCTGTAAACCTCTCCAAACAAGTTATATGGCGTGTTCAATCATTGATGCTGGTGGAGACATCCAAAGGGATCGCATTGATTCGATATCAAACCATTGCACTTTAAAGGGTCAACTACTGTTTGATTGGTTCGTTTATCGGATCATGCGATCCCTTGGGAAATTTCCATCAGTAGCTCAAGCCCCGTGTTTATTCTATGGCTCTGAGAGGTCAGTTTTTTATTGTTTCACAAAATATACGAGTATACAAGTACACAATCATATCAAGAGTCAAGGCTGTTTGTGCATGTATATGATCTTGAATTGCATAGCTGGTTTTAGGGGATCGTATTTGGTTTTTCTAATTTTTGTAGATTGATGTTTTGCTAGAAAAAAATAGCACTCCAGGGACGTTAGTGATTTTTTGATAACTCGATGCATCCGGAACTTTCACCCTAATTAATTCGTGAAACTCGTTCTTAGGACCCTCGCTCGACAACCCTTCACACGGATCAATTCTATGCATTCCTAGACAATCTTCCACACGGATCAATTCTATGCATCCAGAGGAATAGAGCACGGAATCTAATACATACTCAAGTACCAAGTTTCAAGTCTTTATCTCAATTCCTTCGGATTTTTTTATTACTAATTTTGTTATATAATTTCACTCCCATATTTTTTTTCCTCTTAAATGAAATGACTATTATTTTACTTTGTTCATATTCAACATTATATGAATTTAGCAAAATAGAGCAAACACTCTTAATTTCTCTTATCCTCACCACTTATTAAAGGAAAATAGATCACTAGTCAATGCTTTAGAGGATCCAAGTCCAAATCAATCCTGAATTTTATGAAGTGCACACATTTAGTGTCTGATTGGTAACCGATGCGGTGTTGATTTTTGGTTTTGAGTTGGGTTGGGTTTGGTGTGGTTTTATTCTGAATTGAAATCATGTTTGGTGTGAGAAAAAGTGAAACCGAAAAACCAAACCATGTTTGGTAAAGTTAGTATGAGCTGAAATTCTGAAACTAAACTATATTTGGTAACTTGGAATGGTTTGACATTTTATTTATTTATAATAACATTTTCTAAATATATATGTTTTAAAAAATAAAAATACATTAAGGATGAATTATTTTTTACAATAAATATTAATATTGGATAATAATATTTCACCATATTGCAAGAATTATTCAATTGGTTCGTATATATAGTTTGAAAATTTATAATCTTTTTCCATTTGAAATTTCAATGTTCTTTTACTAATTTATTATTTTTAAATATTTATTACTCAATATTTATTAATTTATTATTAATTATTTATTCATATTATTTATGTATATTATTTATTTGGTTTTACAATATTTATTATTCTATTAATTAAATTAAATTTTTAATTACAGAAATATATATGTATATTTAACTATTTATTTTTTTGTAAAAATTTATTTAATATATAACTATTTATTATTAAATATTAATTATTTATTCATTTTATTTTTGTTTATTATTTATTTGGTTTTACTTTATTTATTATTTTAAAATATTTATTACTCAATTTTTTTTTATTTATTATTAATTCTATTTATCATTTTTATTTATTTATTATTTTTAAATATTTATTACTCAATATTTATTTATTTGTTATTAATTGTTAATTATTTCTATATTATTTATTTAATATTTTACTCAATTGTTATTTATTTATTATTAATTACTAAAAAAATATTAATTATTTTTTTTTTATTATTTATTTGATTTTACTTAATTCTATTTTATTTATTTAATAAAATGACAATCATGATAATGTTGACTTTTGTTGAGAATGAAATGGTACACCAATGATGAATTTGAGTTGTGAATAGTAACCGCACCATCCAAAACTATGTCTTCATATGGTTTCTAATTTGCTTCATTGGTGCCAATGGATTGACACTGTTGCACCAGAACCAAAGTTATCAAACATGAGTTGAGTTAACTTTTCCACCCCAAAATCAAAAATTTGGCACCAAACCCTTCTGCTAAACATGCACTTAAAGATCCAAGGGCTCAATACATATATATATATATATATATACATATATATATCATGCAATTACAACACTAATTACTCCAATCACTACCCTTATAGATTTGACTGCACACGTGTTTTCTTCTTTTTTTTTGGTTAGGTTAGCAACAGACACACACACCAACACCCACAGAGTTACATATTCCTGACAACACTATCCTTTTCTTGCTTTTAATTTTCCACTTTGGTCCTCTATTGTCAAATTTAATCTTTCTAAATAATTATCTTTTCACTTAGTTGCTTTAATTGTCTTTGAGAAATTGTTTGCTAGAAAGTTATATTGAGTCGTATTAAACGTTATAAAAAACATACTCAAGTCTTTCAGAAATCACTTATGCCATGTTTGGTTTGCGGTCCGGTCCCATGTGATCCGGTCTCATAATAACTTTTTGGAATCAGACATTGTTTGGTAACACGGTTCCAAAAAAACAAGGACCACTTGGGACCAAAATGGGTAATTTGAGACAACAAAAAATGATAGTCTCAAGTGATCTTATATACGATTGTCTTAACACATAGGACCATAAAATTTGAAATATATATATAAAATTAAAAAATATATATATTTTGAAAATAATATATAAAATTAAAAAAATAATATAATTTTTTTGAAATAATGTATAAAATTTGAAATATATATATAAAATTCAAAATTAATATATAAAATGCAAAAAATATATTTAAAATTTGGGAAAATAAAAAAATTCCAAAATAATAGAAAAAATAAAAAATAATGTATAAAATTCGAAAATAATATATAAAATTTGAAAAATAATATATATATATTTTAAAATAATGTATTAAATTCGAAAAAAATATATAAAAATCAAAATTAATATATAAAATTTTAAATATATATATAATTTAAAAAATAATATATAAGGTTTGAAAAATAATATAAAAAATTTGAAATAATGTATAAAATTTGAAAAAAATATAAAATTCAAAAATAATATACAAAATTAGATATATATATATATATATATTTGAGAAAATATAAAAAATTGAAAATAATATAAAAAATCAAAAATAATATATAAAATTCAAAAAATAATATAAAAATTCGAAATAATTTATAAAATTTGAAAAATATATTATTTTTGAATTTCTTATATTATTTTATATTTTTTCAAATTTTATATATTTTTCATAGTTAATATATTTTTTGAATTTTATATATTATTTTTTTATTTTTTGTATTATTTTCCAAACATAAGACCAAACAGCTTGAATAAGACCATAAGACCAGACAGTTTTACCAAACTGACTTTCAGAACACCATCCAGATAAGACCAAACCGGACTAAATAAGACCAGATCAGACCAGATAAGACCAGACCTGTCACGCCCCAAATTCCTAAGACTCCGAAACCCGAGCCTAAAAGCTAAGGGAGTGAATGCGGAAGTAAAAAGAAACGAAAACAAATGAAAACCAATGACTGAAGGTCATCAAACACCCACAAAAGGGTAAAATGCTCTAATACCATGCTGACACGTCCCTAAATTCCTAAGACTCCCGAACTGGGACATCCAAGGGATCCAGGATGTGATCATTATTATGAGCAACCAACTAAGATATCATTAGCCATGAAAACGTATGGAATAATGATAGAACGGTATTTTTTTCATACCCAAATGAATAATAAACAAAGCAGCGGAATCTAACGAAAATCCGGCAGAATTCCGTTTGTAAATCGAACATCCGGACAACCAAACACAACACAATAACCTGCCCAAAGCAATTCAATAATCACAATGGCTTCCAAGCCCTATATTCATCAATCCTACTAGGGCCGAGGTAGTGGAAAGAAACCAAAACCCCTCCAAACCCTCTAAACTCAACAGAGCCACAAATGCTCGAATAGGAATACAAGAAATGCACCTAGCTGTGCAAAATAAATACAATAACCATCAGAAAGAATAAATACAAGAACTAAATGATACATCAACAGGGATATGCCAACAAACTGGCTCCCAAAAGAGAATACATAACAATCCCATAACAATGGGTAGAGAAACTAAAAGCGGATACCTATCGTCCCCAAACCCAATCGTGCTGCAACCGTAACCACATCACCCAACGCAACTCCAAAACCTGTAACAAGGAAACAAAAGAAAGCTGCCGTTGCACTGCATCCTGCCCATAGACGTATATTTCCTGCAACCTGGCGTGGGAATACCAGGGGACAAATGAAATACCCATGTGAGCAAATAAGCTCAGTGGGAAAGGATACTCTAACTACCACATCCTCTAATAGTTTAGGTAATGTTAAACCACCCAGTGAGATACATAGCCCACAACATAACCCAGCCACGAAAACCCACAGTACGTGCTCATATGCTACCGTAAATGAATATATATATCAGGGATAAATATATATGTATATATATATAAGTACACAACACGAGCCTATAAGATACGACTAAGACTCGTACGTACCCACACCGGTAGTCTACACTACTCTCACCCACGTACACTAGGTACACAATACTAGGATCCAATCTAACAATTCCTCAATTACTCACAACATATTCAGAAAATCCAACAAAGGAAAAACACACTCACCTCTAATATCCACAAGGATCATAATCCACCACTAGTACCAAGGAATACTCATAACTCACTCCCCGATAACACAGGAGGAAAAGTACTCACGTCCTTGCGTACTAACACAACCGTCATCTATATATATATATATAGCAAACCTCATCACATTCCTAAGGAAAATCTACCTCTCAAGGGCTAGATCACCTCAATCATATCACCATACCATAATTCAAATCGACCTCATAATACTATCATCAATAGGGTCAATCACATCACTAACACTCTCACTGTAGGCGAGGAAAACCACTCAATCAAATCACTAAGAGTACACGAACTCAACCCACAAGAACGACCACCTCAGGGTCACCAAAGCAAAGCGAAGGAAAAGACTTCCCAATGCTGAACCAACAGATAACCGAGACAACAATGTCAAGGTAAAGAACACCACAAGTGTTTAATGAAAACACCTGGACAAGGAACCCAATCCACTCGGTATCCATGCCCATAACATGTGGAACAACTCGAATCACCTAAGTGGTGACATCAAAAACCAAGAAGAAAGGAAAGGGCAACACTATATGTGTATCCTGAACAACACCAAGAAGAAAGGAAAGGGCAACACTTAGAAATGATAGGAAGCAAAGGTGAAACAATGGAACACCTTTCAAAACTCTACAGGTCGAGATCTTGAGAAAGAAGTCTCGGAATCTCGAGAAAGTAATAAAATAGTTTTCTTTTAAGAAACCACATAGTAAAAATGACCGTCTTGCCCCCGGTCTCCGTCAGTTGCCATTACCGGCTTTTAGAAGTTAAAAATCTTTTTAAAGAAGATTCTAAGATCATTTTACAAAGTACTAAAACTTTTAGTTGCTACGGGGGTAGGCGAAAACGGGTTTTTCCTTTTAAATACAAAGAGTTTAGAAAACACCGTTTCCGAAGGACAGCCAAATAAAGGTAAACACAACTCCACGGATTCCTATAATGTCCAAGATGACAAGGAAGAAAAAGTACTACATTGGGTTCACGGAACACAACTATTCGTTCCCAACCTCACAAGATCAAATGACAACACCTGGAAAAGGTTCGGCACCACGCCGTAACCTACAACTCAAGGAATGACGTGTAAGTCAAAGACATGTACTAGTATACAGAGTACAATAAAAGAAATGCTTAGAGGAATGAACTAAGCACTAGAAACAAGATTGCCAAGCTACAGTACCTCGAGTACTTAATAAAATCACTTAAACCCCCTAATATCATGAAAAGGGAGAACTAGTGGCCGATACCACGAGAATAACTAGTCTCAATCAATACCTCTTCCAATTCATTATGACTCTAATTTCACAATTGATAATTAACAGAATCAAGAAGTCATTTCCACTTAACTAGACAGGTTCAATCACAACCACTTCTAACCGTACTCAAAACCTCAAAAGCACGATAAAGGATACCTCTCCCTAAGTGGGAAAAAAACATCCAGGGTCAGTAATATGCAACCAACCGAAACCACAAAACTATCACCGCCTTCTCTAAGGCCTCAGATCACAATTGATACTCAATCAATCCCTAACCTCAAATCTCTACAGATAACACATAACTAACCACAGAGGTCACTATGCCAATATACCTAATCTCCCCCAAGGGCACAAGGTAAATAATCACAAGTATAAAGATACACTTTTCATTTATACTTATTTTCTCATTTAATTCATGTTTTCGCATTTATCACTTTCAACTGAGCATTTTATAAAGATATGAATTTAATTTCACAATATTCATACATAACATGCTCCAAAATCCAACAGGCAATAATAACACATATTAAACCTGCTCCAACATCACATGTAATAATATCACGTATACATGTCAAATGAAATCACATAAATGTCATTCATATTCAATGTGATTCATACACCACCATTTGCCCACATCACGTTGTTAACGAATACGCACTCCACCCATTTACAAGGAGAAAGAGTACCACACCGATTCTTCCCAAGTGTTTTTGACACTACATTTTCAATAAGGAAGGCGGTTGGCACGGGATGACCCGTGACCAAAAATCCGTATAACGGATGCACGAGACGACCCGCGACTTCGAGAATGAGACAACTCACCCTATACCCTATTCACGACTCATTATTCCGCAGGATGGGAACACCCCCTGGCCAGTTGTTGCGACGATTCGACACAAAGACACCCCACATGATTTCACAACCCACATATACCAATACCATGATTTAACACTACATAATATTCTCAATATGCATCCAGGTCCAAATGACAATCATGCCTCAACATAAATATGTAATACATCATATTTATGAACAATATCCACATGCTACCACATGAATCTCATACTCTCTTTCACATGCTTTTAAAACAATAAAGCAGTAAATCAAGACAAGCAATAATATCACATAAGTATGCTTGCAATTCATCAACTTATACTTTAATTCCAAGTATACAAGTCATTCCCTTTTAACATGCTTTTAAAACAATTAAAGCAAGTAATTCACGTATCGTAAGGGGAACCTAGCATAACGTCTAAGCTCTTCACCTCCAACGTTTACAAAATCCTCTAGCTCATTTAATTCTCAAGGGAATTTCTAAGCCACCTATTCCTATTCAATTCAATTAGGAATATTATTTAATTTCGTAGGAAATAAATTTAATTAATTTCGTAAATTTATTTCTAAGTCCTACATCGCTCCTAAGACAATTATAGATATTTAAATTAACAATTTAATATATCTATATTAAAATAATTAAGGGTTTGCACCCCTAAACTACGTCAATAATGCGGAGTGAGGAATATAATTTCCCACCTGAAATACGCTTACAGAACAGCCGTTTCGGGCCCACCGTGAACAATACCGGCGCCCGAATATAATGCCCACTGACCAAAGTCGTCCGAAAAATATTTCACATATATCAAAATGTCCGCATCGACAACCTATACGATATATATGAAGCCCGTTAATAATAGGTTAATTAATTTGGCTAAATCTAACATACCCTAAACGAAAACTATAACCTATAAATGCGATTTCCGGACAAACCATTCATTCTAAATTCACGAAACTAAAGTATAACGAATACATGGTAGAGACGAAGCTACTCACCAAAAATTGGCTCACCGAAAAATTGGCCGAAACCTGGCCGGATCGCCCCTGCCCATGCGCGTCACCCCTGCGTGAGCCCAGCTCTGCCCTGCGCCACCCTGCGCCACCACGGCCTCCTGCGCCGCCGCCTGGCCCAACCGACGACCACCGCAAGCTCGCCGTCCCAGCTCGGTCGCCGCCGCTCCATCTGCGCAGCCGCCTGTCCCAGCCGCGTCTGCCATGGAGAACAGCCCGAGCTCTCTCTCTCCAGCCGCTTCTCTCTCTCTCTCTCTCGCCATGACCGACGACTGAAGATGGAGCATGGAGAATGAGCATTCGTCAACTGAAGAGAAGAGAGGCTGTAATTTCAGTCGTGTAGGAGAAGATATGGGTCTGTATATACATATATATATATATTTATGACCTAATTACAAAACTAACCCTTCAAGTATCCGTAATTGCGAAATGACCCCACTTCAATATATATATATAATAAATCCCAATAAATACCGGGAGCCTCTAAATAATGTCGCGCGACCCCGAAAGTCCACGGGACGCCGAATAACTAAAATAGTCCGAAAGAAATACACCGGGTTAGGACCCCAAACGTCGGAACACTAAACAAGTCCGATCAATTACAACGTGTCGTCAACCAGTCGAAGCACTAAACATTAATTGATCGAAACGAAACCGCGTAGTCGATAACAATAATTCACGAACTCGTTAAAACGAAACCGTAATGTCGTCCAGTCGACTTTAAAAGTAAACGCGAAAAATTTACACGCAAAATACCAAGAATAATATGAACGTCATAAACAAGTGACGTCATAACCGAAATTAAATAAGAATTAATTTCAGAAAAAACGAAAATAATATGGGGTGTTACAAGACCGGACCGCCTACCAAACGACCCATGGGTTGATTGAATACCAGTGACTCCCTTTCCATCCTTTATTTTACTTTATATTTATATATATATATAAATGAGTGGTAGACCGTGGATGGTGAGGGTGGGAACAACACACACTGGATTGTCAAGCCGATCAACATTCTCTAACATAAGAAATGAAAGCAGCCCAATTGGGCCATGAAGAGTACATGGTCCGAAAACCATGGCAGCACGTTTTTAACACGCCCAATCCATCCGGATTTCAAACCGGGCTAAACCCCGACTCAAAATCTAGGCGGGTTATCCATGTCCCTTTATTTTTTTTCTATTTTGAAAAGACCGATTGTATCTAATCCTTATTTAAAGATGAAAACATAAATATTTGAAAAAGTATCTTTGCAAGTGATAAAAAATGGGAATGAGAATGAGAGATGGTGTGGAGTATTTTTTTTTTTATTTAATAAATTTGATTGAATTGTTAGTTATTGAATTTGGGTGTTTCCTACTTATTAAATGGAAAACATGTGGATATATATGTATATGTATTATGCATTTTTATAAGAATTCAGATTAATTTGATATATATATATGGACATATACATATTTATATGTATATGTATTATGTGTTTTTATAAGAATTCAGATTAATTTGACATGCATAGGGATGGGCAAAAATCACGGCCCGCTAGATAACCGTTCCGAACCGTCCTATTTTTGACGGTTTTTAACCGCACCATTTAAAAATGGGGTGGTTATGAGGGTTTTAAAAAAAATTAACGGTTATGGCCGGGGGACGGTTTTAGCGGTTGGGGAACCGCCCCGCCCCAAACCGTATAATAATTATATAATTTTTTTCATAATTTTTAATATTAAATTATATATATTTACAACTTTTTATATAAAATTACACTAATATCCTTAAATAAACTAATTATTTACTTACCTACCCGCTCTCTCTCTATATATATACATATAAAACCCTAAACCTAATTATTTAATATGTTATTGGTGACTAGTATTTTATGTGGTTTGTTGTATGTTGTTAGATTTGTAAATTCTTATGAAAGTTTGTTGATCTATATTTGAATTATTTGTTACCTTAAAACTATTAAATTTATTTTTGTTTTAGAAATTATTGCAATTAAATTAATCAAATAATTGCTTCTTTCGATTATAGATCATATTGATATGGTAAATTGTTTATTTTTTTACTTGCTTTTAGGAATAAAAATAAAAATACACGATTTAATGGAGCGGTTTGGGGCGGCTATGAGGGAGATGGGTGACGGTGTGTGTAATACCCCGTATTTAAATAATTATGTTATTTCCTTATTTATTTTGGATGTCATGGTGGGTATTTAAATTATTGAGTAAGGGTACTCTAGTCATTTTATGACTACTAGGTAAGTTTTGTTATTATGGGATCTGATAAAGGCATATTAGTCTTTAAGACGAGTGGCATGATGGTTATTGTGGCAGATCTAGGGGCATTATGGTCATTAGCCATAACCTAGCTTCCCCTATATAATCATAAGGATTTTTCAGCTTATTATCTCTCAAGACTAAGGAAAAAAATTTCAGACTCTCTCTTCTTATTCACTCATCTATATACGTATACATATATATATATAGATAGATAGAGTAAGTACTTGGTTTGGATCTGGATCCGTGGTATAGTAAGCTCTCCAAATCAGGCAAGACATATGTTTTACTCTTCCTCTTTGTACTAAAATTTCGTAACCTTTACCTTATGCATCTAAAATTTGTTAGATAGTATTTTTCATATATGTATATGTATGTGTAAATCATGTTCATATATGACTTTTATATATTCTGTTTATATATATATGTATAGATCCGTAAGTATATATATAGATCTTGTATATATGTAGAAATTCTTGGATCTATATAGGCATATATGTATAGATCTGTTAGAGTACGTTCATATTCATGTTTATTTATGTGATGATATATATTCTGTTTATATGTATATGTATAGATCCGCAAGTATATATATATATATATAGATCTTGTATATTTGTAGAGATTCGTGGATCTATATAGATCTTGTATATTTGTAGAGATTCGTGGATCTATATAGGCATATATGTATATATCTGTTAGAGTATGTTCATATTCATGTTTATTTATTTGATGATATATATTCTGTTTATATGTACATGTATAGATCCATGATCATATATACATATCTTGTATATAGGTAGAGATTTGTAGACTTATATAGACATATATATACAAATCTGTTAGAGTATATTTATATATATATATGATGATTTATATTCTGGTTATACATATATATACAAATCCATGATTATATGTATAGATCTTGTATATACATAGAGATTTGTGGTGATATATTGATATATGCATGAGACTAAGTTTTTATCTAGCTATAAGTACAAATCTGTTTTTACCATGTGTAGAACATGCATGTATTCGTGGTTATGTGTCTTGCTGGTATGATTCGGATGAGGTGTATATGGTTAGAACTAAGTATAAATATCTGAATACAGAAATATTTTAGGTTTCAATGTTGACAAAGATTTCAAAACTGTTACTAGAAAATATTGCATATTTATGTAATTGGTTTTCTCTATTTTCTTTGTTATCAGACTCTGGACATTGATTTATATTGTTATTATGTGTTTCAAGAATTATACTAGATTACGTATTTTTGACCGTATAAATGAATAGTTTCGACCGTACAAAATACCTTATACCTTGGCCCCCCCTGGACCGACTTCTCCAATTGTTATACATTCCCGAATAAAGAATACAAGTGAATTAATAAAATCGTAAAATCATAAGATTTAATTAAATGACTATGTTTTGGAGATTTATAAGGAACCACAAGGAGGCTGACTAATATTGCAGTCTCAATAGTACAACGGGACATGGGTGAGTTGTCGGGTACGTGGTTATGGTAAGATATGGATGTTGTATGGAAAAATTGGATTAATGAAATGAATTTATAGAGATAATTATATTAAATATGTGGTATATTAGTGACTATGGTTATAGTTAAATATATTATTATTTTATAATATAATTTTGGGATTAGGTGTCACTAGGAAAATGAATGGATTTTGGTACTCTGCTTGGGATCATGTAGAGTTGTACTTGCTCATGGGTTTAACCCACATTTTTGTTGTTTCAGGTCCTCGGCAGTTTCACCAGCAGGGGTGAGGACGTCATATCTATCCGTTCGGTCCTATCATATTTCTCTTCTACTCCAGGGTAGGATCCGATAAATGACATATGTTGTATTTCTTTTAAGTGTGTTTCTAGAGGTCCATGTTTATGGAATTTTCAAGTTGTACCTTGTGGGACTTATTTTATTTGAGGATGTATTGGGGTTGGTGTTCTTCATGTATAAGTGGTATCTTTGTTTTTGTTATTGCTATTATTATTATATTTCGATTTTATGTCTTCTCTTATGTGCTTATGTTATCAATTACAGACACTCCTAGTTTTTTGTGTATGGGTCTGGCCAACCTATGCATAGAAATTTGGGGGTGTCACAGTGCGGGGCGATTATGGGGGTAAGGGTAAAAATTTTAAACTGTTATGGGGCGGTTATGGGTAATGAGAATTTTCACGGTTTTGGTTATTGGTTTTGAGAGAACCACCCCACGATCATCCCTAGACATGCAGTTACATTTTAGAGGGAAGAATGAGACATGAGTTGGATCTGATGTGTTTGTGGGAATGCAATGGAGAGAGAAAGTGATATATCGTTGTATGTATAGTGTATATATATATGTGTGTGTGTGTGCGCGTGTGTGTGTTTTAAGAGAGAGAAAATGTGGAATCAAAGAGAAATGGAGAGAATTAGAGTGAAAGATTAATGTTTCGTAATGTAACATCTACCATTGAGGACATTTAAATAATTTTGTTAGGTCCATTAACTGAGTTGACGATCCGTCAGTACTAGGGGAATTCCGTAATAATTTTTATTTTTTAAGGAAGGTTCTTGTCATTTCTCAAATCTCAGGGGAGGCTCGTGTAATTAATGCAAACTTTAGGGGGGGTCCTTGTAGAATACTATTTTATGTATTTTATATGTATATATGTAAGAATAATACATGTACAAATAGTAGGGATGACAAAATGATCCGACCCGTCCTAACCTGAATGGGGCGGGTTTGGTAAGCGTATAAACTGGTTTGGGGCGGATTTGGTATGAAAAAATCAAAACCCGAAGAGGGTTTGGGTTTTTCTGCAAAACCTGTTAGTAACCCGACTCGACTCGTTTACGCATTTAAAATATATATATATATATATATATATATATATTAAGTTAGATCACATGTAACTAAAAACTTCTATATGCCTAAGTAAGACTCAAAAATATTTAAATCAAGCTTTTTATAAAAAATTCAAAGTGGTGAGAATTCGCAAACCCAATTGGGAGATTCAGTTTGATTATCAGTAATGCAATCAAACTGTGATAACTGAATTGATATGAATATAATAAACTTACAATGTTGCAGAATAACTTTTAAATCCCCAAGAATTACATAATTTTAATAGTCTATTTCATGATTCTCTATGGATTAATTTCATTTACACCCCTGAACTATGTTAAAATTGTATTTTGACCCCCCAATTATGCATAATTTCATTTACACCCTCCAATTAAGGAAATTTTTTTCATTTGCACCCCTAACCACTTTTGGTCTTTGAAGATGCTCTTACCCTTTGCCAAACATGTTTATTTTTAATTTTAAAGCTATCCATACTCAGGATAACTGGATAACCCTAATCCAATTTTTGGGGGCTTTGAACCTATACCCAAACACCCTCAATCCCCCTCAACCCTAACCTTAATCCCAATCGCCGTTGCCACTTGTACCACCACCTCCGAAGTCTCTGGCACCGCCGCCGCCACCGTTGCTCTCTCTCTCTCTCTCACGCACACCCCCAACACACATGGCCGTCCTTGCACTACCACCTCTTCGTGAATCAAATCTCCTCGCACCACCATCTCGCATCACCGCCTCACACCTCCTTACCCAAGCACTGCCTCGCACCTCCCACCTCCTCCTCACCGCCGACAACCACCATGGTCGTCCTTGTATATATATATATATATATGGATATCTATATAAGTGTATATATATATCATTATTAAATTATATGAATTATAAGAAATTAAAATTTTTGATTTCTTATTAAATTTATATGAATAATTTATTTTTATATTTTACTTTGATATTAAAAATATAAATTTATATGTTTGAATATTGTTATTATATTTTCACTACTAAATTTTCTTTTTATACTATTATTATTTAAGAATTTATGTGTGATTTCAATGCTCATACAATAATAATAAAATTAAAGTTACAGTTGAAAAGTTAAATCTTTCATTTACATAAAAAATAAAAATAAATCTATTTTATGACAAAAAAATACTATTTATGTGCGTAATTTAGTATTTTTTTTAACAAATTTAAATATTTTGTATTTTGTATTTTTATTTAAATAAAAATATATATATTTTTTATTTTGTGAAGTGTGTCTAATATTATTATAAATATGTATTAGTAAAGTCAAATATATTTCAAGATCAAAATAAAAAATGAAAACTTGTGTTAGTTTACAAGTTTGATAAATATAAATATTTTAAAAAATAAAATAAATGTAAATATAAATAATGAAAATCTTTGATAGTTTACAAATTTGATAAATATAAATATAAATATTTTAAATGTAAATACTTGTATTAGTTAAATATGTGAATAATATTTTTTTGTTAATTTCATTTGAACCCCTTGAATTTTGAATAATATAGATATTTTCTAAATTGAGGGGTCAAATTTATATATTAAAGTAGGGATAGGGCCAAGGGTAGTTTAGGTACTTAACACTTTGTCAGGTCTAAAAAGGTGCCAAAAGTACATAAGGGGGTGCAAATGAAAAAAGTTTCCTTAATTAGGGGGTCTGACTGCAACTATGTATAATGGGGGGGGGGTCAAAATATAGTTTTGACATAGTTTAGGGGATGTAAATGAAATTAACTCATTCTCTATTGTTTGAAAAAAATTGGATTAGTGCTTTAGTGAGTGCTTCTTTATCATATTACTCGATTAAAAAAAAATTAAGTTTATAATTTCGTAGAAATAATTTAGTAAAACCGATAGTAACCCGATGGAACCTATTTATTCCGACAGGGTGGTAATGGAATTATTCATTACAATCGGTCACTGGTTTGGGGTGGATTTGGTATTAGTAATTTTTAAATGGGATGGTAATGGTATTAGCCAAACCCGTCCTAAACTCGACCCGTTGTCATCCCTAAGAGAGAGGGGGGGATGTAGAAAGATAGGGGACACGAATGACAGCGCAAGGGCGACAACGACGATGGATACGGTAGTTAGTCGGCATGGAGAAGGAGACGCGTGCAACCTGATAGATCTATAGGGTTTGGAATATTTTATAGTAGAGGTAGGGTTCGACAGAGCTCAAACAACCCCGACACATAAATCTTTCAACCCGAATGGGCTTGAATTCATAATTTTTATGGGTGGGATGGGCCAACCCAACCCAACCCAAGTTGCAGCCCTAGACGCAATAGGTACTCACTTATGAAAGGATGGTATCCCCTAGTTAAAGACTTACCATTTGTATCCGATATGTGTGAAACGTGTTGCAAGTTCAACTAAAAGATGACATTGGACATGGAGGATGATGTATGATGTGCATAGTTGAATAAGATGAAGTGAAAGTATAACTGAATTAAGTGTAATGGAACAGTTTGAATTGAACTGGATCAACATGTGCAAATTTAAATAAGAAATGGACTTTAAGGAGGGTTCTTATTTATATTCTAATCAGACTTTAGATAAACATTTATACATGAAATCAAGATTTTTTTTTTTAATGATTTTTGGAACTCTCTAAATTCTAAAAACACACTCTTATATAGGTCGCACATTGTTCTTGTGACTTTTGATAAGTGCCAAATGTTTACCATTTTAGGCCCCTATCTTACTATTGTTACGTCTCTACATTATATTATTTGGTATTTTTATGTCGTTTGTGTGTTTAAGCGTGTTTCAGGAGCTTAATGGAGAACAATAGCTAACTTTGGTGAATTAACTATATAAGTGCTCATTTTATTCAAGAGAAGAACTAAAAATGTGTTTTCAAGAGAAAAGTGGCTCCCGGAGGGCAGAAACGTTATTTTTTCGAGCTGTAACTTCAAGAATCATTCTAATGGAGTTGAGGGGGTTCAAACAACACTATTTCCAAGAAAAGTGATTTCCATGAAAAATGTTACGTTCAGCCTACGCGCCCAGTAGCTAAAAGTGACTAGAAAGTGTTATTTCTACGATTAGCCTATGCCCAGTGAATTTAGGCCTATGCGCCACGCGTAGCCTCTGTATACGCGTCGCACGTAGTGCCTCTACGAGCCGCGCGTAGTTAACCTGCGTATTGGACCTGTGAAATCCTAATTTTGACCCCGACTTGTGTTCCTTTATGGCGGCTGCGACTTTCACACCTTTGAACACGTGATATACACATAATATACATCACACTTAAGGGTTTTGTTTGGTTCGGTGTGAAATGACGAAAAAGGACAACCTTAGGGTTTCCCTCGACTTTTGTCTATAAATAAAGATGTCTGCTACAGATTTTAGGGAGCTTCCATGCACATATAATTTTCAGAGCAACCTCTGGAGATTCATTCAAGGAGGAGCCATTCAAGACCTAGAGATCCGGAGAAGAAGACCATGGAGGGAGTTTCTACATTAACGATGCAGTCTCCTTTTACCATGAGCAACTAATTTGGTATCTAGGATTTTTTAGTAAAACCCTAGCCAAGTAATGTAGATGTAGATATTTGTTTTAATTGTAACGAGGGGAAGCTGTGACCATACGGTGATGATTGTTATAGATGTGTGACTAGGGGTGGCAATTCGTGCCAATGGGTCGTGTTCGGGTCGGGTCGATATCGTGTCGGGTCAAAATCGTGTCGTTACTATACGTGTCATGTTTGTGTTGTGTCGTATTCGTGTCGTGTTCGGGTCGACCCACGGGTCGACCCATGTAAATTATGTAATTCATTTAGCCTATTTATTATAATATTTTAAATAAAATTGACATAATCTAACACAAAATAAATTATTTAACCTATTATCAACAAAATTAAATTGATTTTGACACGATCCAGTACTATTTTATTGATATATTTCAATTCATGACCAATTAGAGAAGAGAAAAATATAAAAATAAAGATAAATATAAACAGTAATCGTGTCAAACGTGTCGTGTTCGGGTTATCCGTGTTGTATTCGGGTTGACCCTTATATTCTCGTGTCGACCCATTTAAGGCCTTAAACCGTGTCGTGTCGTGTTTGTGTTCGTGTCGGGTCGTGTCGGGTTTTCGTGTCATGTCTAATGTTGCCAGCCCTATGTGTGACCATTTTTATTCTTGACACAATATCTTATATTTATTCTTAATTCTTGTTTTAAATTGAATGAATATATTTTCTTAACTAATCATGTTATCATAAACATAGCGTGATTTTCTACAACAATGATGCTTAATACTTGAAACCCTAGGTTTACACAGGCTATGCCTTCGTGGGGTGATATAGACATGCTTTAGTTTAATTTCATGTTGCAGGAGTAGATTAGAGTAAAGTAGATGACATGTACTAGTTACACTCTATCCGGAGATGGGTTAGAGTAAAGTAGATTAGAGTAATATTTTTCTAGCAATTTGAGAGTATTACTTTACGAGAATTCAGAATATGACTTAGTCTCTGTGGGATCGATAACCTTTCTCAAGCCGAACTATACTATAATATGATTCATATACTTGCGATAGGTAAAATCTAGTCCGTCTTAAAGGTGTGTTCTTAACACATAATTTTAACTACCCTGGCCGGACATCAACTTTCATTTAAAAGTACTTTTACATTTTTAGAGAGTCAAATTTAAAAATCTGGAGAGTTTCTTTTTATTTTGGAAAGTGTGCACATACACCACACAAGAGTGAATCATTATTTTCTGTATATAATCATATTAAGTCTTTATATAGTAATTTAGAAGTGAATCATTATCTTCTGTATATAATCATATTAAGTCTTCATATAGTAATTTTGAGGACAAAGCAGATTGGGGTACATTAAAGTTGCTCTGAAGATGTATTATAAGGGTATAACACCTACGAGTACATTATTTGAGTGATAGTTACACTTGAAGAGGACAAGGTTATCTACAAGAGACCTTAAGAGTTATAAACATTGTTGTTTATCTTGCAACCCTTCTAGAAGAACTATGTTCAAGATTGATTTGGGTGAGGGTTCGCTCAACATTGAGGAAGATGAGTTATGCCAAGGTGTTCAACATTGGGTTTTTAATTGGTTAGGAAATTGGGGTATGAGTCAGATTCATTGTTTGTAATCATTACTTAGAGAGAGTGTATGGTTTTGTACACATCATGCATTAAATCTCAACAAAATGACTTTTAACCAGCTGATTGATTGGCATCAAGAATTTTCATGAGATAAATCTGGTGTTATTTCTACAACTCTACCTTTTATTTGCTTAACTTAGTGCTATTACTCATTCGTCTACTCGATTAATTTTAGTATGAAATCCTAATTGAATAAATGAGCAAGTACACATATCCTCCTTTTGAAATGCAATTTTGAAAAAGTATTTCATTAACTTTTTGCATCGCTTGACTCGCAGTATCTTTTCGAGTCTTTTTGTTAGCATTTAAGGTCCAGTGCATGTGATTACTAGAGTTTATAGGTTGAGTTGGTGCCTTTTTAGTCTTCACAATACTTTGGAATATGGAAACTCAGTGTAATAAGTGCGATTTGCACAACTAAAACTCTATTTCAGGCGATTGAATCATTTTGTTTCCTATTTTTGTTTAATTTATGTAAACTTTTGAGCATATGGCACCCTCCAGGATATGTGGTGGCAAATAAAATTAATATTGTTAAATTGAAGGAGACAGACTTTGGGGTGAAAATGAATTCTGGGGCTGGATAAAATATGTTTTAATAATAATCCCACATCCATTAAAAATCGGATAACATATGTCTTAATAATAAGCTAAGTTGACTATTGAGATTGCCGAGCCCAGTAGTGTGGGCTTGTGACCAAGCGAGGCATTAAGGTGGCTGGTTGTGTGGGACAAGGTCTAGTTCGGGTGGATGAACCATTTTCCAACTTCCAATACCAAAGATGGGGCTAAATGGAGGGGCTCCACAATCGCGGGCGAAGATGGCCCAATTCAAGGATTGGACCTAGTCAACGATCGTAAGGGATGAATGAACATCTTACCAGACGTGCCAGCTGGATACTTAACCCCACACACACAACCACTTTTTATTTTTTATTTTTATATATTATAAATAGTTGTGTTGTACAAATACATGTGTAAGAACACTCGTTATTATTATTTTTTTGGCTTGTTCTAGACAATAACCATGTTGAGTGAATTGTGAGATCGGGTAGGTTTAAGAAAATTAAAGTGGTCAAACAAAGGTATCGACAACCCTCGTCAAACTCAAATCAAGATTAAAGTAGTAAATAATACAAGAGAAATGAAGAGGAAGCAAGTTTGAACCACAAAAATGCATTTTGGAGGGAAAAACATACATTTTTCAAAGCTGAAACTTTGAGAAACATGTTAGAGGAATGAAAGGGGTGTAAATGGAAAGAAACAAATGTAAAAAGTGGATTTCATGATTTTTGCTATGCCTACCAGCACATACAACAACTAAAAAGTGGCTAGAAAGTTGAATTTTACGCCTATCAGCGCACATGGGTATGCCCATGCCTAAGGATAGACGTAACATTTTCTATGTATAGGTGTAGTGGTGTACGCTACCGACCTGCAGAATTCCAACTGAAGCAATTATACTTGTGAAATATTATGAGTTGGGTTACATTCTAAGACATCCTAGCATGTGTATAAGGTTTATTTACACCAAAGTTAGGTAGATTCACTCCTAATTACAAAAGGATTATATAAGGGAAGAATCCTAGTCCAAGAAGAAAATAAGTCTACTCAAAATATGATGATTCTCTCTATAAATAGGAGGATTCTCTATAGATTTTGGTGTGACTTTTGTGAGATCTATGCGATTATTCCATATATCAGATTCGTTTGCAGAGAGAGAGAAAAAGAAATCACTTGATCATTCTATATCAAAGGTTTTCTAGTTTTTGACGGGTATTCGATTATGCTTCAATGTTTGACATCTTTATGCACAATTGAATGATCCGATTGCTGTAAAACCATCACACCACCTTGTGCAACGTGGTTGCATCGATCCGTTGAGAAATGGAACCGTCCGAGTACGGAGATCGGAGCAAGAGGCTTCGTGGTTCTTTGAGTCGTTGTGAAATGGTGTTGTCAGAGTACGGAGATCGGAGCGAAAGTTTTGTGGTAGTGTGAGTGATTCAAGACTTTCAGACGTTGAGTGAAAAACGACAAATCATAGTTATTTATAAGTCCTAACTTCATAGAATCTGTAAACTTATTTGATTTATAGTGCATCGATATCCGAGTGTATTCGTGATTTTTACTTAGAACATTTCCAACGTTTTTCATGTAAAAATATCGTGTGTCATTTCTTGCGTTATCTTCCGCACTTACATAGATCTTTCCATGATTTAGCTTGTTAGTAAATTGGATGTAAATTGATTATTTCGCAATTAATTTTTAATTTGTCAATAAATTCATAAAAAGTCTATTCACCCCCCTCTAGTCTTGTTTCACCGTCTGTAAAGTAATTTCAACATGTATAATTTCTTTAGTTATAATAATTCAAACAAAATTACATCATAAATAAATAATAACCTAAACAAAATCACGTCATATATATATATATTACATTATTAAAGATGTGGTCTCAATTTTAATCATGAATGCAGATAAGTTTTTTTATCATTGCAATTTACTATGACCATGAATACACCTAAATCATTCTAAATAAATAATTAACCTTTTTACTCCAATACAAGCATCCACATATTAGGTCTTTAAACATTACCATGTAGATTATTTTTTAAATTTAAAAATTAATCGAATCAATGATTATGAAAATATTTTAAAATTTATTTAGATGTTTCAAAATTTTAGGATGTAAAGAGGGATTCGCGAATTAGCATAATAGCGAAATGGCTCATATTGGGATAATGGCCCAAGGATTAAATTATTTTGGGATATGGCCCAAGGTTTGGTATATTTGGGGAAACCGGCCCAAGTAAAAGATTAGTTGGGTGATTGGCCCAAATAATTGATTATTTGGGGAAATGACCCAAATAAGGTTTTCACGCGAGAGCTTGCATTATACAGAGGGAGGTATGAGGGACTGATGTGTTTTATAGCTCGCATCAGGAATTCATAACCCTATATGCTGCTCGCGTAACGAGTACTACTCGAAATCTAAGGGAAATGCTTGGGATGAGTAAATAGTGGGTCGCGACCTTATTTACACCGTCCTAAGCAAGAATACCTTAGAGAGGCCGATAGTATTCAGGGACATGACCAAGGCATGCATGATTGGTCATGACCCAACAAAGCTATAACAGCATCCTTGGCGAAGGATATAACAGATCCGCGATGCAACAGGCGCGGATCATAGGGCAGGTGCACAGCATGATCCGCGAATCCGTTTCGCTGATGTTGCTGTGCAAGGTATTTTTTGGCGCACAGTATTATCCGCGTATAAGATTATGCGAATCCATTTCGCGTAGTCAAGGGCGTGAAATAATACTGTGCACGGTATTTATATAGCGGATTGTTACGCAGGAACCATGTCGCGAGACAACTGCTGACGTGGCAATACAATTCGCGAGGACAGGGACAGGTGATGACGTAGCAATACAATCCGCGAGGACTACTGGACACTCGCGTCTATAAATAGAGGTGCAAGAGCTCACTTCAAAGGACCTCTTTTTTTGACTGGAACTAAAAGAGAAATTTCTCGAGAGAGAAAGTATTTTCGCAATTACTTGTACTTGCTATCTTTTCTTTCATTTCTTTTTCATTTTTCGGTAAAGAACATCAACAGCAATAAAGGCATCAGTATTATCATTTGGTTGGCGAACTTGTACAAAAACTATCTTCATATCCTTTATTTCATCTGAACTCCTACATTTAAGGCGACTCCGCTGGGGAGAAGATGTCTTCTGCACAAGTAGAGCCTCGTCAGACTCAGCGGAGAGGTCGTCCACCAACCCGGCATACCGAACAAGTTGAGGAAGAAATAGCGGCACAAATACAAGGAGATGAACCAGTCCAACCAGCGAGAAGACAACGTCGTCGTGCGAATGCTGGTGCGGATCAGGCAGTGACCCTTCCGATGGCAGAGCCAGTGCAAAATTCAGCAGAATTGCCATTGGTTCTACTGCAAACTCTTCTCAACATCCAAGAAACGCAAAATGCCATACTTCACTTCATGGAGGCCTCGCGCATTTCAACACCAAACATTGAATCGCCAATGATGGACAATCAAACTTTTTCAGAGGATTCAGCACAAGAACTTTTTCGCGAGTCAGTAAGAACTGAGCCCTTGGAGAAAAAGTCATACATCACCAAGGGACAAATGCAAGCTATCCTGAACAAAAAATCTGAAATAGAGGAGGTTGAAATTGCCCCACCATACCATCCTAGTATCATGGCGTTGCCTTATCCAGAAAACTATGGGGCACCAAGCTTCCATCAATTTGATGACAAAAAGGGAAACGCGAAAGAACACATAGCCAGATTCGCGGATGCTTTGGGACCCCACAGAAACAATGAGTATTTGAAACTTAGAGAATTCTCCAAGTCTTTAACTGGAACAGCATATACATGGTACACTGGCCTCGCTCCGGCTTTAGTGACCAGTTGGACGGATATGGTGCTCAATTTTACATCAAATTCTTTCAAGCTGATGAAGAGGTCTCAATGATTTCACTTACAAGGAAAAGACAACGCTTTGGGGAAGAGGTGACAACTTATGTCAGGAGATTTCGCGAGGCTACTTTGCAATGTCATGAACCCATTTTTGAACTGCAATTGATCAAAATTTATATAGAAGGAATGCTGAGAGAGTACAGAGTGCATCTGGTTAATCATGAGGTCAGAACTTTTTCCGCACTTATCGATAATGCCCATAGATTGGGAGAAGTTTTGGCTCCCCCGACACGACCAAATATCAGTACTAGGCGGGTACCGATGGTAGCAGTTACGCAGAATGAAAGGCCCAAGGAGGAGCGCGTTGGGAGAGCTGAACCACCCTCTTTACTCTTCAGTGAAAAAGAGGCAGTTGCTTTACTGAATCAATGGATCGTAGATCATGTCATATCGCTACCTCCAGTGCAAAATGTGCCATTAAGAGAGGAAAGGATGAAGAACAACTACTGTCCCTATCATAGGACTATTCGGCATTCGCTGATGGGATGCTGGGCGTTTCACAGTTTGGTGCATCGAAAAATAGCATCAGGAGAATTAGAAGTGGCGAAGAATGTAGTTCATGAGCCTTTCCTTGCACATGTGGCTGTGGTGACTGCCAGAGACAGTACCGAGGATATGGTCAATGCCGCCAAGTATGAATGCCCACCAGTGCGTGAAGCCAACGAGAATGCTAAAATAGACGTCTTATTCAATGACTCCCAGTACAGGAATATGTGAAGGAATTCTTGAAAGAGCAAACAGTTGCCGCACTCAATCATACCATTGTGATTCCGCAACATGAGAAAGCCTCTAGTAAGATCACATTTTCTGAAACAGACAGACAAGTGCCCTTTCTCCACAATTGACCTCTATATGTACCAGCCATTGTAAACGGTCGGGAGATGAAACGAGCTTTCTTTGATTGGGAAGCGTCGGTCAATTTGATCCCACTGGCCACTTTGTGAACGATTAATTTTCCTGAAAGAAAGATCATAAACCATACCATCGCAGTTACTGGTTTTAACGGAGACCAGCAGGCCACTATGGGATTCGCGACATTGGATCTCAAAATCGGGAAAATAAGAGGGCCCACCAAATTTCATGTCATTCAAGGGGAACCCTTGTATCAGCTGTTGCTGGGCAGACCATGGATACATGCGCATGGCGTAGTACCGTCATCCTATCATCAAGTGATGAAAGCCAATTGGGGAGAATGAATAATGACTGTAAAGGCATCTAAGAGCCCTTTCTGCGCTTCAGAGGCTCATTTTGCAGATGCAGTCTATTTCTCAGAGTACAGTGAGGAAGATGGGCCCGATGTTTTTGCTACACCAATACCAGAATGGAATGAACTGGAAGATGGAAGTTCAGCTAAATGGAAGCTTAAAGAGGTGAGCTGGTCACGGGTCAAAATGCCCGATGGACGAGTAGTGTACAAATTATGACGGGATTGGGGGTCAGAAGCTTGTACAGTTGGCATTGACCCCGGGATAGAAAAGACTATACAAAGAAAACTCAACACTGATCCTGTAGTACTGAAAGTAAATCTGCGACCAGAACATGGTTTGTATGAAGTGGACATAGGTGACGGCACGGATCCGCGACCTACCTTCATAAGTAATACGCTGCCTGAAGATACTAAGAATGCTCTGGTAGAATTGCTCAAAGAGTTTCGAGATGTCTTCGCTTGGGACTATAATCAAATGCCAGGACTCAATGTTGGATTGGTAAGCCACCATCTTCATGTGAATCCCGCATCAGAACCAAAGAAGCAAAAACAACGAGTATTTCATCCCGATTTAGAAGTACAAATTAAGGCAGAAGTGGAGAAGCTATTGAAAGCAGGGTTCATCAAACCAACCCAGCATCCAACCTGGCTGGCGAACATTGTACCTGTGAAGAAGAAGACTGGGCAAATCCGTGTATGTGTAGATTATCGCGATCTCAATAAGGCCTGCCCTAAAGATGATTTCAGATGATTTCCTTCTACCCAACATTGACACCATGGTGGATGCAACCGCATGACACACAATTTTCTCGTTAATGGATGGATTCAGCGGGTATAACCAAATTAAGATGGCGCTGGAAGATGCTGAGAAAACTGCTTTTTGCACACCAATGGGGAATTTTCATTATACGGTCATGCCATTTGGGCTAAAAAATGCCGGGGCTACGTATCAACGCGCCATGATGGTAATATTTCATGACTTGATGCATAAAACTGTAGAGGACTATGTGGATGACTTGGTGGTAAAGTCCAGAGCCGTCTAGGATCATGTGGGTGATTTAAGAAAGGTATTGCAACAATGTCGCGAATATAATTTAAAGATGAATCCCCTCAAATATGCCTTTGGAGTACCAGAAGGAAAGTTCTTGGGGTGTGTCGTACATCGACAGGGCATTGATATGGATCCGAAAAAGGCTAAGGCAGTATTAGAAATGGCTCCACCCACAACTCGCAAAATGTTGAAAACATTTATGAGGAAGATATCTTATCCAAGGAGGTTTATTCCAGCACTAGCGGAGGTAACTCACGCACTCATGCCTTTGTTAAAAGAAAAGTATGCATATAGTTGGGGAGAAGAACAACAAGAGGCCTTTGAAAAAATCAAGAAGATTTTAGCATCACCAAAAACAATGGTAGCACCAGAGTCAGGAAAACCGTTGATAATGTACCTTACTTCCACCAATAGGTCTGTAGGAGCTCTGTTAGCCCAGGAACATAAAGGGGAAGATAAGTCTGTTTACTATATTAGTCGGGTACTGAAGGGACCGGAGTCGCGATACACATTGTTGGAAAAACATTGTCTCGCTTTAGTATTCGCGGCTCAGAAGTTCAGACATTATTTACTGGCACACCCGTTGGAGCTAATCACCAAAAGCGACCCCATACGTTATTTACTCACAAAGCCTATACTCAGTGGAAGAACCTCCCGATGGTTGTTAGCACTATCTGAATATGAGATCACATGCTCCAGACCGAAAGCAGTAAAAAGTCAGGCCTTGTCAGATTTGCTAGCCTTATTTCCTGGGGGAGCTGAACCCAAAACAGAGGAAGTGGGAGTAACAAGTGTGACACAAAGCGCGGAATATACTTTGGAATTTGATGGATCATCCACAGAAAAAGGAAGGGGGGCCGGTTTTGTATTAAGGAATGAAGAAAAAAGAGAGGAATTAGTGATGACTTACAAACTTGACTTTCCTTGTACCAACAATATTTCCGAATATGAAGGGTTAGCACTGGGATTAATGATGGCTCAGCAGTTGAAAACAAGAATACTTCATGTAAAGGGAGATTCCAAACTAGTCATTAAGTAGATTAAAAGGGATTATGTTGTCAAGGAACCCCATCTGGTGTCTTACAGAACCGCCATCTGACAGATGATGGAAAGATTTGAGACTGTAAGTTTTCAGCACGAACCGCCAGAGGGCAACCGACGATCCGACGCACTAGCGACATTGGGTTCGCGACTACATTTCCAAGGAATAGAGTCTTTTGTGCAAGTAATACGAAGAACCAACTCAGTAGTCAGTAGTACGAAGGAATCGGAAGTGCATGAAGAACATGACTGGAGAAGACAAATAATACATGATCTCCTAAAAAATAATTACAATGCCTTGAGATGAGAATACCAGATCATAAAAGGAGTGTTGTATTACAGAGCATCCGGAGGAATTCTAGCTAAATGCGTGGCAATAAACGAGATAAAAGAACTACTACAGAAAGCTCACGAGAAAATATGTGGACAAACAGATGTAAGTCTCTATAGAGTTTTGCAGCGAGGAGGATTCTTTTGGCCAAGCATGAAGGATGATGCAGTAAAGTTGCAAAGTGGCTGTCAGAACTGTAATGCATACCCATCCGCGAGCGAAGGTAATGTAGTAGACATGATAGACTGGCGGGACAAGTATATGCATTATCTGAAAGAAGGGATTTTGCCTGAAAAGGATCAACCGCGGTTTAGAAAATTGGTCTCGCGATTTGTCTTACAAGAGGGAAAATTGTTTCGAAAGAGCTTTGAAGGAAAATTGATGAAATGTGTAAGTGAGGAGGAGGCAGGGGAAGTATTGAAACATGTTCACATGTTAGGTCATCAAGGCCCTAGAAAAATGTTTCAACAAATACTGTCCTCCGAGTATTACTGGCCAACGATGGAAAGGGACTGTGGCGATTTTGTCAGAAAATGTCATGTATGTCAAGTGCACGGGGATCTTATTCATGCTCCGGGAACTGAATTACACAGTTTGGCAACCCCATGGCCTTTCCACACTTGGGCACTGGACATAATTGGACCAATCACGCCACAAGCTCAGGGATATGCATGGATTTTAGTGGCAACTGAATTATTCACAAAATGGGTAGAGGCTATCCCGCTGCGACGAACGACAACAGACAATGTGGTTCGATTCATTAAGGAAAATATCATTTGTCGATTTGGGATACCAAAGGTGATAATGTCAGATAATGGGACTCCTTTTGTCAATAGTAAGGTCACGGATTTGTTGGGGAGATACTCAGTCATTCATCACAAGTCCACGCCTTACTATCCAAAAGGAAATGGACAGGCTGAAGCCTTTAATAAAGCGTTAATTTGAATCTTGTCCAGACTGGTGCATGATAATCAAAATAAATGGGTGGAGGAGCTTCCAATAGCACTGTGGGCGCATCGAACCGCATATCGAAGTGCGACAAACATGACCCTTTATGCATTAGTCTACGGAGCAGAGGCTGTGCTACCTACAGAACTAGAGATGACTGCTAAAATGTTAGCAGCTAAAAGCAACTTGGAGGACAGGCTACTGGAGATAGAAAAATTGGAGGAAACAAGAGCAGAAGCCTTTGCAAATCAGAAAGAATACAATAAGAAACAAGCAAAGAGCTACAACAAAAGGGTACGATATAGATGGTTCAAGAAAGGGAACATAGTGTTGAAAGTGGTACCGGCAATCATGAAGGGACAAAGGGTGAGAAAATTTGAAACCAAGAGGGAAGGTCTGTATGTAATTGTAAGTGAAGGTAGCAATGGGTACTACAGAATGAAGCATGAAATCACCCGCGAGAAAGTTGGACCTCTTAATGTAAAATGGATAAAGTGCTACCAATCTTAGATAAAAGAGGTGAATGGTGATAAATGATAAAATGAACAATATCAGCACAATGTATATATAAAAAAATGGCATATATAAATGTGTATGGAGTACATCAAAAAATATATATAATCATTAGTACAAATGGCCACTAGTACAAATCGCGGCTAACAGGAGAGCAGATGTGAAGATTTTCATGTTCCTCTTGTAACTCGCAGGAACGCATGGAATGTTCCGCGGAATCTTTAAGCCTAAGGGAATCTTGTTCGGCAACAGCTAACAAAGCACGAGCTTCCTCCACTCTTGACATACTGGCTTGGTACTCAGTGAGAGCTTTGACCTCAGCACAATGTTTTGCGTATAAATGTTCAACCTTTTCAAGATGAGCCTCCCACCAAGTCACGTTCATTTTCATATTCTTCCAATCCTTAATACGGGCGCGACAAAGTTGTAGAGGCAAGGTCTCGAATACAAGTAGTCATCAAAGAGGCAAAGGTATCCTCGATGATATGCAAAAATGTAGGTTGGAGAAGGGGATCATAAAGTTCCATGGTAGCAAATGTCTCTGGATGACTACTGTAAACACGATCCAAAATAGCCATATCGCCTGAGTAACATAAAAAGTTACGCCAGTAGACTTGATGCTGCTGAGAAGGGTTTTGAACCACGGGCGCGGGAGTAGCTTGGGGAGGGGATGGATGAGGTTGGATTTTTTACGCATGTGAGGTAGTAGGAATGGATGTATGGGTATGCGAAGGCAGATGAGTTTGAATATATAGCGCAGATGTAGTATCAGGAACGAATGTATGTGCTTGTGAAGGATGAGGTTGGATTTGTTGCAAGGATGAGGTAGTAGGAATGGATGTATGGATATGTGGCTGCTGAGGGTGAATAGGAAGGAAAAAGGAATCAGAGTTAGGAAATGTCAGGTTTTGTAAAGTGTTTGGGGGTGAGGGGAATTCATTGAGAAGTGTTTCTGGATCCTCGAATGCAGAGTCGGGAAACAAGGATTCAAGACTGTTGTTTGACTTATCTGCAGAAAAAAAAAAATTATCAACAAAACAACACAATAAAAAAAAATTCTATGCGAAGAGTACGAAAGTAGATAAAAGTTACCTTCATCCGCGGGCTGGACTTGAGTCGCGCCTAAGGAAGATTCAACAATAGTCTCCATATCATCCTCAGGACCCCCGAAAAGAGATTTTTGAAGTTGGAGCCCATCTTGCAAAGTAGCAGCAAGCTCAGTAGCAATATCATAAACGAGAGGTTCCATATGTTGAACATCTGTGTCAGAATTGGAAGCTTGAAGATCAGTTGTTGCCACGACATCTACTTCTATGACAGGATTGGCTTCATTCTCGTCAGATGTATTTTGCGGATTCGCAGTTTTATTTGGTTCCGCAACATCATGATTGACTGGTAACACGGATTAACCATGAGGGAGTGAATTCGTGAGGGATGACTGAGCATCTTTTCGGATAACAGTAGAAATGGGGAGATCATCCCCATCATTTGAATCAGATAGCAAAATTTGCCTCGCGATTTTAGATATCTTTGATGTCTTCTCTTGTCCCTGATCTTGGAAGTCTGAGAGTATGTCAGCCACCTCGCGATCAGAATCATCAATAGAATAGTTGGCTTCCGTTCCAATCCCGCGAGCTAAAAATGGTATATAAATACTATTAAGTATAAAAGCAGGCAAAAATGAGAATAAAGTATGAATAAAGGGATTTGACAAGTCAAAAAGTACATGAGAATAAGGGATCTAAAACATGAATATCCTCCACAGTCTTTGCAACTGTATCTAGCAAAGAGTTTGCTTTTGCTCGCGGAGAAGATGTTTCTAAATGAGGTAACTCTTCCTTTCGCGGATCAGACGACTTAGCTTCACTTTGACTAGAATCTGCAGTTTCAGCCTCGACTTGATGTAACTGAAAATCAAGAGGTTCAACTCCAAATCTGTCAGGAGAGGAGATCAAAGCAGAAGGATTCGAGCTTCTGCGATTCAAAGGAATAGTATCTACCTCATCATCTTCGGAGGTATGAGTAATAACAACTTCTAGAATTTGAGCTCATTGATCTCTTTTCCGCTGAGACAACGGAATATAATCCAAGGAATCACCCGTAGAATTAACTGCTAGTGGGGGATCTATTGGAAGAGGAACTCGCGGTGGTGATGTGACAGCAGGACTCGCGGATGTCTGAAAACAAATAAGCAGGTTAAAAGGCAGTTGAGAACAGTAACTAAGAATAAGAATAAGGTACAAAGTTAGAAAATTATTACCAAGCGTTTTGAAATAGGTTCCTCGCGAACCGAAATGGTGGTGGAAACTTCAACACGCTCGGAACGCTTTCGTTTAGGCGCGGGAGGAACTTTGGACTTACCTTTTCTATCCTTTAAAGTTTTCTAGTTTTTAGAAACCAGATTTGAAGTGCTTGGGACCTCATGATCAGAAGCTGGAAAGAGAAGCTTGCTATAAAATCCTCGGGAGCCATGAGGTTTGTGTAATTTCAAAGAGGAGTCTCCCACGAATATATTTACATGAGCAATTGGCCTAGGAGGGCCCATCATGAAGGTTTGGAAATCTGTTGTGACTTGGAGCCAAAAATCCACATAAGCTGCGGTCGGGCCGCCTGCTCGAGATATCGCGAGAATAAAAATGGCAAAAGAGAACTCTTGGTGTTTTTTCTCATATTCCTCGCGGTACCTCACTAGGGCGTGTCATAATTGTCAGGGGAATCGCCTGAGGGAGGAGCAACGTAGACTGGAACTGCCTGCTCAAAACCCAGTTGACGAGAAAGAGTCATCAAAAATTGGCAAGCAACACTCGAATGAAAAGGAAGAAAAAATGAGTTCTTCATGGTGTTTATAACTATAGGTGGTCTGCTCCTCTAGAGGGTAAAAAGAGGGGAAATAGATTCCATCCAGAGGCATTGAGTTAGGTCTCCAGGAAAAATTCCGACTGAAGTCAATAAAATCTTCAAGTCGCTTGGTGGAAAGAAGGCCAGACCAGCGAGCAGCTCGCGACCTGGAACTAATGGTATCAGTGTTCGAAGGTGAAAGAAAAGTGAGAGGTCTGGGGGCATATTTTAGGAACCTTTCAAAAATGAATAACATAAGAAAAAGGCAAGGAACATGAGTGCTTATGTCATACCTACCAACTGATCTAAGGAAATCGTTGGACAGAGTATCTAACTGAGAATAAAGGGTACCCAAAAAGAGAGGGGCTAAAGGAAGCCTGATTCCCCGCGAGGCTATAGAAGCCATAAAAAACACAAGTTTGTTGGGCCCATCTTCAGGACGCCCTTGGAAAATATACCGGTCCAACCAATAGGCTAAAAAGTCTGCCAGTTCATAGTCGCCATTAAAATCTGGGCCGGGTATCGATTCGCGGTCTTGACCGCGGAGGAGAGGCAACTTTGGTTCATACTCCCTGAAGAAGTGGTGACACCAGTTTGAGTACTTTAGCTTCGCACTTTTTACAATATGTGCCTCGTCAAGTATGGCACCATCTTTGAACCGGCTACCTCTTTTCGCGGCAGAAGCTGCGCAAGACTGAAGGTGAGAGTGAATCACCTGGTCTGCTTCACTGAAAGCTGGGGCATCAAGGGACCGCGAGTCAAAAACCGGAAGTCTGAACAGCACGTACACATCTTCCAGGGTTGGGGTAAAATCCCCCTAAGATGTTACAAAAGTGTGCGAGAAAGAGCTCCACCGCGACACCAAAAGATTGAGAGCATCCGTGTCTCGACGGACAGACAAGTCCAAAAATAGTTCTATGGAGTCCAGTAAGCCTGCTTGTCTGAGAGTCTCGCGGTGTCTATCCTGATTGAGTATATGGCTGGACCACATCCTCCAATGAGTAATGGGTGCCACATGCCCTTCATATTCTATAAAAGAATAAGGAACATCACCTCTTTCAATAAGAAGGCGAATAATAGAAGTGAGTGGAATATTGGCTAAAGGGGCTTCGCCATCAGAGTGGATAAGCATGGGTTCATCCGCAATGTCTCCCGCAGGAGGAAGGTTCTCAATAGAACTCCATAAATGATCATGAGAAACTCAAAGAATGGAGCTTTTCTCCATTCTGTTGGCTGAGGAATAGATGGGACACTCCCAGATGGAAGAGCTAAGAGTTTGGAGGTTGAGGACTTGGCCATTGAAAATAGGGGAGTAAGGGTTTAAAATTAAAGACCGCTAAGGAAATGGGGATCTAAGGATAAAATAGTAAAGATAAGAATAACACAAAGAGGTCAGGAAGCAGTAAAATCTAAAAAAAAGAGGAAAGAGGAAAAAGTGAAATAAAATGGACAAGGGAGACTTATATAGGAAGGAGGCACGAAAACCTAGGGGGTGTCATTAGTGACCGAGGAAGCTGAACCGACGCCAGGGTTGCCGCAAATTCAGAAGTCGAGGATTAAAAGATATGAAGAGTTTGCGAAAAGCAAGAAAGATATGGGGACAATATAGCATGTACATACAGAAAATTGGTTGAAAAAGTGCATTTTTCTAAAAAAAAATATAAAATATATTCGCGGATCGGATTAATTGTTCGAGCAAAGGAGTTGATTCGCGAAGCCACAGGTTATTGCACTTTAATACTTGGACAAGTATCAAAAGTGAAATTGGGAAAAATGTAAAGAGGGATTCGCGAATTAGCATAATAGCGAAATGGCTCATATTGGGATAATGGCCCAAGGATTAAATTATTTTGGGATATGGCCCAAGGTTTGGTATATTTAGGGAAATCGGCCCAAGTAAAAGATTAGTTGGGAGATTGACCCAAATAATTGATTACTTGGGGAAATGGCCCAAATAAGGTTTTCACGCGAGAGCTTGAATTATACAGAGGGAGGTATGAGGGACTAATGTGTTTTATAGCTCGCATCAGGAACTCATAACCCTATATGTTGCTCGCGTAGCGAGTACTACTCGGAATCTAAGGGAAATGCTTGGGATGTGTAAATAGTGGGTCGCTACCTTATTTACACAGTCCTAAGCAAGAATACCTTAGAGAGGCTGATAGTATTCAGGGACATGACCAAGGCATGCATGATTGGTCATGACCTAGTAAAGCTATAACAGCATCCTTGGCGAAGGATAAAACAGATCCGCGATGCAACAGGCACGGATCACAGGGCATGGTGCACAGCATGATCCGCGAATCCGTTTCGCGGATGTTGCTATGCAAGGTATTTTTTGGCGCACAGTATTATCCGAGCATAAGATTACGCGAATCCGTTTCGCGTAGTCAAGGGCGTGAAATAATACTATGCATGATATTTAAATAGCGGATTGTTATGCAGGAACCATGTCGCGGGACAGGTGCTGACGTGACAATACAATCCGCGAGGACAGGGACAGGTGATGACGTGGCAATACAATCCGCGAGGACTACTGGACACTCACGTCTATAAATAGAGGTGCAAGAGCTCACTTCAAAGGATCTCTTTTTTTGACTGGAACTAAAAGAGAAATTTCTCGAGAGAGAAAGTATTTTCGCAATCACTTGTACTTGCTATCTTTTCTTTCATTTCTCTTTCATTTTTCTGTAAAGAACATCAACATCAATAAAGGCATCAGTATTATCATTTGGCTGGCGAGCTTGTACAGAAACTATCTTCACATCCTTTATTTCATCCGAACCCCTACATAGGGCTTTTGTAAGTTTTTTATTGGAGATAGTATCTTTTAAAAATAAGGTAATGTTTGATTTAGGCCATGTAAGAAGGGATTCTTTCTTACATATGATATGATCCAATAAAAAAAAACTTACACTGTAATAAAATTTTGAAAACGTTACCATAATTGTGATTTTTTTTTTTAATATTGAAACCAAACAAATATTATCATGAAAAGTTTTTTGAAACTTAAATTTTGGCCCCCATCACCAGCCCCCCGCTATCATGTATAAATTTATTTGATAAAATCACATAGCTACATTGGCCCCTCCAAAAAATTCACAAGGCCAACCAATTTGGAAAAAAAAAGTCTAAAAAAGCCCCCTTGTAACCTTTTGACTAAAAAAAATAAAACTAAATATACAATGATAAGGTTATATTACAAATTAAGAAATAGTATGGTTTTAATATTAATTTATTTTTATTCTAATCTCATTTTGATATTAATTTATTTACTTTCTAATTTTGTTGATTAATTAAATTCCAATTTTAACTTCACTTTAAATATGTTAAAAAAAATAATAAAAAGTAAAGAATTCTCAATTTTGCTAATGTGATTGAATTTTGACTTTTATACATTCCCAAAATGCATGATTTACTCTTTTAGGTAAATGAAACATCAACAACTAAGAAAAGCAAATAGACAAAACACAATTTTGTAATGAATTTCTTATAAATTAGAGAATTGAAAGAAAAAATTGCTCGCACTATCAGTTTAGATTTAGTAATAAATAATTTTTACTACCTTAAAAGATGTAAAAATAAAAATAAATTAGTAATAAATTCTATGTTTCAATATTTTTTTCTAATAATTAGATAAATCAATCAATTTTTTGGACTCAAATACACAAAAGTTGAACTAGTTACATTTTTGTATTAATTTAATTAATAACAAATTATTTTTAATATAAAATATAATTTTATTACTTTTAGTAATTATTAGTGGTTCGCCCCCTTACCTTGGAATCGTGGCTACGCCCCAACACATCACATATAAGGAGGATATTCCTTTTTACATTATATGAAACAAATATTCTTCTTAAAAATATTACAAACCTCACCTATTAACTGATGTTAAGTCTATTTAAAAATTTCATCTTATGCTTTCCCGAGTCTTTATATAATTCAAACTTAAAGTCAAATGATTAATTAGACACTCTCACGACTCATCTTAAATTTGCCCCCGCAAAGAACGGAGAGAAACCCAAGTCTATACTTATTTTTCATTAGTAGAAGCTTTTGGCAAAAGTCTTAACTGAGTTGCCTTGTTTGACCAAAACTATTATTATTTCTCTGGAACTGCCAAAAATGCCAATAAAGGTCATTTGTAGTATTATTTTTAACACATGGGTTGTTATAAAATGTGTAATGGAAGTGTTATTTATCGGTGTAGTGTGTGGAAAAAAAACAATTAAAATATTCCAATTGCTAGATACGAAATAATTTAAATTTGAGTATAGTCATTTTGTTTAAAATTACGTGGCTGGTGATTTTGTACTCGTCCGGTTCTCACAAATAAAATAATTTTGTTAGTATAAAACCTAGATGCAAGAAAAGAAAGTATAATTAAGGCTGAGAGATAAAATCAAGCTCAATTATTACTTTAATTACTTTATATTATTGTTTTTTGAACAATATTATCTTTTTCCTTGGTGGAAAAGAAATGGAATATACTATATAAATGACCATTTTCAGCCTTTCAAAACAGAGTTTGTAAAAAAAAACAGAGAATTTTTTTATTCCAAAGAGTTTTTGAATAAAATTCATAAATGATATTAAATGTATGCAACTTCGAACTGATCTTAGTTTCTTAACCATCCCAAAATTAGTGGAAAAAAGATGATAAAAATCATATGGATTCTCTCATATTGAAATAAAAATCATATGATAAGAAAATTTGAAGTTTATCCATCTCTTTTATACTTCCACAGTGAAAGGTGAAGGTTGAGTCTTAATGGGGACAAACAAATGGCAATAAAACACGAAAATATATGTAATTAGTTTAAATATAGAATTGTTATTTCCATTTAAATGAGCAAGAACACAAAAATAAGGAAAGAAAAGAAGGTCCTATAGAAGTGTCAAACTCTGTATTCAAGTATGCGCGCGCGCACACACATATATATATATATAGCATGTCATTAACGTTGCGAAAGACCTGTCATACGTTTACTAGACAAAATATTTAGTCTAAAATGTTGCCATCAAATGGTTATGTACCAAATTTTCTATGATCTCGGCATGGACAAACAAAGCAGACCCCAATTTCTATTGGGAGCCAAAAAAAAATTAAATAGGACCTTGGCATTATATTTACATAGAATATAAGTACGATTTTTATTTTTATTTTTTTAATATATATATATATATATATACAGAAACGGGCAAATGACTGGTCTTCACAATTATGTACGAGCTTGGCATTATATTGTGAACTGAAATTCGATGACTTCCAACTTCTAAGAAAATGTCATTGTGGGTCACAATGGAGCCTCTGTAACGTCTAAACTTAGAGGCATTTTAAATAGATCTTTACATGTACAGTGTCAATTGAACTAGTGTATAGATATATATAGCCCTCTAACCTTGATGTTATTCAACCAAAACTAAGCCAAGCACAAAACCCCTAGCTCACACATTCCATCTTTACTTTTATCACCCCATTCTCTTCTCTCTCTAATATATATATATATATATATTTGAGCATGGCTTCTTACCACGGAAACAATACCCTAGCAATCTTAGTTCTTGTGTTTGCCTTCTGCATACAAGGCACTCTGGGTAAGTGAATATTCTTTTTTTTTTTTTTTTTACTTAAATAGAATATTCTTCTTTCATTACTAATAAATTACATATTCATTCACGCAATCGCAGAAACACTAGTATTACATTGAAAACAAATGATTCTGTCACAACTTGTTCGCACTTTACAGACATTCATGTTCGTGATTTTAAAATTTTAGAATGTGTCTCTATGAATTTAGAAGACTTGTCTAATGTACAAGTGACTTCAAACCTCTCCCCTTTAAGAGAGAGATATCATTCAACTCATTTTAGGTCTTGCAAATATATAAGAAATTGTTGTTCATACATATGCACAAACACATTAGACTTAAATGTTGTACTATATTAATTAGGTGACAATTTTTCACTTTTTTAGAGAATTTAAATATTTAAAGTTATATTTTCTACTACTGTTTGAACATTTAGACTACAGTTTTTAAGTTTTAAGAAATTCAAATATTTCCATATTTATTTATGGTCTAAGATTTTATATTACATGGTTGTTAACGTATGTTTTTTATAGGGGAAATGGCATGCGAGAACTTGAACAAGGACTCGTGTGCATTTGCGGTATCATCTTGTGGCAAGCGTTGCGTGCTTGAGAAGCTTGTGCGTAGAAGTGGAGAAGAAGCTTACACATGTCGTACATCAGAGATTGAGGCCGATAAATTGAAGGACTGGATTGAATCAGACCAATGCATTGAATCTTGTGGGCTTGATAGGAATGTGCTCGGAATCTCATCAGACTCTCTTCTCGAGTCTCACTTTGCCAAAATGCTTTGCTCCTCTCAGTGTTACGATAGCTGTCCCAACATTGTTGATCTCTACTTCAATCTTGCAGCGGCTGAAGGTATTATACATAATTAATTTGCTTAAAATAATTATACATTTGGTGTAATTTTGCATGTATGAGTCGCCTTTTTTGAAAAGCAAAACTCGCTAAAAATATTGAGAGAGAAGCAATTTGTATAAGAAGTAATTAAGAGTCTATTTTTTTCCCATTTCCTAATAACAGATAATAGGAAAGAATGTGCTGAGTAATTCTTTCTTTTCTTTTTTTGGAAATTATTATTTGATATCTTTATTTAAAAAGAGGTGTTTAAGCAAGTTGTATTGTTTCCGAGAATTGTTTTTAAAAAACTGAATCAAAAGATTTTTAATATATATATGTATATATATAAAGTAAATAAGGACGATAAAATTTCAATATGTTACAAAGTCAATCAAGAGTTGTAAGATGTTTTCTAACTATTCATGCCATGAACTTATATATATAATCAAATTCCACATATATACTTGTAAAAAATTACACATAATATAAAGTTTACTCTTGAGATTTATTGTCTGTCAGGTGTATTTCTTCCTAAATTTTGTGAAGCACAAGGCAAAAATGCACGACGTGAAATGGCCGAGATCAAAAGCTCTGGATTGGTTGCCCCTGGGCCTGAATCAGGAGGGGTGCTGCCTGCAAAGTTCATTGTTGCACCTGCAATGGCTCCTTACTGATTTTCATATAAAGATTTATTTTGTACTCATTAGGGTTTAATTCACTATATATGGTGTGCATTTAGACCATATATTGTTATATATATACATACATCTTCTATAGTGTAGTATATTTGGTTGCGATGAGGGTTTGAGAAATGTAATAAATTAAGGTTCTCATATTTGATTTACCTAAATAAAAAGATGACTGATCTGGATTTGATGTATACTAGTTCACACTACTTTTTTCTATTTTTCCTATGCAAGATGAGAAAATATATATCATAGAAAAACACACTGTTTAAAGCTATAAAGCAATGGAATACCATATTCCTACACAGTTATGTCCCTGTAAATAATATTTGTAATTACTGTTTTGCCCTCTTCTCTCCCCAGTCCTTTTCAGTTTTGATTGGAAAAGTAATGGTAGATGAAGAACATAGCTTTCGTCTCTGATCTCTTACCATGTATTTGTTGAAAATCACTAATGGTGATTAAACTACCCAGGATACACACTTAATTGAGAGAACAAAACTTATATTTCAAAAACTCACACTCTTTCAAAATACAAACTTTTCTCTCTTTTTTCTTTCTCACACCTCTATTCTTATGGTTCTAGCTTCTAATTAATACAATACAATACCACATGTATATATAGAACTGAAGATAAAAACAAGACAAAAAATAAATCTTCATTCGCAACCATATTTGACTTCGGTAGATATAGGTGTGATCTACTCACTCATGGTGTTGGTTGGTGAACTCACGCATGGTCTTGATAACATGCATTTCTTGACATCTGATGCATGCATGTGTAGCTATCCTTATCAAGTTTATTTTCAACATTCCCCCTTAAACTTGATTCTTCATATTTCTGCATTCCTAACACCATCTTCAGTCTTGTGGACTCCTCTTGGAATTTCTGCATTCCTTCCAACTGGCTTTGCCTCTCTTTTGTCCAGTTTTGCACAGAGATGGTTGACTCTCTTCTTCATAGTCAAGTCCACGACTAGCGACAAGCACCTCGAACTGAACCGAGTCGACCTGCCTGAACTCTGAAGAGATACCATTTTCTTTCTCTGCACTTCCTTTCCCTGGAACCATTATCGAGGCATTACATTCCTTCCCCAGACTATTGAACTTGTCTGGCTTCACTTTTCTTCCTTTGTAGTCTTTCACGGACAGGCGTGTTTTGTATCTCAGAACATCGCCTTGTCCACTTCTCGTCTTATGGACGCACTTCAACCCAGTTGACTTATGATCTTCTGGTGGACTACACTATTTCTTATCTATGGTGAACTTCTCTTCATCCATATCTGTCTTCTTTCTGGTCCAGTATCTTTTTCCCGGATCCACTTCTGACTTCTTTCTGTCAGGTACGGGAGCAATTTGTGTCACTGTTGGTGGCACTGCTTCAACCTTATCTTGTGGCACTGTTGGTGACACTTCTTCTGCTTCATTCTCTTCTTTTTCAATCACGAGCTCCTTGGGCTCCGTTTCTTCTTCAAATATCCAGCTAACAGGATTCCCATATTGAGCCATCAATAACATTCCGTTTAGCTCATCTGTGTCTTTCTCTGCAAAGTACACATGTTCGTCATTTTCATCTTCTTCTATTAGCTCACTTCTGCATTCACGGGCATAGTGGCCGTATCTGTTGCAGTTATAACACTTCAATTTTCTTTTCCCATCTTCACCTTCTCGTCCTTGATAGCCACGACCTCTACCTCGACCTCTTTGTGAATTTCCCCATTTCTCTTTTCTGGCTGAGAACTTTGACTACAGGACTCGCTCGTCCTCTGGGATACTTGAGGAATTCTTCTTGTCGATTCGCTGTTCATGGATTTCTAGCGTGGCTTGTAACTCGTCAACCGTCATGCCATCCAAATCCTTCAATTCTTCAATGGCTACAACCACGAACTCAAATTTCGAATTGAGCGATCTCATTATCTTTTCGAGCACACGTACATCTTCGATCATTTCTCCACATCCTCTAATATGATTCACAATAGTCAATATTCTGGTAAAGTACTCAGAAATTGACTCTCTTTCTTTCATCTGCAGCAATTCAAATTCCCCCCTTAGACCTTGAAGTCTAATTTTTATCGTCTTTTCAATTCCTCGATTTGCTTTACGAAGAATTTCCCATGCTTGCTTGGCGGTGTTGACGGCGGAGATCTTCTCAAAACTTGCTTCATCTACACTTTGATAAAGCAAATATAATGCCTTCTTGTCCTTTCGTCTTTCTTCTTTAAGCTCGGCCTGTTGGACCTGGCTTAGATTCTCTACTTCTTCGGGTTCGTCATACCCGGTATCAATCACATCCCACAAATCTTGTGAGGCTAGAAGGACTCTCATCATGATACACCACTTCTCGTAGTTATCTTTGTTCAGTCGCGGAAGCTAGGGCTGGAAGAAATTACTGGAGGACGCCATCGGATTTGCTTAAGTACTTGAGGTGCTTATTTCTGAAACTCGGTGTAGAATCTGGTCAAACCGATCACACGGTTGCATCCGGAGCGTTCCGTTTAGTAAAGAAAGACTCTTTATTTGCTCAAATCGGAGTTAAAATGAGCCTAAAACAGACAAAATACATATTAGGGGTAATTCTGTAATTTCCAGAAATTATGCTGACGTGGATGCAGACATGGCAGTGACACGTGTCGGCGACTGGTTGGTGCCACGTGGCTTCTTGTTATAGGACCACGTGTCAACTGATGGTTGGCACACGTGGCTGATGACGTCACGCTGGCGTGGCTGGGTGCGTGTGGCGCGTGTGCGCGTGGGTGCACGTGGGCCCACGCGCCGTCTGGAGGTTGAAGACGATTGGGCGCGTGGCTGAGAGTGGGCTCACTCGCCACTATTTAGGTGGCGCGTGAGGGCGCGTCCCTTGGTATTTTCGCCTAATTTCTTCGGTGATGCGTTCCTGCTGGAACGGAGAAGCTATCTGTATGCTCAAACTTGTGGTTTGAACACCTATGACACACGAATAAGGAATGAAATGTTCGGCTCTGTTTTGTATTTTTTCTTCTAGGCTTGCTCAAGCTTCACCAAGCTCTGATACCATGTTGAAAATCATTAATGGTGATTAAACTACCCAGGATACACATTTAATTGAGAGAACAAAACTTATATTTCAAAAACTCACACTCTTTCAAAATACAAACTTTTCTCTCTTTTTTCTTTCTCACACCTCTATTCTTATGGTTCTAGCTTCTAATTAATACAATACAATACCACATGTATATATAGAACTGAAGATAAAAACAAGACAAAAAACAAATCTTCATTCGCAACCATATTTGACTTCGGTAGATATAGGTGTGATCTACTCACGCATGGTGTTGGTTGGTGAACTCACCCATGGTCTTGATAGCATGCATTTCTTGACTTCTGATGCATGCATGTGTAGCTATCCTTATCAAGTTTATTTTCAACAGTATCCTCGTTGTATCAGTATTGTTTTCATGTTTGTGGAGTACACCCTCCGCATGATCACGCCTTTATCTCCACCATTGGATCGGGGGTTTGTGATGACCCGACCCATACATCGTCTTCTTGCTTCCAGACCCGCTCTCAATACTCTACTTGCTGAACTTAATATATTATGTTACATATATATATATATGCACACATGTATAAAAATTGATGTTTAAATAAGTATGCAACTACATATTAGTGGGAGGGAATGAGAGATGGTTTAGATCTGTATTATAAAGTTATAACACCTGCAATTACACACTATTTGCGTGATAGTTGCACTTGAAGATGACAAGGTTATCTACAAGAGACCTTAGGAGTTATAAACATCATTTTTCATCTTGCAAACCATAAAAGAACCAGGTTCAAGATTGATTTGGGTGACGATCCGCTCAACATTGAGGAAGATGAGGCATGCCAAGGAGTTCAATATCGGATTCTTAATTGGTTAGGAAATCGGGGTATGAGTCAGATCTATTGTTTGTAATCATTACTTGGAGATAGTGTATTGTTTCTTCGCATCATGCATTAAATCACAACACCATGACTTTTAACTAGCTGGTTGATTGACATCAAGATTTTTCTCCAGATAAATCTGAGGTACCCTTTATGTGTTTTACTTAGTGTTATTACTCATTATGTTACTCAATTAATTTTAGTATGAAATTCTAATTGAATAAATGAGCAAGTACACCTATCCTCCTCTTGAAATGTAATTTTGAAAAAGTATTTAATTATTTGTTTGCATCACGTAACTCGCAGTATCTTTTTTAGCCTATTTTTTGGCATTTTTAGGTCCAACACATGTGATTACTAGAGTTTGTAAGTTGAGTTTGTGCCTTTTAGCCTTCACAAGACTTTGGAATATGTAACTCAATTTATGAAAACTAAGATTTAGTAGACTTGGTTATATAAGGACCGAATTTTAGGGCCTCAGAAAAATATAGTTGACTGATAGTGTAATAAATGCGATTTGCATAACTAAAACTTTATTTTAGATGATTGAATCTTTTTGTTTCCCATTTTTGTTTAATTTATGTAAACTTTTGAGCATGTGGAGCCCTCCAGGATATGTGGTGTCAAATAGAATTAATATTGTTAAATTGATGGAGACAGACTTTGGGGTGAAAATGAATTATGGGGCTGGATAAAATATGTTTTAATAATTATCACACATCGATTAAATATCGAATAACATATGTCTTAATACTATGCTAAGTTGACAGTTGAGATTGCCGGGCCTAGTAGCGTGGGCTTGTGACTAAACGGGGCATTAAGATGGCTGGTTGTGTGGGACAAGGTCTAGTTCGGGTGGATGAACCATTTTCTAACTTCCAATACTAAAGATGGGTCTAAATGGAGGGGCTCATCAATCGCGGGCGAAGATGGCCCAGTTTAAGGATTGGACCAAGTCTACGATCGTAAGGGATGAATGAACTTCTTACCCGGCGTGCCAGATGGATACTTAATCCCACACACACAACTACTTTTTTTTATTATATATTATAGATAGCTGTTAATAAGTTTGTAATTGGTTAAACACCTTCATTCTCCATTCAGTTCAACGTGCTATACAAATACATGTATAGTTCCTTTATTTATAATAACCCACTCAAAATCATGTCATAAATAAATAATAATCGTCATAAATAAAGACATACATATTATATTAATAGTAAAAAACACGTGCTATGAACGTAATAACAATGAAATTATGATAAATGGATGAATTATTTAATTATAATTAATAATTTCAACTGGACTATAAAACTAAAAATAATTCAAAATTCTTGTATTCTATAACAATTAGATATTTAATTTGTATATTATATTTAATATTTAATAGTTTGTATTTTATTAGGATATAAAACTAATTAATCAGATAGATACTCATGGTGTTGTAACTTGTAATAATATTTAATAGTTTGTATTTGATTAAGATATATAATTATCTAATCGGATAGATACTCATGAATTTAAGTTTAATTAGTCCAAATAAAATTCTACTTGAATTTGGAGTTATGATAATAATTCAATTAAATTCACATATAAATTTTTAAATGTAAATAGTATAGTATAGATTAATGAATGAACATCTTAAATGAGGTGTCATCCATATACTTAACCACACACATAACTACTTTTCTTATTATATATAGGGTAAATATCACAAGGGATAACTTCATTTACACCCCTGAGGTTTGTCCTATCATCATTTTAACCCCATTAGGTTTGCATATCTTCATTTACACCCCCTCATGATGTGAAATGTCTAAAATACCCTTATACCAAACACCCCTTAAATCAATTTAATCCCTAAATCAATTTAAACCCTAAACCAAACACCCTCTTAGAATCAATCTAACCCTCAAACCAAACACCCCCTTATCTATTCAATATTTATTCTCTCTCTCTCTCTCTCTAACTCTCTCTCACACACATACACACACACGCACACACATATATATACACACACATATATATATAGATCTATACATATATATAGATCTATACACACACATATATAGATCTATACATATATATATAGACCCATCGGGGGAGGGGGCGGCGGGAGGGGACGGCGCTGACGGGGAGGCGGTGGTGGGAGGGGGCGGCGCCGACGGGGAGGCGGTGGGAGGGGGTCGGCCGGCGACTTATATATATATATATGTGTGTGTATATATATGTGTGTATATATATATATATATATATATATATGTGTGTGTGTGTGTGTGTGTGTGTGTGTGTGCGCGCGCGTGTCTAAGAGAGAAAGAGAGAGAGAGAATTAATTTAGTTTTTTTTTTGAAATTTAATATATATATATTTTAATTTTATATTTATTTTCAAATTTTATATTTTTTTTGAAATTTATAATTATTTTCGAAATTTAATATATATTATTAGAATTTTATATGGTTTTTTTTAATTTTATATATTTGTCTTGAATTTAATATGTTTTTAAAACAAAATTCAAAATTTATATATATTTTTTATTTTATATTTATTTTCTATTTTATAATTTTTTTTTGAAATTTAATATATATTTTTGAATTTTATATGTTTTTTTTTTAAATTTTATATATTTGTTTCAAATTTTTTTTATGTTTTTGTGATTTTTATATTTGTTTTGAAATTTAATATGTTTTTTTGAAAAAAAAAATTTCAAAATTTATATATATATTTTAATTTTATATTTATTTTCGAATTTATAATATTTTTCAAATTTTATATATATTTTGAAATTTTAATACAAATTAAATTATTAAATGATGGGAGGGGGTCTAATTGATAAAAGTACTATCCTTGTTTCGAAAAAAGAATAAGGATAAGACATTGATGGTAGTTTAGGGATTTTAAAAAAAATTCAGGCTGATGTCATCGTTCAGAGGGTCTAAGTGATGAGAATATTGAAAAGTAGGGGGTGTAAATGAAGATATGCAAACCTGAGAGAGTCCAAATGAAGATAAGACAAACCTCAGGGGGTGTAAATGAAGTTATCCCTTATCAAAAACCTCCCTATACTTAGACCTAATTACAGATAGTTCTCCCAACGTTTTTCAAATCCCACTGCGCTCCCTTACCTTTTGCTTTTGTGTAACAGTTAGCCCCCTCCGGAATTTGACTTCTTCAGTCAATAAAGTAATTTTTTTTGCTAAACTCCCCAAATTACCCTCCACATATGTGCAATGTCAGTTTTACCCTTACTTTCTCAAGGAGGATTACAAAAAAGTCCATAACAACATTACTATAATGCCCTTCAATGGATTATTTATAAACCCACAACTACCTCCCTTTCTCTCTCTCTATAACACACAAAAACTCTTTTTCTCTCTAGAGGAAGCTCATTTTTATAAACTGGGTCTGCATTCCAACTTTTTGCATTCAAAACCAAATCAAATAATTTGACACTACTTATTGAGGCTTTACTTTCTGAGGTAGAGATGGAGATAAGTTATGGAAAAAATACAATTTCTAATTCTGCATATATTGGTTTCTGTTACTCAAATCTTTTTTCGTTAACTATGTTCATTCCGGATCTTGAATTCTTTACCTTCTCCATATGTGAAACAAAAAGCAATAATAATGATAACAATAATTATAATTTTAAAAAGTAGAATATCGTTAGATGGTCTTTAAGGTAAATAAAAGAATATCAATTAATTTCACCATAACAATATCAATTTACACCAATGTCTGAAAATTTGACAAATTGAATAAACGTATAATATTTACATGCATACATAACATCATACACAAACTCATTACAAATATTGATTTTCTAGATTGAAAAAATACAAAATTGCACACAAAACTTGATGAAGCCTCCTAGTGCTTGGGTTGGATGTGATAAGTTCAATTTGAACCCCAACAACTCAAGTACATAACAGTGCGAAGAGACTCTTCAGCTTGCTTTTGACTTGTCATTTTTGGTAGCCATGAAAGCATTTGAATCTAGACCACCAGAGAATCACCTTGCTTGCTTTGAGGATGAAACACCAATAGAGTCACTCAGATACTTCATTTTAGAGTCACACTTCATAGCCTGCTCTTTCATCCCCTGCATTACTCTCATACCTGTTAGTTGGTGACTCATTTCCTCATGGATCGAGAAGAGATTTGGAGAAAAAATGGGAATTGGTGTAAAGAATCACCGAGTACTCGGTGGGTTCTTTACCGAGTACTCGGTAAAGTGCGAACTTTCGCGCACTTGCGCAAAGTGGTAAAAAAAAGGCCGAGACTTTTTGCACCCTTGCGCGCATTTGCGCGGACTTGCACAACCACCGAGTACTCGGTGGGAGTTTCACCGAGTATTCGGTGACCCAGATACGAGATTTTTATGGAAAGACTTTATGACTCCAATTCTGATTGAGATGTGATTCTTATTGACTTGTCCGACAAATTTATCTCTCTTATAAATATAGGGGTGTGCCCTATTGTATTGTTGTAGTGACAATTGTGTGCGTGACACAAACAGAAGATCGTGGTGTGATCTAGCCCAAAAAGTGAGTTTTGTGAGATACAAAGATAAAGAGAGAAGAAGAGATACAAAGTGGTATTTCTTGGTATGAGTGAAACACAGGTGAGGGTGAGCGATACAGGCGTGAGTATACAATGTGTGTGTGTGTGCATGTGTATGATATGTGGATCATCCCCTTGTAATCCTTTCATTGATTATAGTGAAACGGTGCTCTCAGCGGACATAGACTCGTTTTGGCCGAACCACTATATATCTTTGTGTCGTTTGTGTTTTGTGTATTTTCTGATTCACAATTGTCTGTGGCTTGACTATTAGGGTTAACAAACTCTAGTTTTTCGTTCTTGGGCGGGTGTAAAAACCCTAACAATACCCCCTTGGTAAATCACCCTACTCACGTACCTCAAGCTCATATATAAAAATGTATGTGTGTGTGTTTTTACACCAAATTCAACAATACCCAAATTCAAAAATGTATTTGTTTGTTTGTTTACACACAAATACTCACCAAGTTGTATTCCTACCTAAAATTACAAGGGCATATGAGTCATTTCGCAGCATTCCAAAATATTTCATTTATATGCATATTTGTTTGAAGGCATTTAGGTGATTTCCCACTTAATTTGGGGTCGGTCCACTATTCCGGTTCTGACAGGGAGGTAAGTGGGATTTCATAAATGTTAGGGGAACTATCTATAATTAAGTCTAATTACAGGGGAGGTTTGTGATATTTAACCCTTATAATATGTTTGTAATTGATTGAACACATTCATTCTCCATTCAGCACAACGTGTTGTACAAATATATGTATGTATGGTTCCTTTATTTATAATAACCCAAACAAAATCATGTGCAACTAATAACCTAGACAAAATCATGTAATAAATAAAGACATACATGTTATATTATTAAATATGTGGCCTCCAATTTTATCATGAACACATACAAATTTTTTAAGATTGCATTTTACTACGATCATGAATCCTCCTAAATCATTTTAAAGTAATAATTAACCTTTTTACTTAGAATCAACCAATACAAGCATTCACATATCATGTCTTCATTAATTGAAGGAAAATATTTAGGTCGTACCCCATGATGACCAACTTTTTACTTCCTGCAGATGTGGTCCAATACAACTTGAACACGTGGTCAAAATACATAATGATGAGTTAGATTATACCCACAAAGGAAAAAAAAAAAAGATTTAGGGATAACCAAGTGAATGGGATTATGTAAATATTTTAACCCGCACATTATCAAAAATGGTTGGATTGCGATAATGATGTAATAGTCTTGAATATTATCATTCTCAAAATATAAATATTGGACTAATATTATCAGCGTCTTTTAAAAAAAGGAAAAAATAGGGCAATGTTGGCCTCAGACAGATAATGTAATTTTAAAAATATTTTTATAATTGTATTTTTTAAAATTTTGAAAACCAAAAAAATCTGACCATACATAAGATATCAATATTAACCATAAGATATCAATATTAACTGATGATACTCCAAATCTTGTCCGAACAAACCGCATAAGCCCATTCAAGAAAATGTTCAAGTTTATATAAGGGAATTTATTCCATGCAATTAACATATGGTTACTTTAGTTTTGGGGGCATGTACACTTTTTCAAGTTGGGATATTTTTTTTACTAAATCGTCTGCATATATGAAGATTTTGGTACGTAGATGGAGGAAAGAGAGACCTAAAATATCAGCCGTAGTTCGACCATTGGAAAATCGATCCCATATGGTAGAAAATTGACTTTAGCCAAAGTGACAAGGGCATTATTGTTGCCATTATCAACTAATGAGTCTCCAAATATGAAGAAACAAGGCAATTGTGGTTTTCCATGGACCCAATTAATATTGTTGCAAATTGGAGACCAAGCAAAGATTAATAGTCACCACCCACCATATCTTAAGTGTAACACCCCGTTTTATTTTCCCAATTTCCTGGAATTATTTTTCGATTTAATTTCGGTTGTGACGTCACTTGTTTATGACGTCATGGTTATTCTTGGTATCTCACGTGTAAATTTTTCGCGTTTACGTCTTCACTCGACTAGATGACGTTGCGATTTCTCCTCGATGACTTCGTGGACTTCTGTGGCTATTACATGACTTGATGTGACGGTAGTGTTTCAGACTTGGCGAAACGTTAACGGGAGTTTTGAATTCGACAACACGACTTTGCAATTGTCTTTTCGGTGATTTCGTGGGGTTTCTTTGGTGCTTACGATATTTGACATGATGTTTTGTGTTTCGGACGTGGCTAGAGGTTTACGTGGGCTTTAGTGCCGATTATGTGGATTCGTTTAGACATTTAGCTTTAGTGCTTCGACTGGATGGCGGTACGTTTCGTTGACCAACGTTAAAGGTTTCGACTCAGCTGTGTGAGTTCGGTATTTAGTGCGTTAGGGGTTCGACGTTTTGTTTTCTCTTGTAATGGGATTAGTATGTGTTTCATTTGATTGACACGCCTTGTTTAGCTGGCGTGCTTAGGAGTATTTGCATTCTCCTTTCTCATTTTCTGTGTTTGTATTTACGTGATATAGTTGGGATGTTATCACTTAGCATCTTGTCAGGCTTAAGATGTGCTAGGTGACGTGAGGAGTTATAGTTTTCTTTCATATTTGGTTTAGTACGTGCCTTGTCTGACCGACGTACTTAGTGTTTGTATGTACGTGTTTTGTTTGTTTGGTGTGCTTATTTCTTCATGTTTCTAAGTGTTCCTATGTGTTGATGTGGTTGTACTTAATTATTGTTTTGAGTTCTTTTTGTGCCCTAGTTATTACTAGTATTCGATGGGTCTTGTACGTGCCCGGTGTTCTGGTAGTTGGATTTTGCACCTCGAATTATTTATCCTCGCTGGTATTATTTATCGGGCGACTCGTAGATTTTTCGGGTACGCGTATCATCGTTTAGGGATTTTCTTATAATTTTCCCTTTATTATTATTTATTATTAATTGAGGCTAAATTATTTCTTTTCGCTTTTCGCACTTGAGGCGACGGGTTCTGAGTTGTCATTAGCAGGGATTTTCGATTATTAATTTAACGGACCGAGAATTTGGATAGATGGACTGAGACCAATATTTTATAGGGGACGAGTTCGGAAGTGTTTTGTGTTCTGACGGTTATGTTTTGTACCCGGAGTTTTTATTTTGACTTATATTATTTATTAGCTATCCGTAAAATTGTTTTTCGAGTTCGCGTGATATAAATTTCGGGTTGATCGGTTATTTATTTCAGATTATATATGTATATATGGGTTTCATACCCCAGATTATTTATTTCAGTTATATTATTTATTGGGCGTTCCATTTATATTTTTGGGCTCGTGTTATATTATTTCGAGGTTCCCAGTACATTTCGGGATTTATTATACATATATTATTAATTGGGAGAATGTATATATATGTGTGGGTATTTATATGTATATATAAAATTAATGGAAGTTATATATATGTGTATTGGATAATGAATGTGTGGCTGAGAGATAAACGATACATCATTTCTTTTTCACTCAATCAGGTTTCTTCTTCTCTTCCCCCACGTGAACCACCAACTACTTCTCCTTCTCTCTTAGCGGCATCAACTCCTCCATCATCATCTTCATCTTGTTGCCGATCATGGGAGAGAGAGAGAGAGAGAGAGAGAAATCGGAGCAGGGAGAGACATAGTTCGCAGTTACAGAGCCGATCTCAGCTGGAGAGAGGAGGCGTGATCTGAAGCTGAGGTGTTTGCCAGAACGAAAACCAGGGACGACGACGTGGTGGTCGTGCGAAGACTGGTGGTGGCGCAGGTACAGCTGGTGTTCGCGCAGCAGTAGTTCGCGCAACAGGGACTGTTTCGGCCTGAGCTTTGACCGAAAATTTGGTCGGCTTCCTAATGTCGATTTGAGCTGAAATTTTTAGGAAAGCTTTGTATCGACGCTAGGTATGACATACTAAAATTTCGTAATTTTCCATTAAGCGGTTTGTCCGGGAATTCGATTTATAGGTTCGAATTTTCGTTGGGGTTATATTAGATTTATTCAAAATTATTAACCAATTGCTAATGGGCTTCGTATATATCATATAGGTCGTCTCGACGAACGTTTTGGTATATTAGAAATATTTTTCGAACAACTTTGGGGCGGTGAGCACTGTTCACAACCGACACTGTTCACGGCGGGACACTTCAGGGCTGTTCTGTAAGCTTTAAAATAGGTGAGAATTTTACATATATATATTCTTATATATATGTATATCTGACACTCACTAATAGTGCGTAGAAAACGTTAATTAATCTCTGTTGTATGTTTATGGATAAATCAAAACATTTAATTAAATTCTGACGCGGAACAGAATAGAGATTATTCTACAGGCTAGTGCAATAGGTATTTTGCAAAGGAAAAACAAGAGAATTTCGACCCAAAATTCAGAGAACACTCTGGAATTTAATAAAATTGTTTATAATCAAGAATGAATAAAAAACAACCCACAAGCCGGGTTTAAATAGCTGAAAATCGACCCCTAATGGGATTTTTACCAAAAATAGCAAAATCCTAAAAGTCTTACCAAAACGAAATACGGAAAGAAATCAAAAGATTGCCAAAAATATGGCCCAAATCGGGTTCAGAATCATCGCCTAATCGACAAATAAAAGATTACCATAAATAGCAAAAATTAACTAAAAATAAAGATTTGAAAAGGAAAACAGCGGATTTGGGGCTCGAAACGATGTGTACCGAGCTTAGCTTGGTGTCCACGACATGCGCGCCGAAATTAGCTTTCCGAATTGGGGTCATGGGCGCTAATCGGACACTTGTAGCTCCAGTTATGGCCAAAAAACCGACACGTGCACGGAAACTGCCCCAATTAGGCTAGATCACAATTTCTTGCCATCTTTGCGCTGAACCTCCCGCTCCAGGTAATCCAGCGCCATTAATGAGCAATATGACAACTCGGCATCGTTTGACTCGGATCCCCCTGCATCAAATTCCTAGTGATAGACGGAAATCTAGGAATTTTATAAAATTTATTGAATACCCATAGTTGGATTAGATGATGGCGGAAATGGAAATACTTCAGAGAAATTAAAGTAGAAGGTGTATGTGGACGTAGACACGGTTAATTGATTTTTCCCCTATTATTTATATTTTATTGAAATTGAAAATAAGTTAGGGGATTCACGAGAACGAGGGACGTTAGAACTTAGACACGGTTTTAGTTCCCTTTTTAGTTTATTTTTCTCGTAAAATATAATGAAATTGTATTGCGAATTAAATTATCCCTGAGGTGGACTAATTTGAAGATAATTGCTGAAAATTAAATGAAAAGCATGCGAGCTTATAAGAATTTATTAATATCGGAAAATTGAGAACTCGGATATATTTTTGAGATAAATAAAAGTGAATTACTATATAATTTAAAATTTTGAAGCATGCTTTGTATGAGGTTGCTTGGCTTTTATGCCGTTTTTTTGAGTATATTAAATTCATGTAGAGGCATTTTGCATTCATACAACACTGTAGTATATATATTGTTTCGGTATAAGTTGCATGCCTCAGTTATATCATGTGCATGTATGGATCGTTTGGAATGTCGCAACAACTGGCCAGGGGGTAGTCTAGCACCCAGAGAGCTAGTAACTCTCGATTCTCTAGACGTCGGGGGTGACAGCTGGGCTTCACTCGCCGGTTCCCGGGCGGACTTGTGGTCTCCGCACTCTATTTGGCGATGCCCACCCTTCATGTTGTGGGTTTGTTGCCCCAACAGTGAACGGTTTGGGATTCCTGGATATTTGTTTCACCCTCATGCAGTTAGGGTTGCATTGGAGTCACATTGACATTCATAGTGAGCATTTATTTGACATGTACTTATTTGTTAAGATTATCTATTATTATTGCTTATTTATATTGAGCATATTATGTCTGAATTTTAATTAGAGATTTGTATTAGTCTCTTGGGCGCTAGGGCGCGGTAATTGTGATTGATATTTTAACCGTGGTTAAATTACAATGAAAATTGTGAGCTTCCTAGTGTAAAGGAAACAGTGAAAACTTGAAATTTAAAAGATAAAAAGTGAAAAAGGGGATTATTAAGAAGCCACGGTTGACGATTACCTTTGGTATTTTTGGAAAAACTAAGTGGAAGTGACCTTGGGGCATAAGGGTTCCCCGTATGTTAGGCTCTAGTTGAGCTGGGTAACAATATATTGAGACTTAGTTGAAATTGTGATATTGGCCACATAGGCCTTTGTGATTGGTGATTAGTATTATCACAGGATGATTGATAGACCTCTCCGATAGTGTGGAGTATTGGTTGAGTAAGGGTCGGATAGAGCTTATTAGTTTGACCCTATTCCCTTGAGCATTGGTCTGTATATGAGGTTATGGAGTTGTCAGTACACTACTCTAGTTGATATATAAGAATGGTTGATTTGAGGTCTAACCGGGTATGATAGGTTAGCATTCTTCCTTTTCTCTGGACTAGAGTTGTTTTAACTTTACATATTATTTAGCACCACATCCGTAGTTAAATGTTGGAGTATCCGGTGTCTTAAGGATCCATTGAGTGTAACTTGAGGTACCCATAATGGGTTGAGTTATCATACTCCCGAGTGGACGTTTGATAGTAATTTTGAGATAGAATGGCAATATTTGAGGATGGTATTGACCCTTTGTTTGTGGTATAGTGATATTGAGATCTTAAAGTATTATGGAGATCTTATGGTGACACTGGTGGGTATGGAATTGATTATCTTTTTAGTGCATACATAAGGCACACTTTGTTTTTATAGTTTCCTTGTCTTAGTCTCGGGTAAGAGACATGATGCTGATTCATGCACACGTGGTGCGATTCGTAGTACCTTGGGTGGGTTCGGAGGCATTGGAACTAAGCAGATTTGATCGGGTCCTAACTTTTTCTTAAAAACCGGTTGAATCCTTCGGGGTTCAACATTTTTCTTTAAAAACCCGAGGACCATGACATCTGTTTGGGACTAAATGACTCCAATAACCCTGTCTAGTGCCTAGATAGGTAGTGTGAGTTAGAGATAGTTTGGTTGGTTACCGAATCCAGTGTGGGGATAGTATCTTCCCTTTTTATGTCTCTTTGAGTGAACGAGTTGGTTCAGAACTTTTTTCGCACTTGTCGATAATGCCCATAGATTGGGAGAAGTTTTGGCTCCCCCGACACGACCAAATATTAGTACTAGGCGGGTACCGATGGTAACAGCTACGCAGAATAAAAGGCCCAAGGAGGAGCGCGTTGGGAGAGCTGAACCACCCTCTTTACTTTTCAGTGAAAAAGAGGCAGTTGCTTTACTGAATCAATGGATCGTAGATCATGTCATATCGCTACCTCCAGTGCAAAATGTGCCATTAAGAGAGGAAAGGATGAAGAGCAACTACTGTCCCTATCATAGGATTATTCGGCATTCGCTGATGGGATGCTGGGCGTTTCGCAGTTTGGTGCATCGAAAAATAGCATCAGGAGAATTAGAAGTGGCGAAGAATGTAGTTCATGAGCCTTTCCCTGCACATGTGGCTATGGTGACTGCCAGAGACAGTACCGAGGATATGGTCAATGCCGCCAAGTATGAATGCCCACCAGTGCGTGAAGCCAACGAGAATGCTAAAATAGACGTCTTATTCAATGACTCCCAGTACAGGAATATGTGAAGGAATTCTTGAAAGAGCAAACAGTTGCCGCACTCAATCATACCATTGTGATTCCGCAACATGAGAAAGCCTCTAGTAAGATCACATTTTCTGAACAGACATACAAGTGCCCTTTCTCCACAATCGACCTCTATATGTACCAGCCATTGTAAACGGTCGGGAGATGAAACGAGCTTTCTTTGATTGGGAAACGTCGGTCAATTTGATCCCACTGGCCACTTTGCGAAGGATTAATTTTCCTGAAAGAAAGATCATAAACCATACCATCGCAGTTACTGGTTTTAACGAAGACCAGCAGGCCACTATGGGATTCGCGACATTGGATCTCAAAATCGGGAAAATAAGAGGGCCCACTAAATTTCATGTCATTCAAGGGGAACCCTCGTATCAGTTGTTGCTGGGCAGACCATGGATACATGTGCATGGCATAGTACCGTCATCCTATCATCAAGTGATGAAAGCCAATTGGGGAGAATGAATAATGACTGTAAAAGCATCTAAGAGCCCTTTCTGCGCTTCAGAGGCTCATTTTGCAGATGCAGTCTATTTCTCAGAGTACAGTGAGGAAGATGGGCCCGATGTTTTTGCTACACCAATACCAGAATGGAATGAAATGAAGATGGAAGTTCAGCTAAATGGAAGCTTAAAGAGGTGAGCTGGTCACGGGTCAAAATGCCCGATGGACGAGTAGTGTACAAATTATGACGGGATTGGGGGTCAGAAGCTTGTACAGTTGGCACTGACCCCGGGATAGATAAGACTATACAAAGAAAACTCGACACTGATCCTGCAGTATTGAAAGTAAATCTGCGACCAGAACATGGTTTGTATGAAGTGGACATAGGTGACGACACGGATCCGCGACCTACCTTCATAAGTAATACGCTGCCTGAAGATACTAAGAATGCTCTGGTATAATTGCTCAAAGAGTTTCGAGATGTCTTCGCTTGGGACTATAATCAAATGCCAGGACTCAATGTTGGATTGGTAAGCCACCATCTTCATGTGAATCCCGCATCAGAACCAAAGAAGCAAAAGCAACGAGTATTTCATCCCGATTTAGAAGTACAAATTAAGGTAGAAGTGGAGAAGCTATTGAAAGCAGGGTTCATCAAACCAACCCAATATCCAACCTGGCTGGCGAACATTGTACCTGTGAAGAAGAAGACTGGGCAAATCCGTGTATGTGTAGATTATCGCGATCTCAATAAGGCCTGCCCTAAAGATGATTTCAGATGATTTCCTTCTACCCAACATTGACACCATGGTGGATGCAACCGCATGACACACAATTTTCTCGTTAATGGATGGATTCAGCGGGTATAACCAAATTAAGATGGCGCCGGAAGATGCTGAGAAAACTGCTTTTTGCACCCCAATGGGGAATTTTCATTATACTGTCATGCCATTTGGGCTAAAAAATGCCGGGGCTACGTATCAACGCGCCATGACGGTAATATTTCATGACTTGATGCATAAAACTGTAGAGGACTATGTGGATGACTTGGTGGTAAAGTCCAGAGCCGTGTAGGATCATGTGGGTGATTTAAGAAAGGTATTGCAACAATGTCGCGAATATAATTTAAAGATGAATCCCCTCAAATATGCCTTTGGAGTACCAGAAGGAAAGTTCTTGGGGTGTGTCGTACATCGACAGGGCATTGATATGGATCCGAAAAAGGCTAAGGCAGTATTAGAAATGGCTCCACCCACAACTCGCAAAATGTTGAAAACATTTATGGGGAAGATATCTTATCTAAGGAGGTTTATTCCAGCACTGGCGGAGGTAACTCACGCACTCATGCCTTTGTTAAAAGAAAAGTCTGCATATAGTTGGGGAGAAGAACAACAAGAGGCCTTTGAAAAAATCAAGAAGATTTTAGCATCACCAAAAACAATGGTAGCACTAGAGTCAGGAAAACCGTTGATAATGTACCTTACTTCCACCAATAGGTCTGTAGGAGCTCTGTTAGCCCAGGAACATAAAGGGGAAGAGAAGTCTGTTTACTATATCAGTCGGGTACTGAAGGGACCGGAGTCGCGATACACATCGTTGGAAAAACATTGTCTCGCTTTAGTATTCGCGGCTCAGAAGTTCAGACATTATTTACTGGCACACTCGTTGGAGCTAATCACCAAAAGCGACCCCATACGTTATTTACTCACAAAGCCTATACTAAGTGGAAGAACCGCCCGATGGTTGTTAGCACTATCTGAATATGAGATCACATGCTCCAGACCGAAAGCAGTAAAAAGTCAGGCCTTGTCGGATTTGCTAGCCTTATTTCCTGGGGGAGCTGAACCCAAAATAGAGGAAGTGGGAGTAACAAGTGTGACACAAAGCGCGGAATATACTTTGGAATTTGATGGATCATCCACAGAAAAAGGAAGGGGGGCCGGTTTTGTATTAAGGAATGAAGAAACAAGAGAGGAATTAGTGATGACTTACAAACTTAACTTTCCTTGTACCAACAATATTGCCGAATATGAAGGGTTAGCACTGGGATTAATGATGGCTCAGCAGTTGAAAGCAAGAATACTTCATGTAAAGGGAGATTCCAAACTAGTCATTAAGTAGATTAAAGGGGATTATGTTGTCAAGGGACCCCATCTGGTGTCTTACAGAACCGCCATCTGACAGATGATGGAAAGATTTGAGACTGTAAGTTTTCAGCACGAACCGCCAGAGGGCAACCGACGATCCGACGCACTAGCGACATTGGGTTCGCCACTACATTTCCAAGGAATAGAGTCTTCTGTGCAAGTAGTACGAAGAACCAACTCAGTAGTCAGTAGTACGAAGGAATCGGAGGTGCATGAAGAACATGACTGGAGAAGACAGATAATACATGATCTCCTAAAAAATAATTACAATGCCTTGAGATGAGAATACCAGATCATAAAAGGAGTGTTGTATTACAGAGCATCCGGAGGAATTCTAGCTAAATGCGTGGCAATAAACGAGATAAAAGAACTACTACAGAAAGCTCACGAGAAAATATGTGGACAAACAGATGTAATTCTCTATAGAGTTTTGCAGCGAGGAGGATTCTTTTGGCCAAGCATGAAGGATGATGCAGTAAAGTTGTAAAGTGGCTGTCAGAACTGTAATGCATACCCATCCGCGAGCGAAGGTAATGTAGTAGACATGATAGACTGGCGGGACAAGTATATGCATTATCTGAAAGAAGGGATTTTGCCTGAAAAGGATCAACCGCGGTTCAGAAAATTGGTCTCGCGATTTGTCTTACAAGAGGGAAAATTGTTTCGAAAGAGCTTTGAAGGAAAATTGATGAAATGTGTAAGTGAGGAGGAGGCAGGGGAAGTATTGAAACATGTCCACATGTTAGGTCATCAAGGCCCTAGAAAAATGTTTCAACAGATGCTGTCCTCCGAGTATTACTGGCCAACGATGGAAAGGGACTGTGGCGATTTTGTCAGAAAATGTCATGTACGTCAAGTGCACGGGGATCTTATTCATGCTCCGGGAACTGAATTACACAGTTTGGCAACCCCATGGCCTTTCCGCACTTGGGCACTGGATATAATTGGACCAATCACGCCACAAGCTCAGGGACATGCATGGATTTTAGTGGCAACTGAATTATTCACAAAATGGGTAGAGGCTATCCCGCTGCGACGAACGACAGCAGATAATGTGGTTCGATTCATTAAGGAAAATATCATTTGTCGATTTGGGATACCAAAGGTGATACTGTCAGATAATGGGACTCCTTTTGTCAATAGTAAGGTCGCGGATTTATTGGGGAGATACTCAGTCATTCATCACAAGTCCACGCCTTACTATCCAAAAGGAAATGGACAGGCTGAAGCCTTTAATAAAGAGTTAATTTGAATCTTGTCCAGACTGGTGCATGATAATCAAAAGAAATGGGTGGAGGAGCTTCCAATAGCAATGTGGGCGCATCGAACCGCATATCGAAGTGCGACAAACATGACCCCTTATGAATTAGTCTACGGAGCAGAAGCTGTGCTACCTGCAGAACTAGAGATGACTGCTAAAATGTTAGCAGCTAAAAGCAACTTGGAGGACAGGCTACTTTTTTGGAGGAAACAAGAGCAGAAGCCTTTGCAAATCAGAAAGAATACAATAAGAAACAAGCAAAGAGCTACAACAAAAGGGTACGGTATAGATGGTTCAAGAAAGGGAACATAGTGTTGAAAGTGGTACCGGCAATCATGAAGGGACAAAGGGTGAGAAAATTTGAAGCCAAGAGGGAAGGTCCGTATGTAATTGTAAGTGAAGGTAGCAATGGGTACTACAGAATGAAGCATGAAATCACCCGCGAGAAAGTTGGACCTCTTAATGTAAAATGGATAAAGTTGTATCAATCTTAGATAAAAGAGGTGAATGGTGATAAATGATAAAATGAACAATATCAGCACAATGTATATAAAAAAAATGGCATATATAAATGTGTATGGAGTACATCAAAATATATATATAATCACTAGTACAAATGGCCACTAGTACAAATCGTGGCTAACAGGAGAGCAGATGTGAAGATTTTCATGTTCCTCTTGTAACTCGCAGGAACGCATGGAATGTGCCGCGGAATCTTTAAGCCTAAGGGAATCTTGTTCGGCAACAGCTAACAAAGCACGGGCTTCCTCCACTTTTGACATACTGGCTTGGTACTCAGTGAGAGCTTTGACCTCAGCACAATGTTTTGCGTATAAACGTTCAACCTTTTCAAGATGAGCCTCCCACCAAGTCACGTTCATTTTCATATTCTTCCAATCCTTAATACGGGCGCGACAAAGTTATAGAGGCAAGGTCTCGAATACAAGTAGTCATCAAAGAGGCAAAGGTATCCTCGATGATATGCAAAAATGTAGGTTGGAGAAGGGGATCATAAAGTTCCATGGTAGCAAATGTCTCTGGATGACTACTGTAAACACGATCCAAAATAGCCATATCGCCTGAGTAACATAAAAAGTTACGCCAGTAGACTTGATGCTGCTGAGAAGGGTTTTGAACCACGGGCGCGGGAGTAGCTTGGGGAGGGGATGGATGAGGTTGGATTTTTTGCGCAGATGAGGTAGTAGGAATGGATGTATGGGTATGCGAAGGCAGATGAGTTTGAATATATAGCGCAGATGTAGTATCAGGAACGAATGTATGTGCTTGTGAAGGATGAGGTTGGATTTGTTGCAAGGATGAGGTAGTAGGAATGGATGTATGGATATGTGGCTGCTGAGGGTGAATAGGAAGGAAAAAGGAATCAAAGTTAGGAAATGTCAGGTTTTGTAAAGTGTTTGGGGGTGAGGGGAATTCATTGAGAAGTGTTTCTGGATCCTCGAATGCAGAGTCGGGAAACAAGGATTCAAGACTGTTGTTTGACTTATCTGCAGAAAAAAAAAAAATTATCAACAAAACAACACAATAAAAAAAAATTCTATGCGAAGAGTACGAAAGTAGATAAAAGTTACCTTCATCCGCGGGCTGGACTTGAGTCGCGCCTAAGGAAGATTCAACAATAGTCTCCATATCATCCGCGGGCTGGACTTGAGTCGCGCCTAAGGAAGATTCAACAATAGTCTCCATATCATCCTCAGGACCCCCGAAAAGAGATTTTTGAAGTTGGAGCCCATCTTGCAAAGTAGCAGCAAGCTCAGCAGCAATATCATAAACGAGAGGTTCCATATGCTGAACATCTGTGTCAGAATTGGAAGCTTGAAGATCAGTTGTTGCCGCGACATCTACTTCTATGACAGGATTGGCTTCATTCTCGTCAGATGTATTTTGCGGATTCGCAGTTTTATTTGGTTCCGCAACATCATGATTGACTGGTAACACGGATTAACCATGAGGGAGTGAATTCGTGAGGGATGACTGAGCATCTTTTCGGATAACAGTAGAAATGGGGAGATTATCCCCATCATCTGAATCAGATAGCAAAATTTGCCTCGCGATTTTAGATATCTTTGATGTCTTCTCTTGTCCCTGATCTTGGAAGTCTGAGAGTATGTCAGCAACCTCGCGATCAGAATCATCAATAGAATAGTTGGCTTCCGTTCCAGTCCCGCGAGCTAAAAATGGTATATAAATACTATTAAGTATAAAAGCATGCAAAAATGAGAATAAAGTATGAATAAAGGGATTTGACAAGTCAAAAAGTACATGAGAATAAGGGATCTAAAACATGAATATCCTCCACAGCCTTTGCAACTGTATCTAGCAAAGAGTTTGCTTTTGCTCGCGGAGAAGATGTTTCTAAATGAGGTAACTCTTCCTTTCGCGGATCAGACGACTTAGCTTCAGTTTGACTAGAATCTGCAGTTTCAGCCTCGACTTGATGTGACTGAAAATCAAGAGGTTCAACTCCAAATCTGTCAGGAGAGGAGATCAAAGCAGAAGGATTCGAGCTTCTGCGATTCAAAGGAATAGTATCTACCTCATCATCTTCGGAGGTATGAGTAATAACAGCTTCTAGAATTTGAGCTCTTTGATCTCTTCTCCGCTGAGACAACGGAATATAATCCAAGGAATCACCCGTAGAATTAACTGCTAGTGGGGGATCTATTGGAAGAGGAACTCGCGGTGGTGATGTGACAGCAGGACTCGCGGATCTCTGAAAACAAATAAGCAGGTTAAAAGGCAGTTGAGAACAGTAACTAAGAATAAGAATAAGGTACAAAGTTAGAAAATTATTACCAAGCGTTTTGAAATAGGTTCCTCGCGAACCGAAATGGTGGTGGAAACTTCAACACGCTCGGAACGCTTTCGTTTAGGCGCGGGAGGAACTTTGGACTTACCTTTTCTATCCTTTAAAGTTTTCTATTTTTTAGAAACCAGATTTGAAGTGCTTGGGACCTCATGATCAGAAGCTGGAAAGAGAAGCTTGCTATAAAATCCGCGGGAGCCATGAGGTTTGTGTAATTTCAAAGAGGAGTCTCCCATGAATATATTTACATGAGCAATTGGCCTAGGAGGGCCCATCATGAAGGTTTGGAAATCTGTTGTGACTTGGAGCCAAAAATCCACATAAGCTGCGGTCGGGCCGCCTGCTCGAGATATCGCGGGAATAAAAATGGCAAAAGAGAACTCTTGGTGTTTTTTCTCATATTCCTCGCGGTACCTCACTAGGGCGTGTCATAATTGTCAGGGGAATCGCCTGAGGGAGGAGCAACGTAGACTGGAACTGCCTGCTCAAAACCCAGTTGACGAGAAAGAGTCATCAAAAATTGGCAAGAAACACTCGAATGAAAAGGAAGAAAAAATGAGTTCTTCATGGTGTTTATAACTATAGGTGGTCTGCTCCTCTAGAGGGTAAAAAGAGGGGAAATAGATTCCATCCAGAGGCATTGAGTAAGGTCTCCAGGAAAAATTCCGACTGAAGTCAATAAAATCTTCAAGTCGCTTGGTGGAAAGAAGGCCAGACCAGCGAGCAGCTCGCGACCTGGAACTAATGGTATCAGTGTTCGAAGGTGAAGGAAAAGTGAGAGGTCTGGGGGCATATTTTAGGAACCTTTCAAAAATGAATAACATAAGAAAAAGGCAAGGAACATGAGTGTTTATGTCATACCTACCAACTGATCTAAGGAAATCGTTGGACAGAGTATCTAACTGAGAATAAAGTGTACCCAAAAAAAGAGGGGCTAAAGGAAGCCTGATTCCCCGCGAGGCTATAGAAGCCATAAAAAACACAAGTTTGTTGGGCCCATCTTCAGGACGCCCTTGGAAAATATACCGGTCCAACCAATAGGCTAAAAAGTCTTCCAGTTCATAGTCGCCATTAAAATCTGGGCCGGGTATCGATTCGCGGTCTTGACCGCGGAGGAGAGGCAACTTTGGTTCATACTCCCTGAAGAAGTGGTGACACCAGTTTGAGTACTTTAGGTTCGCACTTTTTACAATATGTGCCTCGTCAAGTATGGCACCATTTTTGAACCGGCTACCTCTTTTCGCGGCAGAAGCTGCGCAAGACTGAAGGTGAAAGTGAATCACCTGGTCTGCTTCACTGAAAGCTGGGGCATCAAGGGACCGCGAGTCAAAAACCGGAAGTCTGAACAGCACGTACACATCTTCCAGGGTTAGGGTAAAATCCCCCTAAGATGTTACAAAAGTGTGCGAGAAAGAGCTCCACCGCGACACCAAAAGATTGAGAGCATCCGTGTCTCGACGAACAGACAAGTCCAAAAATAGTTCTATGGAGTCCAGTAAGCCTGCTTGTCTGAGAGTCTCGCGGTGTCTATCCTGATTGAGTATATGGCTGGACCACATCCTCCAATGAGTAATGGGTGCCACATGCCCTTCATATTCTATAAAAGAATAAGGAACATCACCTCTTTCAATAAGAAGGCGAATAATAGAAGTGAGTGGAATATTGGCTAAAGGGGCTTCGCCATCAAAGTGGATAAGCATGGGTTCATCCGCAATGTCTCCCGTAGGAGGAAGGTTCTCAATAGAACTCCATAAATGATCATGAGAAACCTCAAAGAATGGAGCTTTTCTCCATTCTGTTGGCTGAGGAATAGATGGGACACTCCCAGATGGAAGAACTAAGAGTTTGGGGGTTGAGGACTTGGCCATTGAAAATAGGGGAGTAAGGGTTTAAAATTAAAGACCGCTAAGGAAATGGGGATCTAAGGATAAAATAGTAAAGATAAGAATAACACAAAGAGGTCAGGAAGCAGTAAAATATAAAAAATGGAGGAAAGAGGAAAAAGTGAAATAAAATGGACAAGGGAGACTTATATAGGAAGGAGGCACGAAAACCTAGGGGGTGTCATTAGTGACCGAGGAAGCTGAACCGATGCCAGGGTTGCCGCAAATTCAGAAGTCGAGGATTAAAAGATATGAAGAGTTTGCGAAAAGCAAGAAAGATATGGGGACAATATAGCATGTACATACAGAAAATTGGTTGAAAAAGTACATTTTTCTAAAAAAAAATATACAACATATTCGCGGATCGGATTAATTGTTCGAGCAAAGGAGTTGATTCGCGAAGCCACAGGTTATTGCACTTTAATACTTGGACAAGTATCAAAAGTGCAATTGGCAAAAATGTAAAGAGGGATTCACGAATTAGCATAATAGCGAAATGGCTCATATTGGGATAATGGCCCAAGGATTAAATTATTTTGGGATATGGCCCAAGGTTTGGTATATTTAGGGAAATCGGCCCAAGTAAAAGATTAGTTGGGAGATTGACCCAAATAATTGATTACTTGGGGAAATGACCCAAATAAGGTTTTCACGCGAGAGCTTGAATTATACAGAGGGAGGTATGAGGGACTGATGTGTTTTATAGCTCGCATCAGGAACTCATAACCCTATATGTTGCTCGCGTAGCGAATACTACTCGGAATCTAAGGGAAATGCTTGGGATGTGTAAATAGTGGGTCGCTACCTTATTTACACAGTCCTAAGCAAGAATACCTTAGAGAGGCTGATAGTATTCAGGGACATGACCAAGGCATGCATGATTGGTCATGACCTAGCAAAGCTATAACAGCATCCTTGGCGAAGGATAAAACAGATCCGCGATGCAACAGGCACTGATCACAGGGCATGGTGCACAGCATGATCCGCGAATCCGTTTCGCGGATGTTGCTATGCAAGGTTTTTTTTGGCGCACAGTATTATCCGCGCATAAGATTATGCGAATCCGTTTCGCGTAGTCAAGGGCGTGAAATAATACTATGCACGATATTTAAATAGCGGATTGTTATGCAGGAACCATGTCGCGGGACAGGTGCTGACGTGACAATACAATCCGCGAGGACATGGACAGGTGATGACGTGGCAATACAATCCGCGAGGACTACTGGATACTCGCGTCTATAAATAGAGGTGCAAGAGCTCACTTCAAAGGACCTCTTTTTTTGACTGGAACTAAAAGAGAAATTTCTCGAGAGAGAAAGTATTTTCGCAATCACTTGTACTTGCTATCTTTTCTTTCATTTCTCTTTCATTTTTCGGTAAAGAACATCAACAGCAATAAAGGCATCAGTATTATCATTTGGCTGACGAGCTTGTACAGAAACTATCTTCACATCCTTTATTTCATCCGAACCCCTACATAGGGCTTTTGTAAGTTTTTTATTGGAGATAGTATCTTTTAAAAATAAGGTAATGTTTGATTTAGGCCATGTAAGAAGGGATTCTTTCTTACATATGATATGATCCAATAAAAAAAAACTTACACTGTAATAAAATTTTGAAAACATTACCATAATTGTGATTTTTTTTTTTAATATTGAAACCAAACAAATATTATCATGAAAAGTTTTTTGAAACTTAAATTTTGGCCCCTATCACCAGCCCCCCGCTATCATGTATAAATTTATTTGATAAAATCACATAGCTACATTGGCCCTCCAAAAAATTCACAAGGCCAACCAATTTGGAAAAAAAAAGTCTAAAAAAGCCCCCTTGTAACCTTTTGACTAAAAACAATAAAACTAAATAAACAATGATAAGGTTATATTACAAATTAAGAAATAGTATGGTTTTAATATTAATTTATTTTTATTCTAATCTCATTTTGATATTAATTTATTTACTTTCTAATTTTGTTGATTAATTAAATTCCAATTTTAACTTCACTTTAAATATGTTAAAAAAAAAATAAAAAGTAAAGAATTCTCAATTTTGCTAATGTGATTGAATTTTGACTTTTATACATTCCCAAAATGCATGATTTACTCTTTTAGGTAAATGAAACATCAACAACTATGAAAAGCAAATAGACAAAACACAATTCTGTAATGAATTTCTTATAAATTAGAGAATTGAAAGAAAAAATTGCTCGCACTTTCAGTTTAGATTTAGTAATAAATAATTTTTACTACCTTAAAAGGTGTAAAAATAAAAATAAATTAGTAATAAATTCTATGTTTCAATCTTTTTTTCTAATAATTAGATAAATCAATCAATTTTTTGGACTCAAATACACAAAAGTTGAACTAGTTACATTTTTGTATTAATTTAATTAATAACAAATTATTTTTAATATAAAATATAATTTTATTACTTTTAGTAATTATTAGTGGTTCGCCCCCTTACCTTGGAATCGTGGCTACGCCCCAACACATCACATATAAGGAGGATATTCCTTTTTACATTATATGAAACAAATATTCTTCTTAAAAATATTACAAACCTCACCTATTAACTGATGTTAAGTCTATTTAAAAATTTCATCTTATGCTTTCCCGAGTCTTTATATAATTCAAACTTAAAGTCAAATGATTAATTAGACACTCTCACGACTCATCTTAAATTTGCCCCCGCAAAGAACGGAGAGAAACCCAAGTCTATACTTATTTTTCATTAGTAGAAGCTTTTGGCAAAAGTCTTAACTGAGTTGCCTTGTTTGACCAAAACTATTATTATTTCTCTGGAACTGCCAAAAATGCCAATAAAGGTCATTTGTAGTATTATTTTTAACACATGGGTTGTTATAAAATGTGTAATGGAAGTGTTATTTATCGGTGTAGTGTGTGGAAAAAAAACAATTAAAATATTCCAATTGCTAGATACGAAATAATTTAAATTTGAGTATAGTCATTTTGTTTAAAATTACGTGGCTGGTGATTTTGTACTCGTCCGGTTCTCACAAATAAAATAATTTTGTTAGTATAAAACCTAGATGCAAGAAAAGAAAGTATAATTAAGGCTGAGAGATAAAATCAAGCTCAATTATTACTTTAATTACTTTATATTATTGTTTTTTGAACAATATTATCTTTTTCCTTGGTGGAAAAGAAATGGAATATACTATATAAATGACCATTTTCAGCCTTTCAAAACAGAGTTTGTAAAAAAAAACAGAGAATTTTTTTATTCCAAAGAGTTTTTGAATAAAATTCATAAATGATATTAAATGTATGCAACTTCGAACTGATCTTAGTTTCTTAACCATCCCAAAATTAGTGGAAAAAAGATGATAAAAATCATATGGATTCTCTCATATTGAAATAAAAATCATATGATAAGAAAATTTGAAGTTTATCCATCTCTTTTATACTTCCACAGTGAAAGGTGAAGGTTGAGTCTTAATGGGGACAAACAAATGGCAATAAAACACGAAAATATATGTAATTAGTTTAAATATAGAATTGTTATTTCCATTTAAATGAGCAAGAACACAAAAATAAGGAAAGAAAAGAAGGTCCTATAGAAGTGTCAAACTCTGTATTCAAGTATGCGCGCGCACACACACACACATATATATATATTTAGCATGTCATTAACGTTGCGAAAGACCTGTCATACGTTTACTAGACAAAATATTTAGTCTAAAATGTTGCCATCAAATGGTTATGTACCAAATTTTCTATGATCTCGGCATGGACAAACAAAGCAGACCCCAATTTCTATTGGGAGCCAAAAAAAAATTAAATAGGACCTTGGCATTATATTTACATAGAATATAAGTACGATTTTTATTTTTATTTTTTTAATATATATATATATATATATATATATATATATATATACAGAAACGGGCAAATGACTGGTCTTCACAATTATGTACGAGCTTGGCATTATATTGTGAACTGAAATTCGATGACTTCCAACTTCTAAGAAAATGTCATTGTGGGTCACAATGGAGCCTCTGTAACGTCTAAACTTAGAGGCATTTTAAATAGATCTTTACATGTACAGTGTCAATTGAACTAGTGTATAGATATATATAGCCCTCTAACCTTGATGTTATTCAACCAAAACTAAGCCAAGCACAAAACCCCTAGCTCACACATTCCATCTTTACTTTTATCACCCCATTCTCTTCTCTCTCTAATATATATATATATATATATATATATTTGAGCATGGCTTCTTACCACGGAAACAATACCCTAGCAATCTTAGTTCTTGTGTTTGCCTTCTGCATACAAGGCACTCTGGGTAAGTGAATATTCTTTTTTTTTTTTTTTTACTTAAATAGAATATTCTTCTTTCATTACTAATAAATTACATATTCATTCACGCAATCGCAGAAACACTAGTATTACATTGAAAACAAATGATTCTGTCACAACTTGTTCGCACTTTACAGACATGCATGTTCGTGATTTTAAAATTTTAGAATGTGTCTCTATGAATTTAGAAGACTTGTCTAATGTACAAGTGACTTCAAACCTCTCCCCTTTAAGAGAGAGATATCATTCAACTCATTTTAGGTCTTGCAAATATATAAGAAATTGTTGTTCATACATATGCACAAACACATTAGACTTAAATGTTGTACTATATTAATTAGGTGACAATTTTTCACTTTTTTAGAGAATTTAAATATTTAAAGTTATATTTTCTACTACTGTTTGAACATTTAGACTACAGTTTTTAAGTTTTAAGAAATTCAAATATTTCCATATTTATTTATGGTCTAAGATTTTATATTACATGGTTGTTAACGTATGTTTTTTATAGGGGAAATGGCATGCGAGAACTTGAACAAGGACTCGTGTGCATTTGCGGTATCATCTTGTGGCAAGCGTTGCGTGCTTGAGAAGCTTGTGCGTAGAAGTGGAGAAGAAGCTTACACATGTCGTACATCAGAGATTGAGGCCGATAAATTGAAGGACTGGATTGAATCAGACCAATGCATTGAATCTTGTGGGCTTGATAGGAATGTGCTCGGAATCTCATCAGACTCTCTTCTCGAGTCTCACTTTGCCAAAATGCTTTGCTCCTCTCAGTGTTACGATAGCTGTCCCAACATTGTTGATCTCTACTTCAATCTTGCAGCGGCTGAAGGTATTATACATAATTAATTTGCTTAAAAAATAGCAAATATAAGATAAAAAAAAAATACAAAGTTTAATTAAACCACAAGACCAAACTTTGATAATGCTGGAATTATACATTTGGTGTAATTTTGCATGTATGAGTCGCCTTTTTTGAAAAGCAAAACTCGCTAAAAATATTGAGAGAGAAGCAATTTGTATAAGAAGTAATTAAGAGTCTATTTTTTTCCCATTTCCTAATAACAGATAATAGGAAAGAATGTGCTGAGTAATTCTTTCTTTTCTTTTTTTGGAAATTATTATTTGATATCTTTATTTAAAAAGAGGTGTTTAAGCAAGTTGTATTGTTTCCGAGAATTGTTTTTAAAAAACTGAATCAAAAGATTTTTAATATATATATGTATATATATAAAGTAAATAAGGACGATAAAATTTCAATATGTTACAAAGTCAATCAAGAGTTGTAAGATGTTTTCTAACTATTCATGCCATGAACTTATATATATAATCAAATTCCACATATATACTTGTAAAAAATTACACATAATATAAAGTTTACTCTTGAGATTTATTGTCTGTCAGGTGTATTTCTTCCTAAATTTTGTGAAGCACAAGGCAAAAATGCACGACGTGAAATGGCCGAGATCAAAAGCTCTGGATTGGTTGCCCCTGGGCCTGAATCAGGAGGGGTGCTGCCTGCAAAGTTCATTGTTGCACCTGCAATGGCTCCTTACTGATTTTCATATAAAGATTTATTTTGTACTCATTAGGGTTTAATTCACTATATATGGTGTGCATTTAGACCATATATTATTATATATATACATACATCTTCTATAGTGTAGTATATTTGGTTGCGATGAGGGTTTGAGAAATGTAATAAATTAAGGTTCTCATATTTGATTTACCTAAATAAAAAGATGACTGATCTGGATTTGATGTATACTAGTTCACACTACTTTTTTCTATTTTTCCTATGCAAGATGAGAAAATATATATCATAGAAAAACACACTGTTTAAAGCTATAAAGCAATGGAATACCATATTCCTACACAGTTATGTCCCTGTAAATAATATTTGTAATTACTGTTTTGCCCTCTTCTCTCCCCAGTCCTTTTCAGTTTTGATTGGAAAAGTAATGGTAGATGAAGAACATAGCTTTCGTCTCTGATCTCTTACCATGTATTTGTTGAAAATCACTAATGGTGATTAAACTACCCAGGATACACACTTAATTGAGAGAACAAAACTTATATTTCAAAAACTCACACTCTTTCAAAATACAAACTTTTCTCTCTTTTTTCTTTCTCACACCTCTATTCTTATGGTTCTAGCTTCTAATTAATACAATACAATACCACATGTATATATAGAACTGAAGATAAAAACAAGACAAAAAATAAATCTTCATTCGCAACCATATTTGACTTCGGTAGATATAGGTGTGATCTACTCACTCATGGTGTTGGTTGGTGAACTCACGCATGGTCTTGATAACATGCATTTCTTGACATCTGATGCATGCATGTGTAGCTATCCTTATCAAGTTTATTTTCAACATTCCCCCTTAAACTTGATTCTTCATATTTCTGCATTCCTAACACCATCTTCAGTCTTGTGGACTCCTCTTGGAATTTCTGCATTCCTTCCAACTGGCTTTGCCTCTCTTTTGTCCAGTTTTGCACAGAGATGGTTGACTCTCTTCTTCATAGTCAAGTCCACGACTAGCGACAAGCACCTCGAACTGAACCGAGTCGACCTGCCTGAACTCTGAAGAGATACCATTTTCTTTCTCTGCACTTCCTTTCCCTGGAACCATTATCGAGGCATTACATTCCTTCCCCAGACTATTGAACTTGTCTGGCTTCACTTTTCTTCCTTTGTAGTCTTTCACGGACAGGCGTGTTTTGTATCTCAGAACATCGCCTTGTCCACTTCTCGTCTTATGGACGCACTTCAACCCAGTTGACTTATGATCTTCTGGTGGACTACACTATTTCTTATCTATGGTGAACTTCTCTTCATCCATATCTGTCTTCTTTCTGGTCCAGTATCTTTTTCCCGGATCCACTTCTGACTTCTTTCTGTCAGGTACGGGAGCA